>SJYQ01096182.1:0-140526 GCA_006410935.1 Redunca redunca | reverse complement strand
GGGGCGGGGCCGGGGCGGGGCCGGGGGCGGGGTCAGGGCTGGACCGCGCGGGCAGGGCCCAGTCAGAATTGCCATAGGGCGGGGCCGCCGGCAGGGTCAGGGCCCTATCAGAATTAGGATGGGGCGGGGCCGCAGCGAGGAGGCGGTGTTGAGGGTGGGGCCTTGAGCCGGGTTCGCCAGGCTGGGTCTCAGAACTGAAGCGAGGGGTGGGTCCATGGCTGGGGAGAGAGCCCCACTCGAGAGCGACGGCGGGGACAAATAGGATCAGAGCTGTACTGGCTGGGGCAACGTTAGGGACGCGGCCGAATCAGAGCTGGGCAAGGGCAGGGCCACTGTGGAAAGTCCTAGAGTGGGACCTGGAGACAGGGCCCACGTAAGAATGGTTCAGGATTGAGCTGGGGACAAAGACAAAGGTGGGGGATGGGAACAAAGCCAGGACTGGACAGGGGTTGGGGCCGCCGTCTGAGGATGAGTCTGGACTAAACATTGTAGCTGAGCGGCAGGCTTTGGGGCATGCTGTCCTTGGGGGTTCGATCAGGTATGCATCAGGACCTGGGGGTCAGTACCTGGGCTAGATCACTCTGAGCAGGTCAGGGATAAATCTAAGAGAGGGTCTAAATGAGGGTCAGCAAATTGCTGAGAGTGGATTTGGGTGCCAGGGGCTAGGTGTGTGAGGGTCTAAGGCTGGGATCAAGTTCAGATACTGTAAAAATCATTGAGTTGAAATCAGAGTAGAGGCTAATTGAGAGTGAGGATAGGACTTATAGACTCAAGATTTGGGTAATAAGACCCTGAGGTGAGGTGACTCAAGAAAAGAGAGAGAGTGGACCTCTAGGAGTTTCCAGGGACTTTTAGTGACCTCTTTAGCTCTGTCGCCCACATCAGGACCTTGAAGACTATGTGACACAGTACATGCAGGGTAGCCCGATCATAGTCACCCTAGGACTGTAACTGATCTCCCTGCAGCCTTCCCGTCCTCACTGACCAACTCCCGTTCAACTCTCAAAGCCCTGCTCAAATGCCCTCTCTGTGTAAGCCTTCTTTAAACTCCAAAACAGATAGCATTAGCACTGCAGTCTGTTAATAAGTATAATATTTTTAAAAAATAGTGTTCCAGGAACTTCTTTGATGATCCAGTGGCTAAGACTCCACACTTCCAAGGCAGGAGGCTGGGGTTGATCCCTGATCAGGGAACTAGAGCTCACATGCTGCAACCAAGAGTTTGCATTGCTGCAACTAAAGATCCCGCATCCCGTAACTAAGACCCAGCATAACCAAATAAGTAAATAAAAATAAATATTAAAATAGTGTTCCAAGATTAGCTATCATTAGGAATTAAAGTACATTCTCTATACCCTCCTTGGAGAATTCTCAGTATACATTTGCATATTAAAGGCTTGGAGAACTCTTGTAGCAAAGAAACCCATCTTGCTGTGCATATAAAATGATTCCCAAGGTTTTGTGGGCCTGGAATCTCTTTCTCAAGCTAAAGCATTTAAATCTAGCAAACCTGTGTCTTTGGCCTCAGGATACCAGACTAGCATACAGTCACCAAGAGAAGGGACAGTCTCTTAGTCATCATATCTGTGGACCTAAAGCCTGGCACAAGGCCTGGCCCACAGTGCACATCAGTAAAGGTTGAATGAATGACCAGCCCTGACCTAAGTTGGCCCAGACTGTAGAGCCTTTGGAAGCAGAAGGTTTTTGACTCCTTAAGCAGGACCTAAATGACTATTTTCCCTGTTGTAGGGGGTCACCCCCCTTATATATGAGTCTCTGTGAGCCAACCTGCATCAGCAGATACCCTGGCCCTAGGAGAAATGACCCTGTGTTCACCTCATCTGCTCCTTGTTCCTTTAATCCCCAAACCACCGCTGACTTTCAGTTTGGCTGTTTGGGGATGGAGAGCAAGGGCTGGGGGCTCTGGGAGCTGGCACAAGGATGGCATTGGCCCTCTACTCCCAGAGCCCCTGGTGCCAGGCTCTGGTGTCTCCATCTCCCCGTCTATGAAGTCACATAAACAGGGAGAAGGAGAGAAGCTTGGACAGGACTGGGTGCACAGGTAGTAAGAGACTGGAGGGACTCTGTCTGAAACCATCTGTTCATCCTCTTCATTATGTAGATGTGGAGACAGGTCCAGAGAGGTGATGTGACATACCCAAAGTCACACAGCCAGACAGTGAGAGAGCTGGCCTAGAAAGCTCAGCCTGACCCCAGCCGTATCCTGTCCCCGCTGCTCAGCCCCTCCTCTCCCTGTCTGACTTTCTAGCTAGGCAGAACTCTGCCTTCTAACATTTGAATCCCCTCTCTGCAAACCAGCAGATCCAAATTATGGTGTTGTGGGGTTTTGTCCTCTGTTCCATGACCTGGGGCAGGCAGGAGAAAGTGAACATATATTTTCTCCAAATGTTTATTTATTTTTATTATTATAAATCTTTTTTAATATAAATTTATTTATTTTAATTGGAGGCTAATTACAATATTGTGTTGGTTTTGCCATACATCAACATGAATCAGCCACGGGTGTACACGTGTTCCCCATCCTGAACCCCCCTCCCACCTCCCTCCCCTTACCATCCCTCTGGGTCATCCCAGTGCACCAGCTCCAAGCATCCTGTATCCTGCATCGAACCTGGACTGGCGATTCGTTTCATATATGAATATTATACATGTTTCAGTGCCATTCTCCCAAATCATCCCACCCTCTCCCTCTCTCACAGAGTCCAAATCTTTATTGAAACACTGTCATTCTTGGGTGAAAAGAAAAATAAGACTGCTACTCACTCACCCTCTAGTGCAGTGTCCTGGGGTCAGTCACATTTAGGTTCTAAACCCTCCTTCAGCCCTGTCTGTCTAATCTGCACATCTCTTCATGGAAGCCTCCAGGCTCTCGCCTGTAAACTGGCATCAGAATGATTCTTTTCTACCAGGATTTTCATGAGGCTGACCTGAAATGAATCTGTTATTGAGATGCCTGGCACAGGTTAGGGGCTGGGTCAGCACGCGCTCCCATCCTTTCTCCTTCTACGTATGAGACCTCAAGTGCCCAACTGGGCGATTGCCCAGACCTGCCTCTCACCTGAGAAGGAAGCCTTGTTTTGGTACCTCCTTTGGGCTTGGCAAGAAAGTGGCAGAGAAACATCCTCCCCTGTGGAGAAGTAAGCTGCTGGGTGAGGCTCAAGCTATTCCCCACCCCCATGACTCCCGCTCTGTTCATGGGGAAGTGGGGCTCATTAGCTATTTATGCACTGGAAATGAGACTGGGCTTGCCTGTCACACCCCCTCCTCTCCCAGCAGCTGGTGGCTTTTCTCCAGGGCTCCTGAGGCCTGGGCTGGGCCCCTCTCCTGGAGAATAACAGACTCTGAGCCAGCAGGGCCTTGGAGATCATCTGGTACAAACTTCCTTTGACAGATGGGGAGATGGCAGAGCAGGGAGGAGAGGATCCTCCCCTTTCCCAAGGCCTTGAGGCCAGAAGAGGCTACTCCTGGCTTAGCGGGAGTCCCTTCACAGCCCCCTCTCCTCCTAACAGTTAGCCTGGAGCTATTTTCATTTATTATAAATCCTAGATGCAGCAGAACAGAGAGGTAAAGGGCTCTGGCTTTGTACTCAAGCAGCTCCAAGTCTGCAGTACCATTTCTGGCTGTGTGACCTTAGGAAAGTTCCTTATCATCTCTGAGCCTCAGGAACCTCCTTCACAGCATGGGGATAATGGGGTTGAATTCAATAGGATGACATTGGCCAGAAGTTGGTACTGCACTTGACACATAGTAAGCACTCAATAAATGACAGTTCTAGTATGTTACATCATACTTGGCACTATTAACATTTGGGGCCAAATAAGTCTGTTATGCAGTTCTTCCCAGGTGGCACAGTGGTAAAGAATCCACCTGCCGATGTAGGATGATGCAGGAGATGCAAGTTGGATTCCTGGGTCGGGAAGATCCCCTGAAGAAGGAAATGGCAACCCACCCCAGTATTCTTGCTGGGAGATCCCATGGACAGAGGAGCCTGGCAGACTACAGTCCATGGTATTGGAAAGAGCTGGACACAGCTGAGTGAGCACACACACACACACACACACGTCTCTGTTATGCAAGGCAATCCTGTGCGCTGTGGGCTGTTTAGTAGCATCCCTGGCCTCCACCCACTGGATGCTAGTAGCATGGCCCACCCCAAGCTCTGACAGCCAAAAATGCCTTCAGGCTTCATCAAATGTCCGCTAGGGTCAAAATCACAACAAGCTGAGAACGCAGGCCAGGAGAAGTCCTACTCAGCTTTCCATGCTCAGCTCAAATAGCCCCTCCTCCGTGCAGCTTTCCCTGACCTGCCAAGTAGGATGGCTTTGTACCCCAGATTTCAGATCCTAGCAACATCACCGATAAGCTGTGTGTCCTTGATCTGATCACTTCACTTCTCTAAGCCTCCACCTGCTAACATGGGGATAATATAACCGTCATGGCAAGGATGTCATAAGAGGTAGGTTGTATCAAAAGTGCCTGACACTGTGCTTGGCACACAGTTAGCAGTAGCAATTTTTAAATATCTTTATTTTTCCTGAGTATAAAATTAACATAAGAAACAGAGCTATATAATGTAAAAGTTAAAATCCCCCCATAGTCCCACCCCATGGAAAAACAGGATTTTTTTCTTAAAGATTTGTTTACAGTTCTACAGAAATTTTGTCATGTAAACTGTGTGTGTGTGTGTGTGTGTGTGTGTGTGTGTGTATGCCTTCCCTTTTTTTTCACTGCTGAGCACTGGACCACAGAGCAAAGTGGAGGGAAGGAACCACCATCTCAGAAGGGTTTGCGGCTTCTCGGTCAATATTACTGAGTCCTAGTCCACTGCCCAAGAATGTGCTAAGCACTTTTCCTGTACTGACTCATTTAATTTTTTTCATCTAATGTTTTTCATAACACCCTGTCAAGTGGGTACTGTAATTTACTCTTTTTACAGATAAGGAAACAGAGGCTCAGAGGAATTCAGTGACTTGTTTGGTCACCCAGTTGGTAAACAGCAAGGACAGGATTTGAAGCCTGGCTGAGTGGACCATGCATAGCCTCTGAGCTGCCTCTCAAGGCCGGGTGGCTGTCTCCCCCGCACCCTGGCTGTGTGTGTAGTTCAAGTGTACTGGGTCAGGCTCCGGACACCGTCTGCCCATGCCAGCTGATGCTCCAAGGGCAGGTGCTGAATGTCATCTTCCTCGGGCACAGCATCCGGCTCTCTGGCCATCTCAGCTTCCTAACCTCCAGGCAAGGGGTTGGATGCAGTCCCAGCCACCCCCTCCAGGTCTCATGTGACCGCTGGAGCCTTTCCCAAGGCCTCCTTCATGGTAAGGGAGACAGCAGTGGATCAGCCTTGGATGAGAGCCCTGAGGAGTTGGGCATGGGGCTCCAGAGACCCCTGAGGCAGCCACACGGGGAAAGAACAGAGCTGAGGGACTGGATTCAAATCCTGATGCTGCGCAGAAGGTGCTGCCTTCTCTGCACCCTCTCCCAACCTGGGAAGTGAAAATCAAAACAAAACGTAAAGAGGGAGAGTGATTTGCTGTCTATCCAGAGACAACCGGTGTGAAGGTGCTTTATCTGCCACTGAGGACAGCCGGGCTGTCTGTGAATGGAGGAAGTGGCCTCTGCTGTTACTTTTTGCAGGAGAGGGCAGGACTCGTGTGCACAAAGCAGGCTCCACAGGGGCAAGGCTGCCAGTGAGTCAGACCCACGGCCGCAGTTGGCATCTCTACTTCCCTCTTCACAGGTGTGTGTGGGCAGCCAGGAAGAGCCCAGTTCATCCAGAGCACCTTGGCTGAGCACAGGTCATGGGGCTGAAACTCAGAATGGAAGCTGGGGACCCCAGGTCGTTCATTTTCTAGAGAGGAAAGGATCGGGTAGGAAGTGACAACAGAAAGAATAACAACCCTATAAAACTCGAGTCAGAGTGTATTGGACCATTGTTACGTGCCAGGTGCTGTTACGGGCCTTGAATCCTTACAGAAGCCCTTTTTCTTTTCCCTGCTCCCCGAGTGGGACTAGGATCAGCCCCATTTTACAGATGAGGCTGAGAGGCTCACTAACTTGCCCAAGATCACGCTGCAAGTAGGAGGCATAGCTGGGTCAGACTCTGGTCTGTCTGACTCAGAATTCTTCCCCCTCACCAACACCACCCTAACTGCCTCAGGGAACATCCAAATGAGACCTCAGAAACCATCCGCTTCCATCCTCTCCCCACTGTGCAAATGGGGAAACTGACTTGCCCAAGTTAGGTCCAGAGCCCAGCTCCCTGGAATCTCAGTCCAGTGCTGGTTTCACAGCATCGTTTACTTTCTGGACCTTGAATTCTGTTTGAACATGGAGGTGGTTGTCAAGGATGTGGAGATGGTGTCCTTCTTGGTTTCAGAGATTTAGTCAATAATTTACTCAGTTGACACTCCTCTGCTGGCTCACTGAGAGCCAGGAGAGAGCAAAACAAGCTTGGCCCTGCTGTGGTTGTTGGGAGACAGGCCCATAAGCTGCCGGGTCCTGTCCTAGGCTCCTGTGGCCCAACTGAGGGTTGGCTAGGTTCCCCAGCTGACAACTGGGTCTTGAGAGCAGAGAGAGGAGACGTTACAGAGGGAAAAGCAACACCCATGGTCCCATGTACGGACTGCTGGGGGCAGATACCCGTTCTCGTTTCACCCTCACAGCAGCCCTAGGAGACAGGTCTCATTGCCCCATTTTTCACATGAGGAAGCTGAGGCTCAGAAGTTGTGCCTAAGGCCACACAACCAGTACATGTTGCTGAAGCCAGAACTTGGAGTCAGATGATGATCTGAGTCAGCCAGGGACAGGCATGAAGATGAGCTGGCGGTTCATCGTGACTGGAGGGCAAAGGGTGGGAAAGGGGCTTGAAGGCGCCACTCCTGCCCAAGGAGCATGGACTTGACCCTGGAGATGCAGGGGAACTAGAAACAGGCTAGAGCAGCCGAGGCTGGCCTGGTCAGCGTGCCTTAGGGGTGGCGTGTGGGTGGGCCTGGTGGGCAGCCTGGAAGAGGGGGCACAATCATGCGGTGCTGCCCTGCCAGAGACTCTGAGGCTCAAAGTGGACAGGGCAGGTTCAGAGGCCGAGAAGATGCATCAGGGTTCAGGTCTGACAGAAGAAACAGGAGCATCAGGGGTCTGCGAGTAGAAGCGAGACCTGGGGGAAAGGAGAGAAGAGGCAAGTTCAGTGTGTGCCCTGTGAAAATCTGGGGCAGCTTTGGGCCAGAGGAGAGAAGAGAAGGCAGTACCGGGTGCAGAGGAGGGGAGAAGTCTTGAGCACCCAGGGGTCTTGAGTACCTATCGTGAGCCATGCTACGCTGGGCCCTTTCAAGAGTCTCATCTCATTTTATCCTCATCACATCCTCCACCAAGTGGCTCTGGTCCTCATTTTATAGATAAGGCTCTAAGAGGGGAAGATGTAATCTACCCAAGGGCATGCAGCCAGGATTTGAAACCAGGTTTTTCTGACACCCAAGTTCATGCTGTTACCACGGGGCAGAACGGTGACATGGGTGAGAGGGTCCCTGAAGCCGGTGGAGGTGGCTTCTGGCAGCAGCTTTATCCTCTGGGCTGGAGGAGGGATGGCCTTGTAAGAAGGGAGGTCTGGCCTTGGGGGCCTGTGAGCCCTGGCTCTCTGTCCTCCCCCTCAGCTGCTGCCCCAGGCCTGGCCTCTCTATGCAAGTGGGAGCCTCAGAGTCTCTCAACTGACATATTTGCATAATTGTGTGCTTAGGCCTGCACCAGCCCTGACTCTGCCCCCTCTCAGCAGCTCTGCCCTCAGGAGGGCATCCCCCCAGCCCTCACCCCTATTCCTGTTCTGCCCCAGCATTGATGGGGCCTGAAGAATCCAGCTACCCGCCCCCCTCCCGGCTGACCTCCAAGGCCAACTCCACCCCACCCCCTGCTGCCCTCATCCCAGCCAGCCCCACTGGCCTTTCCAGCTTGAGACTCCACCCAGATACCTGGCTCAGCCACCCCCAACTGCCCCTCACTTCCTGCACATACCTGTGCCCCTACCCGACCAGTTCTCTCCATCTGGAATGCTCTGGCCCCACCCTGGAGACTAGCAGGGACCCTGCCCAGCCATCCATCCATCTGTCTTCCCAGATCTTTCCGTCAGAAATAAACTCTAAGAAACTTCCTATTTCACATGCAATTATAATTATTGTGATGATAATGACAACTATGAGTGACTGAGCACTTCCTGGGCCTCCGGACAGGTCCTGTATTAAGTTACCTAATCCTCACAACAACACAGAGCCCGTGCTGTCATTAGCTGTACTTTATAGATTTGCCAACTGAGGTGGGAGGGAGTCACAAACACAGCCGGGCTCCTAGGTGTTCCCTCCACGTTTATCCTGCTCTCCCTTGCAGTCTACCTGTTTCTATTTCCGCCTCTCCTACTCACTGCACACTCTCAAGGGCAAGGGCTGTCTGCAGCCCCCAGCCCCCGGAGTGACTGGCCCAAAGCCTGGCCGTGGGCACCCAGACGTGATTGCTGTATTGCGGACAGAGGGACCGAGTGGCTTCATCATGGATTTTGGAGTCACTCAGATCCCCACTCCTGATTCTTACAGGCTCCGTCCCCTTTGGCACACTGCCTGACCTCTCTGAGACTCTGTTTCCCCCTCTGAGAGACTGAGGGGACAAAGGCACTAATCTCACGAGGTTGTGCGAACTAAGTGACACGTTGCCTGTGAAATTCAAACCTAGGCCACACCACCTCCAGACTCGGTTCTGAGCCTCCAGGAGGGTCAGTGTCCTTCTGCACAGTTAGCTCTATCACTGAGGAGTTCATCAGCAGCTTCGTTTCCTGTCTGACATCTGCTGGGAGGAGATTTCCCCGTTGGTTCTCTGTCAAGCTGTATGGCCATGGGCCACTCAGTCCCTTTCTCTTTGACCTCAGTTCCCTGTTCTAGAAATCCAGGTGGCTGGACTAGATGGTCCCTGGGGCCCCTTCCCATTCTGGCCATCTGAGGAGGAAAGGAGGGGCCTGACACAGCAAACCATAGGGACATGGAGAAGTGACCCAGGAACCTCACATGGGACATGGTGGCCCCCTTGTTTCCAAAGCACCCAGTGTATGCGAGGCTCTCCCCTGTAAGGCTAAACAACACTTCTTACCATTATCTCATTTCACCCTTCCAACCCTAGGAGATATTGTTATCCCCATTTCTCAGATGAGGGACTGGGGCCCAGAGAGGTTAGGGTACCTGCCCAAGATCACACAGCTAATGGATGACAAAGCCAGTCTCCTAACCCGAGGGGTCAGGTCTGATCCCAGGCCTGGGAGGAGGGAAGGCAGGGTGAGTAACAAAGCCCAGGCTGCTTCCTAGTCCTGCTCTGTGGGTTCTATGTTTTGTTTTTCCTAACTTAGCTGTTCCCTCAGTATCTGTAGTCCGCCTGAGGAGAGCCGCCTGCCTGGGGACCCTGCCCACCTTTCAGGGTTGAGCCCTGACCCAGCCTGGCCTCTCCCCAGGGCAGATTCACGATGTAAACGCTGTGCCTGGCGCTCTCCTAGGTACTGAGGGTGTGAAAATCTCTCAGATACAGTCCCTGGCCTAAGAGCCTATACCTCATGGGGAAGACGGACAGGTAACCTTGCTGTTAAGATACAGCATGTGCCAGAAAGTGTGAGGGAAGGCTCTGCACCCAGGGGATTGTCTGACGACAGAATGGAGTTGGGATATGGATTCTCAGTGGAGGTGACGTCTGATCTAGGTCTTCCGAGATAAGCTCTCACCCCACTGCAGTATTCTTGCCTGGAAGATCCCATGGATGGAGGAGCCTGGTGGGCTGCAGTCCATGGGGTAGCTAAGAGTCGGACATGACTGAAGCGACTTAGCAGCAGCAGCAGCAACAAGTAGAGAAAACCATGCAGCTGAGCCTTCCAGACAGAGGGAACAGCATGTGTAAAGGCCTGGTGGAGGGCACAGCAAGTTGCTTCATGCATCTAGAGCAGCACTGTCCAGTAGAACTTTCTGGAATAATGGAAGTGTCCTGCATCAGCGCCATCTGATACCATAGCCACCAGTCACCTGTGGCTGTTGAGCACTTGAAATGTTCACTCTAGTGTAGCTGTTGTTTTTCAGTTACTCAGTTGTGTCCAACTCTTTGCAGCCTCATGGATTGCAGCACACTAGGCTTCCCTGTCCATCACCAGCTCCTGGAGCTTGCTCAAACTCTTGTCCATTGAGTTAGTGATGCCATCCAACCATCTCACCTTCTCCTGCCTTCTCCTCCTGCCTTCAATCTTGCCAAACATCAGGGTCTTTTCCAATGAACTGGCGCTTCACATCAGGTGGCCAAGGGATTGGAGCATCAGCATCAGTCCTTCTGAATATTCAAGGCTGATTTCCTTTAGGATTGACTGATTTGATCTCCTTGCTGTCCAAGGGACTCTCGAGAGTCTTCTCCAGCACCACAGTTCAAAAGTATCAATTCTTTGGCATTCAGCCTTATTTACGGTCCAACTCAGTACAGCTTAGGAACTGAATTTCAATTTTATTTTATTTCATTTGAATTTAAATAACCATGTGTGACTAGCAGCTACTGCATTGAATGTTAGGTCTGGATGAAGAGAAAAGGCTAGAGAAGAACTCTGGGGTCAATACTGAAGGGGCTTGAACGCCTCACTCAGGCTTGTTGCCCTTTTCTCCAGCGTGTGTGTGTGCCCAGTCACTCAGCCATGTCCAGCTCTTTACAACTCCATGGACTACAGCCAGGCTCCTCTGTCCATGGAATTTTGCAGGCAAGAGTACTGGAGTGGTTGCCATTTCCTACTCCAGGAGATCTTCCTGACCCAGGGATTGAACCAGTGTCTCCTATAGCTCCTGCACTGGCAGATGGATTCTTTACCACTGAGCCAACCGGGATGCCCTCTTCTCCCCAGACAATGTGGAAATCCTGCAGAGGGACCTGGGGAGGAGATGCAGGAACACATCCATCCTGGAGAACCATCATCCCAGCTGCTCTGTGGGGCAGGGAGGAGCCTGGAGCCACAGTCCAGAAAAGAAGTGATAAAAACTGAACTGGGGTGGTGGGTATAGAGAGGATAGGACAGATTCCAGGGCAAGCCTGATGACTGATTGGATTGGTGACTGGACCATGTCAAGGGTGACTCCTAAATTTCTGGCCTGGGTAGCAGCAGGGGTAAGGGGTGTGCCCTGCACAGAGATGGGGAACATGAGAGGAAGGGCAGTTTTGGGGTGCCATATCACTATTCCAGCTTTCACTGTGATGTAAATGTCTCTGTCCCTGTCTTCCCCCCACTCACCCAGCCCATCTACACACTTCCTGAGGCTTCATGGGTTGGGACTCGCCCCCATCCTCTCCCTGTCACTGACACAGCAGCATGTGGGGCCCAAGGAGGCCTCATTCAGCACATGTTTGCAGATGGACGAATGAGTGTTCCATTGCTCCTGGGATCCTGTTGTTCCCTGACCCTGAAAGCAGGGAGGAATTTGGCCATGTCCCTGGGGTGCCCAGAGCAATGTGAAGAACGTGGCCTCCAGGGCAGTTTTCTCAGAGAATCTGAAGAACCGCCTGAGTGGTTGGGTCTATGAGGGCCACCAAAAGAGAGAGTTGTAGCATTTGGTTCATCTCCTCAAACTCTGCATCTCAGGAAGACTGTCCCAAGCTGGACAGACCCAAGGCTGTCAGGGAGGAGCAGTCATTCTGTATTCATAGGTGAACGTGATCTATTCCAGTGGCTCAGATGCATGAGAATCTATTAGGAATGACTCCCAACTGTTAGTAATAGAGAGCTGCCCAAAGTAACTGAAATTAGATGAGGGTGTATTTCTCTTCCACGTAAAACAGGTCTATAGGAAAGGAGCCCAGGCAATGGTCTACCAGGGCCAACTTGCCCCAGTTCCTGAGAACTAAATGTGCAAATCTTGTCTCAGCTCTGCATCTGATGACCTCACTTGGAGAGCTTGAAATTGGCTTTGAGGGAGCCTTTACACCATGGAAATTGGCCAGCACTATAAACTGAGGCTATTTATCTTTTTTTCCGGAGGGCAAGCTTCCTAGCACATCCCTGAGTGCAGTGATGGTGTGGCTACCCCATCAGGGACCTAGGCTGCTTCTTCCTTCTGTTTCACTGGTTTCGGCCTGTCATATCCATCTTTCTGGTTGCCTTATGGCCTGAGATGGTATTAGAGTTCCAGTCATTATGTCTGTGCAAACTCTCTACTCCCATAAAACTAGCTATTCCGAGTTTTCTATCTAACTTGTGTTTTCAAGGCTGAGTCCTCTTCATCCTTCACCTGTCATCTGAGGTGTGCCCTCTATAGAGAAGCCTTCCCTGACACCCTACTAAATTCATCACCCCTCCTATGTGGCTTTATTTTCTCTAGAGCATAGACCATGTGTGCATACTATGCTGCTTCGGTCGTGTCTGACTCTTTGTGACCCTGTGGACCATAGCCTGCCAGGCTCCTCTGTCCATGGCATAGATCATAATGGATAACTATCTGAAGGCTTCTCTGGTGGCTCAGTGGTAAAGAATCTGCCTACCAATGCAGGAGATGCAGGTTCAATTCCTGGGTCAGGAAGATCCCCTGGAGAAGAAAATGACAACCCACTCCAGTATTCCTGCCTGGGAAAACCCATGGACAGAGGAGCTTGGAGGGCTACAGTCCATGGGGGTCACAAAAGAGTCGGACATGACTTAGTAACTAAACAACAATATTACCTGTGTTCCCCACTAGACTGGAAGATCCCTATCAGTAGGGACTATGTCTGTCTGGTTCTCTGCTGTGTTCCCAATGCCTCACACTGCCTGGTACATCATAATTGCTCAATAAATATTTGTTGCATGAATAAGGGATAGTAAGCACAGATCATTTTGTTTTCTACATGGTTCCCTTAGCATGTCATTATGACCATTTTCTCACATTGCTATCTAGCCTGTAACATTAGTTGGATTAGATGTTTTCAAGGGCTCTCCCTGCTCTGACGAGACAGGTGAACAGGAGGTGGGGTGAACAGGTAAGTCAGCTCCCTGGCACCACTCACACCCCAGGCTGACTAGACAGCCCAGGCCAGAGGCTGTTTCCATGGAGATTCACTCCCAAAGAAAACTTCTTGGAGCCCCATTTCAATGCCAGGCCATTGATGGGTGCAGGGGAGATAGAAAATGGTAGGGTAAGCCTGACCTGCATGGGGATGGATGAAGGACAGCCAGAGCAACCAGCTGTGATACCATGGACTAAATGTCCAGAAGTACTGGGAGCCAAGGCCTCCCAGGTGGCGCTAGTGGTAAAGAACCCACTTGCCAATGCAGGTAGACATAAGAGACACAAGTTCGATCCTTGGGTTGGGAAGATCCCCCTGGAAGAGGGCATGGCAACCCACTTCAGTATTCTTTTCTGGAGAATCCCATGGACAGAGGAGCCTGACAGGCTGCAGTCCGTAGGGCAGCACAAGAGTAGGACATGACTGAAGTGACTTAGCACGCACACACTCACTGGGAATCATCCATCTCTATGCCCCATTCATTCATTTGACAAATAATTATTGAGGCCCTACTGTATGCTAGGCACTGTTCTAAGTGCTGGGGATAGAACAGTGAACATGTCAGTCAAGATTCTTGCCCTCCTAAAACTCACATTCCACTGGAGGAGAGGAACAGTAAACACACTATCAGATAAATAAGCAAGATCATGGAGACCATGAAACAGGATGTGATGGAGGGTGGAAGGGATACCACTGTGCATGGGCTGGTGAGGCAAGACCTCTCAGAGGAAGCAGCACCTGAGTTGTTATGAGGAATGGGCGGGGTAGGGGGCCAGCGGGAGTTGTGGATCTGAGAGTGAAGTGTACCAGGCAAAGAAGCAGCAAGTGCAGTCACAGGGCTGAAACAGTCCACAGTGAGGAACAGGAAGAAGACCGCTTTGGCTGGCTGGAATTGATGGGGGAAGGATGGTGGAGACAGTGGTGGGACGAGCATTAGCTCACAGAGACACTTGCTTCAGGCACAAAGCTGAAGCAAATGACCCAAAACTCAGTAATCAAGATGAATAATTCTTAATGAAATTTTTAAAAATCATAATTAATGCCCAAAAAACTGCATGATGAACAAAATATCAGATTTGTAAATAGAGACAAGATGACTAGCCATGTCTTACTGAGCCATATTGGAACCAGAGGCAAAGGAAAAATTAGTCATAATCATCCTGTCCTTTAAAATTTTGACATGTTGTCTATCATGGATTTTTGTTGTTGTTCATTACTGAAGAAAATTTGTCACCTGGTGTCATGATCATGGTCTCCAGAACTAGACTTCCTGAGTTACAATTCTGGCACTACCCTTCCATGCTTAGCTGTAAGTTTGGGGGCCAGCTTCTTGGCCTCTCTGTACCAGTTTCTCCATTGGAAAATGGAGATAATAACAATGCCTACTTCAGGGTTATTGGGAGGATTAGATGACCCCATACAAGCTAAGGTCTGAGGACAGTGCCTAGCCCACGGGAAGTGCTCAGAGGATGTGGGGAGTTTATCAGAGCCCTGGACAGTGGTACGGCCTTGGTTCCTGCCAGAGGATTCTAAGCAAGGAGTCTTGACCAGCATATCAGGGCGTCGGAAAGTATGTGGAGGTGGATTGGAGACTGGGGGACCAGAAGCTCCTAGGATGGCCGGAGCGGAGGCTGTTGCAAAACTCCGGATGAAAGATGGGCACAGACTCTGGAGATACTTGGGAGACAGACTCTACAGGACTTTGTGGTTGTTGAACTGTGACGGGAGGAGGGTGCTGGGGCAGGGGAGGCACGGGGCCAGGACAGCTTCCAGCGCCCGCAGCAGTTAGCCCTGGTCTCTGCATCACCGTCACCAGGAAATACCGGGCTGGCTCTGGCCTGCTCCGCCATTCCTGTCTTGTCTGTGTTCCAGAGGGAGCTGAAGGAGCAGCTTCAGGCCCTTCAGGACAGTGAGCGAGAGCACACGGAAGCGCTGCAGCTGCTCAAGCGACAGCTGGCAGAGACCAAGGTGAGCCCGGCCTGGAGGTGGGGGCGGGGCTGCCGGAGATAGGGGCGGAGCTTCGTGGAGGCGGGGCCAGTTGGCACTTGAAGGGCGGGAAAGGAAGGGGCGTGGCTTCGAGGGCCCAAGCTCCAAGTGAGAGGGGTGGGGCATGCGGACTGGGCGGACGCTGGGGCTTCTGCGAAGGTAAAGGGGCTTCTGCGAAGGTAAAGGGGCAGGGACCTTCTCCCAGATGACAGAAGGAAAGGATTTGGGCTGGTGCCCGGGGTTAAGGATAGGATTCTC
Organism: Redunca redunca; assembly: GCA_006410935.1. Classification (NCBI taxonomy): domain Eukaryota; kingdom Metazoa; phylum Chordata; class Mammalia; order Artiodactyla; family Bovidae; genus Redunca; species Redunca redunca. The sequence goes on along the minus strand of SJYQ01096182.1, from coordinate 125,247 downwards.
GCTCCCTGCTTTGGGTGAGGGACCCTCTAGGAAAACCTTGACGTCCTACAGGACTGGAAGAAGGTACCTAGTCTCTTTTTCCTCTCCTGTTATTAAACACACCCATTTTCAGAGTTAGCAATCTCTCCAATCTCTTGGAGAGAATGTTCCCTCCAAGTCCTCCTGATGATTTGTGGCTCAGCCCTGGTATAATCTCCTCTCCGAAACTCGGACCATGAAGATATAAAGAGTAGGAGCAAATCCTGCAGGCTTTGGATAAGATGGTCTGAAAAGAAAAGTCTTGTTCCTTGACCCGAGAGGAAGGCTATGGGGTCTGATCCAGGCACTCCATGCTGTGTGACTTTGGGTAAACTGCATACCTTTCTGCACTCTTAATCTTCCCATCTGTGCAGCAGGGACTCTGCCAGGCTCTGTCCAGCCATGCTGTTCTGGATCCTAGCACACTTCCAAGGGGCTCCTTCCAAGTCCCCCACAGATATCTCTCTAACTGAGCAAGGCTTGCTTTACTCTCTGCTGTCCTTCTGAGACCACGCACCAGGGTCCTAGACCTGGCTGCTAAGCTCTTGGGTGGTTTCATTGTCCTGGTAGCTCAGTGGTAAAGAACCTGCCTGCCAGTGCAGGAGACAGAAGAGACGTGAGTTCAGTCCCTGGGTTGGGAAGATCCCCTGGAGCAGGGCGAGGCAACCCACTCCAGTGTCCTTGCCTGGAGAACCCAAGGGACAGAGGAGTCTGGCAGGCTACAGTCCATGGAGTCACACAGAGTCGGACACGACTAAAGTGACTTAGCACACAGCACAGCACTCCATTTGCAGATGCCGCTGCCAGCAGCAGCTGGAGGCGAGCCTTAGGAATGTTCTGGGCCTCCAGAGGTCACTGGAGAGGCCATTGGAGATTCAGACTTGTGCCCCAGCTTGGCTGCCAACCCACTGTGGGGTCTCAGGGAGGTCATGACAGACATTTCTTCAGAGAACATTCTGGAGTGCCTCCAGGCAGGCCCCTCAGTGGGCAACAGATGAGAACCAGACCCAGAACTCTGGCATCTTTGCTTCTCACAGCCTCAGTTTCCCACCTGAGTGGGGATCCAGTACCTCTCAGGTGAAGAGAAGCAAATGGAAGCCTCTGTCTGGGTGAGAGGGGAATATTATGGTCTGTTTTTCTCCCTAGCATTCTGTTCTCTCCAACCACCGCCCCCCCCCATTGTTTTTCTCCACTGACCTCTTCTTCCCCTGCCTTCCTGTCCATCTGTCTACCTCTGGGGGGTCCCGTGGGGCCACCTTCCCCTCCAGTTCCCCCAGCCCTGCTTCCTGTCTGGACTGGGGTGTTTATACAAGAAATGCCTATGGATGCTTTGGAGGTCATATTTCACCTGGTGCCTGACTCGGCTCAGCTTTCTTGCGGCGCCTGCCCCTCCAGTGGCCCGGCTTGAGGGCCCGTCTGATCTCCCTCCCCTGGCCCAATGTTTTCCTTGGTCGGCCCTGACCGAGTGACGCATTCTTGGCAGGGTATTTTTCTGAAACTGCCCCAGCTCCTCCAAGCCCCAGTGTGTTCCCAGGGATGTGGTGGGCTGAGGTGGGGGCTGCTTTCCCAGTCGAGGCACTGAAGGGATTGGGGGTGGGGCGGGCCTGGCTCTGTCCTAGAAAAAGCTAGAGTAAACGGGGCACACCAATTTAGCTGAATCTTTCTCTGTGCTGGGAATTGTGTTCCCTACCCATTGTCCTGCTGAACTGCACAGAACGTCACCTCCATGACCGCAGGATTCCCCAGAACCTATACACTGTCTGGCACACAATAAATCAGTTCAGTTCAGTCACTCAGTTGTGTCCGACTCTGCAACTCCATAGATTGTGACACGCCAGGCTCCTCTGTCCATCACCAACTCCCAGAGCTTGCTCAAACTCATGTCCATTGAGTCAGTGATGCCATCCAACCATCTCATCCTCTGTCATCCCCTTCTCCTGCCTTCAATCTTCTCCTGCCACAATTGTGCCTGCTGCCACAATGATAAATAGTTGTGGAACAAATGAGTAAGAAAAAAACGCACCTTTTGAAGTAGGAATTGTTGTCTCCATTTTATTAGCAAGGAGACTGAGGCATAGAGAGATTGTGGGACATGCCTGAGGCCCCATGGCTAGTAAGTAGCTAATTGAGAGCTTACTGTCTAATTCTGTCAGATCATAGGGCATATTCTAGCCTCACGCTGGGTTGTCCTCTGCAAGATCTCTGGCTCTGTGGTCTGCAAGCCCGGGAGGCCTAGAGAACCCATCGGGGACATACTTAGGGCTCCTGGTGTGGCTGTCACTCTGATGTTTCACTTCTGAGCTGCCCTCTCTCAGCTTCTTTCTCTCCTCTTGTGTTGGAGACACTGGGCCCCCACCAAGAAAGATGATGGAGTCTGCACCCACCTCTGCAGATCAGTCTTGGGCCAGACCCTTCCCTCCTTCACACAGGGAAGCAGGTTCTGACCATCAGCCTTGTGCCAGGCCCTGGGATGGGCACAAGGAGTGCAGGGTTAAGAAAGATGTCATTCCCACCCAGGAAGGGTTCATTCACTAGCTGGGGAGCCACATAAAACGTGGAGCAGCATATTAAGAATATTTACAAAATGTTGTGGGAACATTTAGCTTGTTTAACTGGCTACAAAAGTTAGGGAAGGTATCACAGAGAAGGGAGCTTTTGGTCTGGGTCTCACAGGATGAGTAGGAGTTTGCCAGTTGAATAAAACATTTGCTGGGGGAGGGGTCCACTCTAGGTGGGTAGACTTACAGTGCAATGGCACTAGAGTGGTAAACTGAGATTAGAGTGAGGACTTTGAATTCCAGAGTAAGGAATTTAGCACTGTACTAGTCATCAAGGCACCAAGAGATGTTCCTGAACACAAGACTGACTGTGACCCAGTTTGCACTTTAGAAGGATCACTCTGGCAGCAAGTTTGTTGGCAAAGATTAGGTGTACTTGACATGTTAAACCAGTGAGTTGGTGGAACCCAGGGCCATATGTAGAGGAGGCAGGTGGAAAGATGAATGTGGAGCTCAGGAGACATGTAAGGCCTTCAAGATGGATGGATCTGGAAAGTAGCCTCAAAGCGGCAGGAGTTGAAGACGAGGGAGGGCATGTCATGTATGAACAAAAGGAGCCAGGACTGGATTGAGTCCTCAGGAACAGGGATGGTAGGGAGGGAGCAGCCACAGAGGTGGGAGGCAAACCAGAATTCTCTATTGGTCGAGGCTGGCCCTTGGGCCAAATGTTGCTGCAGACTGGCCGAGGAGGAGCCAGAAGGGCTGGCCATGAGATTTAGGGTTCTTTGGAGGCAGCAGCAGATGGTCCAGGGCAGGCAGGCCCCATCTTCCCCACCATGACCTGCTGCTGCAGGAACCTCGCCTTCCCTGGGTGAGGGGGCTCCAAGAGGCCACAGGCAGCCTGGCCCTTCATCCCCAGCCTCTCCTTTCACCACCCCCTTTGTCTGCCTGGCGAGCTGGGTGGGCATGCGCAGGGAGGCTGGCCCACTGCCAGCAGCTCTTCCTGCCGGCCCACAGCCACGACCAGGAGGGAACAGGCCCTAATTGAGCCTTTGTGGAGCTTCCCACAGAGCCCTGGGCACTGAACACAGCGGGGTCTCTGACTCTGTGAACTCCCAGTCAGAATCCCACAAAGTCAAATTGCAGAGGCAGGCCCCACACGCTGCTGCCGCTGAGCAGCGCTTTTGTACCCTGTGTCATTCTGCCTCTTGCTGTCCCCTTGGCCCGTCCCCCTCTCCACCCCCAACTGACATCCTGCTCACCCTGCAGGCCCCAGCTCAGCAGCCATCTCTCCACGAAGACTTCACCCTCCACGAACAGGGATGTGCCTGTTCCAGTTTTAAATAACCAGGCTCTGGGGCTGCTCCTCAAGCAACATCATGCACTTTGTGAACCTCCCCTCACTTATCGTAGCCCTGCAATGACATCGTGTTACCCTCTTCCCAGATAAGAAAACCAAGGTTCAGAGATATCAGGTGACTAAAGTTGCCACAGCGGGAGACCCCGTGCCCTTGGGCACCGAAGCTCTGCCTTTTACCACTCAGCCCCATCCTGGGCCTGGCAGTGCCCTTGGGGACAGAGAGAATCAATCAAGTCCATGCTTTTCTTTCTGTGACAGTGGCTTTAACCCCTAACTCTTGTTCCCTGGCAAGAGGGCCTGGGGGTAATGGGACAGGTTGCATGACCCCCAAACTTGCCCAGTATGTTGCCATTTATAAAGCTCTCTGACATCTGTGATCTCCTTGGCATCTTTGCTTAGGCTGCATGAGTGATGTTTTTAAAAGAATACAAATTTCTCTGTCTCATAGACTGAGCTCAGCACCTGCTCCCTGCCCATCCCCCCATATCCCTGGCCCACTTTCTCATTCCTCCCGTCCCCAAGCCAGAAATCCGGACATCATCCTCACACCTGTCTCTCCTTTATCCCTACAGCCAGTCAGTTGGCCACCAGAGCCACCGAGGCTCCCCCTACAGATGTCTTTCAAGCCACGTCCGTCTGCTGCTCCTCTAGCTCAAGCTTCATTGTCTCGCCTGGACCACTTCATTTGTTCCCTAACAGAGACTATTTGTCGTCCCTGATCAGGCCAGTTCTCTTCTCCCGCCATGCTTTTGGCCATTTCCTCACTGAACGTACCTTTCCTGCCCTTTCCTCTCTGCGTGCCAAGACCCTCAGTTTCCTCCTCACACAGGGATCACCCCATCCATTCTCCCTGACTAACCCCTGATGACCGTGTTCACAGTCTTCCACCAAAAGCCTGCGGACCACCATCGGGGAGGCGTTCGAGCGGCTGCACCGGCTGCTGCGGGAGCGGCAGAAGGCCATGCTGGAGGAGCTGGAGGCAGACACGGCTCGCACGCTAACCGACATCGAGCAGAAAGTCCAGCGCTACAGCCAGCAGCTGCGCAAGGTGCAGGAGGGGGCGCAGATCCTGCAAGAGCGGCTGGCCGAGACCGACCGGCACACCTTCCTGGCCGGCATGGCCTCGCTCTCCGAGCGGTGAGTGCCTGCCTGCCCCAGTGTCTTCTCCACATGGGTCACCCCTCCCCGGCCCCTGTAGGATGGAGGGAATGGAGGCAGATGGGGGTGGTTAGCAGAGAAATCATTCATTCAAATCTCCATCAAACACGCAGGACATCTGCTCTGTGCCATAGCCTGGGGGGAAGGCTTTGTGTACGCACGCTATTTTATACATCATATTTATAATCCTATAGGCTATTACTTGTTTTGCGTGATTTATATTATAAATATACATTTTATACTATTTATTATAATATATTGTTTTTTATAACCCTACTAATCCCTTGGAGGTCGTTACCACTGTCATCCCTATTTCACACATGTAGAAACTGAGGCACAGAGAAACTGGAGCAACTGGCAAAAGCCCTTCATCTAGTACATGGGGGAGCCAGGATTCAAGCCCAAGTCTCTTTGGTTCCATAGCTACCTTTAATAATAATACTTGGGACTTCCCGTGTGGTCCAGTGGTGGAAACTCCTTGCTCCCACTGCAGGGGGCATAGATTTGATCCCTGGCTGGGGAACTAAGATCCTGCATGCTGCATAGTGTGGCCCTCCCAAAATAACAAATAAATAAAACTTTAAAATAATAATAATAATAACACTTAATTATTGGTTTTCCCTTGTGGCTCAGCTGGTAAAGAATCCGCCGGCAATGCAGGAGACCTGGGTTCGATCCCTGGGTTGGAAAGATTCCCTACAGAAGGAAAAGGCTACCCACTGGAGAATTCCATGGACTATATAGTCTACGGGGTTGCAAAGAGTCGGACATGACTGAATGACCTTGACTTTTGCTTTCAATGACCAGTACTGATAGCTGATGTCATGTATTGTGTTGACCATGAGGCACACACCATGCTAAGCATTTTACATGCATTAAGCCACACAGCGTTCACAAGCCTAGGAGGCAGGTGTTATCATAGTACCCATTTTAAAGATGAAGAAACTGAGGGTGATAGCTAGAGAATTAGGAAGTGGGAGAAGGAAGCACTTGAATCTGGGTATGGCAGACTTCCCACGCATGGTCTCTCCCTATGCCAGCGACCCTGAAGGTGCTGGGATAGGAATCCAGCCCTCAATGTGGTCTGCTCTCTTGCTCTCTTTCCAGGCTCAAAGGGAAAATCCACGAGACCAACCTAACCTATGAAGACTTCCCAACCTCCAAGTACACAGGCCCCCTGCAGTACACCATCTGGAAGTCCCTGTTCCAAGACATCCACCCAGGTAAGGCCCTTCCTGCCACTCACCAGAGGGCCCAGGAAAAGGCAAGGATCATCACAGGTCAGAGCTAGATGGGCCACTGCCCAGTCCAGCCCCCTGCTCTACACACAGCATGGGGAAGGGAAGAGGGATGGGAAGGGTGCCTTAATAAGCACCTACTGTGTTCCGGGGCCTGTGCTGGCACCTGTGGTAGCCTAACCTGGGGAATCTTTATAATGAAACAACTGCAGGAGGTTGGTTCTACTAGTGTGCCCATTCTCTAGATGAAGAGACTGAGGCTCTGGGCTGTTCACTCACTCATTCTATGAGTACAGAAGAGATCAAGCACCTACCTCACACCAGGCACTATTCTAAGTACTGAAGATAAAGCAGTGAATGAAACAGGCAAAACTTCCTACCCTCGTGCATCTCAGTTATATCCTAGGGTGTGAGAGAGAGAGAAAACAAAATTAAATAAGTAAAATACATAGTTTATTAGATAGTGATAAAAGATAAGGAAGGGGGCTAACAGATGTTGAGGTAGGATAAAACATTTAGTAGTGGATTCAGTCAGAAGACCTCCCGGAGAAGGAGGGAGTAAAGACCTGAAGGAAGTCAGAGAAGACTGAGCCATGTAGATACCCTGGGAAGAGTGCTCCTGGCAGTGGGAATAGCAAGTGCAAAGGCTCTGAGGCAGGAGCAGCTGGGCATGTTCAGGGAAGAGTAAGGAGACCAGTGCGGCTGGAGTGGAATGAGTGAGAAGGAGAGTGGAGGTAGCAGTAGCCAGACCATGAGGGCCTGTGGGCCCAGGTGAAAACTTTCAATTTTGTGCTGAGTGAGATGGGAGCCATTGGAGGGTTTGGGACAGTAACATGAAGTAATGTGAGTTTTTAAGTGTTTAAAGTATTCCTCTGGCTGCTGAGTTGAGATTAGACTGCAAGGAGTAAAGGGTAGAGGTCAGGAGCCTACTGCAGTAATCCAGGTGAGAGGCGATGCTGGCCTGAAGCAGGGTGATAACAGTGCACTCATGAGACGTGATTGGATTTAGGATCCATACTGAACAGAAAGCCAACAAGATTTTCTAATGCATTGGATCTCAGATGTGAGAAAGAGAAGAAAAAAAAAACAATAAGGAAGACTACGATGATTTTGGCTGGGGTAACTGGGAAGATGGAGTTGTAAGCATGTGAGATTCGTGATGCCCGTTAGTTGTGTCAGTGCGGATGTGGAGAAGGCAGTGGAAATGACCCGTATGCAGTTCAGGAGGAGGGTCTGGGCCAATGGTGTCCGCCTGTGGACAGAACCAAATGAGCAAGGAGGAGATCACCTAGGAGGTGAGTTGAGGGTAGAGAGAAAAGAGAGAGGACCATGCTAACAACTGGAGCCCTGGAAGTTAAGAACAGGAAGGGGACCCAGTCAAGGAAACCGAGAAGGAACAGCCAGAGAATAGGAGGGAGATCTGGTCCATCCTGGAAGCCAAGTGGAGAAAGTATTTCGAGGAGGGGCAGTGGCTGGTGGTGGCCAGGCTGCAGCGCCAAGTGTGGAAGGATCAGCGCTGACTGTTCTCTTGGTCTTGATGGCCTTGACAATAGCCGCTCTGGCGGAGCGATGGAGGCAAATCCTGATTGGAGGCCATCCAAGAGAGAATGGGAGAGGAAGTGGAGACAGTGCTTTCAAAGAATTTTATTTATGGGAAGGAGAGAGAGTGTGGCGGGAGCTGTTTGTTTAAGATAGAAGAAATGATAGCATGTTTGGGGGGAAGGGGGGGGCTTCCCTGGTGGCTCAGCTGGTAAATAATCCACCTGCAAAGCAGCAGACCCTGGTTCGATTCCTAGGTTGGGAAGATCCCCTGGAGGAGGGCATGGCAACCCATTCCAGTATTCTTGCCTGGAGAATCCCCATGGACAGAGGAGCCTGGCAGGCTACAGTCCATGGGGTCGAAAAGAGTCGGACATGACTGAGCAACTCAGCACAGCACATGGGGGAAGTGGGGCACAGAAAAGATGTGATAGAAAAAGGTAGAATTGAGGATGAATGAGAGAGAGTTGCTGGAGTGCTGTCGGGTGGGGTCCACCCCAGCCTCTGCTGGGAGCCCAGAGGAGGCAGAATACACGGGCACCGAAGCAGAGGGGCAGGTGGTGGGAGCTCGTGGGAATTCTGTTCTGATAGCTAGCTTTGCCTTTCCCAGTAAGGTAGGAAGCAAGGTCATCTGCTGGGATGAAAATGGGAGGTTGGCTGAGAGGGGAGAAAGTCTGAAATGGATTTCTAGTAGAGTCAGTAGACCCTGGGACCCTGAGATCAACACCTTCCCAACATTACACAACCCACCAGGGCATCAGAGTCTAACCTACTGTCAGCAGGAGACCTTCTGTGTTGAGTCAGGCGCAATGTCCAATAGAGAGGAGACGAGGATGTAGAGGGGACTAGTCCCTAAGAGATAGACACTATTATTATTTTTTAGATGAGGAAACTAAGGCACAGAATTGTTAGGAACTGGTCATGGTAATAACCTGGTCAATGGTAAAACCAGGATTTGAACCAGATCCATCAGACCCAAAGGGTGTGCCCTTCCCTACTAAGCCTACCAGGCATTCTCTGGCCTCATACCACCAACCCAGGAAGGCTGCTGGGGAGGCTGAGGCTCAGAGAGGCTCACTGATTTTCCCAGGTCACACAGCAGTCAGAACTCTTTGCACCTGTCTGGATTCATTCTTTCAATCTATAAACATTGAAAGTCCTTTGAGGCACGTTCAGGAGAGACAGATGGGACAACAGACCCTGATAGTCCATGGGAAAAGGGCCATGATGAGGGACTTACACAGAGCCATGGGAGCCCAAGAGGCGACAGGAAGCTCTGGGTGGGTCAGGGAAGGAGCCAGGGGAACACTGAGCAGATGGTATTTGCACTGAGCACTGAAAACTGAAGGCTTTCCCACTTGGGGAGGATGCGGCCTAGAGGTGTCCCCAGACAATCCCTGGCATTGAGAAAGATATACACAAAAAAGCATCCCAGGATGCTCATGACTGGCCTCCAGGTACAGATGGAGAAGGACTGAGGATGATCACTGAGGGTGCGAGTGCTGGACAGGGGTGGGGCTTCCCTCTAGGTGACTGAAGGCCGCCTCTGATGCATCATGACCAATTTCACAAAGATGAAGGAATACCTCCTAGTACCCTTTAGTCTGGATCTGTGCCCTCGTTGAAAAAGGGGGCAGTAGTTGGGGGAAGGGCCCATTTTCCAGCTGACTGGGTAGGGGTCTGGACTATCCTCCTGGGGTAGGGGTTGGGGGTGGTCTCTGTGTGCTCCCAGCCTTGGAGGGACCTTCACAGTGGGACTCAGCAGGGTGAGGGCCACACATGGGTGAAGCGGCATAATTCAAAGAAGCCAGAAGCCCGGCCAAGGGTCCTGACCCCTCCCCTGACCCAGGGAAGCCCCTCAGGCAGATGGTCTCAGGAGCTGATTTATCTCAGCTACCACCTGCCCCACCCCCATCACAGCTCAGCAAGGCAATCCAGACAGTTAAACCTTATATATCAAGGCACTGTGAGATTTGGGCCCGCAAATGGCAACCCACTCCAGTGTTATTGCCTGGAGAATCCCAGGGATGGAGAAGCCTGGTGGGCTGCCATCTATGGGGTCACACAGAGTTGGACACGACTGGCGTGACTTAGCAGCAGCAGCAGCAGCAGCAGCCTCTCCTTCTCCCTCTACATCACACCCAGACACACTGAGCCACCTTCAGGTCTTACATGAGCCATATTCCCTCTCCTGTACACTTTTCTCACTTTTGCACAAGCAGTTCCCTTAACCTAAAACCCTTGACACAAACCTCAGTCTTTGAGAACTAACTCCTACTCTCTTTCACATCGTAGTTTATAAACACCTCCTCTGAAATGCCTTCCTGGATTTCTCCAAGTAGCCCTGGGCTTTCCTGGTCTTGCTGTCTTATTAATGTCTGCATGGCTGTCTCTCTCACTAAACTGTGAGCTCTGAGAGGTCATGGGCTGAGTCTGATTCATCACTCTACATCCCCAGCAGCCAGCGCAGTAAATGTTTGTTGATGTTTGAATAAAGAAATGAATGAGTCCTGGTCTCAGTTCTGTTACTGTAATAGCCTGGTATTAAGTAGGTGCTCAGTGATTATTTGTTAAATGAAGGAACTTGCTACACATCCTTGGACAAGTCCCTTCCTCCCTCCAAGCCTCTGTTTCCTCCTATATTATAGGGATACTAGTGTTCCCTTCTTGACTCCCCCGCAAGAGAGCAAACGGATGTGGGAATTTGCTGATTGCCCCAGGGCAGGCTTTCTCAGCCTCAGAACTACTGACATTTGGGGCTGGATAATTCCTTGTCTTGGGAGCTGTCCTGTCCATGGTAGGACATTTAACAGCATCCCTGGTCTCTACCCAGCTAGATGCTACACACACATAAACACCCAGATGTGACAACCAAATATATCTCATTCATTGTCCAATGTCCCCTATGAGGCGGATCCACCCCAGTTAAGAATGACTTCCCCAGAGAAAGCAGCTTGTAGGAGAGGGGCTGAGGGAGCCCCAGTGTGCACTCTGAACATCCTGCCAAGGATAGCAGCCCTGGGGGTTCAGAGAACAGTGGCCTGGTTAGCCGGGCCTCTTCCTTTGTCTGTAGGGCCTGTGAAGTCACTCTGGCTCTTCTGCCAAAACCAAGGCCCTTTATGTCTAGATGGGAGGAGCAGGCGCCCCCAGGGACCTAGCCCTGGATTCTAGCAGCTTCCTGCCTACCCGCCTTCCAGTTCAGTCTTCCTACTGGGTCACCAGAGAATTTTATCTATCACCTGTTACTCCCCTGCTCTGGAACCTTGACTCTCCACCTCCCACCCACAACCCTGCCCCAACCCTCAGCTGACACTGGAAACCCTCCTGCAACTGCCTGTCCTGACTGCCCCATCTCCCGGGCACCAACTTCCTCCCCACCCAGGACAAGTGGCCATTGTCCAGAGGACACCAGACACTGCTTCCTTTGCTCCTGCCACCTCCCTCTCTGGGCTGCTCTCTCCTGCTTATCTGAATCCAATCATTTTGGGTTCCAACATATTCACTGTCAAGCTGTGTGACCCAGGGCAGATCTCCACCCTGTCTAAGCTTGTTTCCTCATCTGTGAAACAGATGGTGGAAGGTATGATTTATGCCCAGGGTAGGTAGGAGAATTAAATAAGATTATTTATTTGTGATAATAATCCTGGACTTAGTAAATGCATGATACCTATTTCTTATGATTATCATGAATCATCAGATGTTTCCTCAGTCTTGCTGAACAGGCTTTCTGGGGCCTAAAGGAAAGAACATGAGTGAAAAGACCTTAGCTCGAGTTCCGGTTCCACATCCACCCCAAGTGGCAAATTAAGCAAGCCACTTAATTCAGAGAAATCTGCTTGGAACCTCAGTTTCCTCTTCTGAAAAATGGGTACAGTAATTTGTGCTGCTGGGTCTGCTGTGTTGGTCTCATGAGCTAGAGGATGTGAAAGTGTTTTTTTTTTAATGCCCCACTGGGTGCAGCTGAGGGCCTGAGTAGGCAGGAGGAATCAGACTTTTTAAAGGCCTGACCAGAGAAAACAACTGATGGTATTTCTTGCTCTGTCAGGCCTCAAAGTTGTCCTTGAGAACAAAGAGGCACAAATGACTTGTTGCCCAGGTTTTGGAGCTGCTGAACTTTGGAGTTTCTCTGTTGCTTGGGTTGCTGCAGTATGTGGTTGATGGTGGCCAGGAGACAGATCCTGGGCCCCCTGCAGTCCACGCTCCTTCCTGAATGCCTTTTGACCTTCAGGTCTCAGTTCAGTTCAGTCCCTCAGTCTTTGCAGCCCCATGGACTGCAGCATGCCAGGCTTCCCTGTCCATCACCAACTCCCAGAGCTTGCTCAAACTCTGTCCATCGAGTCAGTGATGCCATCCAACCATCTCATCCTCTGTCATCCCCTTCGCCTCCTGCCTTCAATCTTTCCCAGCATCAGGGTCTTTTCAAATGAGTCAGTTCTTCAGATCAGGTAGCCAAAGTATTGGAGTTTCAGCTTCAGCATCAGTCATTCCAATGAATATTCAGGACTGATTTCCTTTAGGATGGACTGGTTTGATCTCCTTGCAGTCCAAGGAATTCTCAAGAGTCTTCTGCAACACCACAGTTCAAAAGCATCAATTCTTCTGCACTCAGCTTTCTTTATAGTCCAGCTCTCACATCCATACATGACTACTGGAAAAGCTTTGACTAGACGGATCTTTGTCGGCAAAGTAATGTCTCTGCTTTTTAATATGCTGTCTAGGCTAGTCATAGCTTTTCTTCCAAGGAGCAAGCATCTTTTAATTTCATGGCTGCAATCACCATCTGCAGTGATCTTGGAGCCCAAGAAAATAAAGTCTGTCACAGTTTCCATTGTTTCCCCATCTATTTGCCATGAAGTAATGGGACCAGATGCCATGCTATTAGTTTTCTGAATGTTGCTGCTGCTGCTGCTAATTCGCTTCAGTCGTGTCCGACTCTGTGCGACCCCATAGATGGCAGCCCACCAGGCTCCCCCGTCCCTGGGATTCTCCAAGAACACTGGAGTGGGTTGCCATTTCCTTCTCCAATGCATGAAAGTGAAAAGGGAAAGTGAAGTCGCTCAGTCATGTCTGACTGTTAGCGACCCCATGGACTGCAGCCCACCAGGCTCCTCCGTCCATGGGATTTTCCAGGCAAGAGTACTGGAGTGGGCTGCCATTTGAGTTTTAAGCCAACTTTTTCACTTTCCTCTTTCACTTTCATCAGAAGGCTTTTTAGTTCTTCTTCGCTTTCTGCCATAAGAGTGGTGTCATCTGCATATCTGAGGTTATTGATATTTCTCCTGGCAATCTTGATTCCAGCTTGTGCTTCATTCAGCCCAGCGTTTCTCGTGATGTACTCTGCATATAAGTTAAATAAACAGGGTGGCAATATACAGTCTTGATGAACTCCTTACCCAATTAGGAACTTGTCTGTTGTTTCTTGTCCAGTTCTAACTGTTGCTTCTTGACCTGCATACAGATTTCTCAGGAGGCAGATAAAGTGGTCTGGTATTCCCATCTCTTGAAGAATTTTCCACAGTTTGTTGAGATCCACACAGTCAAAGGCTTTGGCATAGTCAATAAAGCAGAAGTAGATGTTCTTCTGGCACTCTCTTGCTTTTTCAATGATCCAGTGGATGTTGGCAATTTGATCTCTGGTTCCTCTGCCTTTTCTAAAACCAGCTTGAACATCTGGAAGTTCTTGGTTCACGTACTGTTGAAGTCTGGCTAGGAGAATTTTGAGCATTACTTTGCTAGTGTGTGAGATGAGTGCAATTGTGTGGTAGTTTGAACATTCTTTAGCATTTCCTTTCTTTGGGATTGGAATGAAAACTAACATTTTCTAGTCCTGTGGCCACTGCTGAGTTTTCCAAATTTGCTGGCACATTGAGTGCAGCACTTTAATAGCATCATCTTTTAGAATTTGAAGCAGCTCAACTGGAATTCCATCACCTCCATTAGCTTTGTTCATAGTGATACTTCCTAAGGCCCACTTGACATTGCACTCCAGGATGTCTGGCTCTAGGGCAGTGATTACCATGGTTATCTAGGTCAAGGAAGATTTTTTTTGTACAGTTCTGTGTATTCTTGCCACCTCTTCTTAATACCTTCTGCTTCTGCTAGGTCGATACAGTGTCTGCCCTTTAGTATGCCCATCTTTGCATGAAGTATTCCCTTGGTATCTCTAATTTCCTTGAAGAAATCTCTAGTCTTTCCCATCCTATTTTTTCCTCTATTTCTTTGCACTGATCATTTAGGAAGGCTTTCTTATCTCTCCTTGCTATTCTTTAGAACTCTGCATTGAGATGGGTATATCTTTCCTTTTCTCCTTTGCTTTTCATGTCTCTTCTTTTCTCAGCTATTTGTAAGGCCTTGTCAGACAACCACTTTGCCTTTTTGCATTTCTTTTTCTTGGAGGTGGTCTTGATCACTGCCTCCTGTACAGTGTCACAAACCTTGTCCATAGTTCTTCAGGCACTCTGTCTATCAGATCTAATCCCTTGAATCTATTTGTCACTTCCACTGTATAATGGTAAGGGATCTGATTTAGGTCATACCTGAATGATGTAGTGGTTTTCCCTACTTTCTTCAATTAAGTCTGAATTTTGCAGTAAGAAGTTCATGATCTGAGCCACAGTCAGTTCCCGGTCTTGTTTTTGCTGCCTGTATAGAGCTCCTCCATCTTCGGCTGCAAATACAATCAGTCTGATTTCGGTATTGATCATCTCTGATATCCATGTGTAGAGTCTTCCCTTGTGTTGTTGGAAGAGTGTGTTTGCTATGACCAGTGCATTCTCTTGGCAAAACTCTGTTAGCCTTTGCCCTGCTTCATTTTGTACTCCATGGCCAAACTTGCCTGTTACTCCAGGTATCTCTTGACTTCCTGCTTTTGCATTCCAGTCCCCTATGATAAAAAGGACATTTTTGGGGGTGTTAGTTATAGAAGGTCTTGTAGGTCCTCATAGAACCATTCAATTTCAGCTTCTTCAGCATTAGTGGTTGGGGCATAGACTGGGATTACTGTGATATTGAATGGTTTGCCTTGGAAACGAACAGAGATCATTCTCTCATTTTTGAGATTGCACCCAAGTACTGTATTTCTGACTCTTTTGTTGACTATGAGGGCTACTCCTTTCTTCTAAAGGATTCATGCCCACAATAGTAGGTATAATGGTCATCTGAATCAAATTTGCCCTTTCCAGTCCATTTTAGTTCACTGATTTCTAGGAAGTCAATGTTCACTCTTGCTGTCTCCTGTTTGACCACTTCCAATTTACCTTGATTCATGGATCTAACATTCCAGGTTCCTGTGCAGTGTTGTTCTTTACAGCATTGGACTTTACTTCCATCACCAGTCACATCCACAACTTGGCATTGCTTTCACTTTGACTCCATCTCTTTATTCTCTCTGGAGTTATTCCTCCTCTCTTATCCAGAAGCATATTGGGCACCTACTGACCTGGGGAGTTCATCTTTCAGTGTCCTATCTTTTTGCCTTTTCATACTGTTCTCGGGGTTCTCAAGGCAAGAATACTGAAGTGATTTGCCACTCCCTTCCCCAGTGGACCACGTTTTGTCAGAACTCTCCACCATGACCCATCCGTCTTGAGGGGCCCTACACAGCATGGCTCATAGTTTCATTGAGTTAGACAAGGCTGTGGTCCGTGTGATGTTAGGTTACTTTTCAGAGATGCTTAAATGGGTGGAGAACACACCTGGAGACCAGATGGGCTGCCTCGGCTCCTTCTTTCTGTTTGTGTAAAACAGTGTTCCAGGACCTAGAAAAGAGCTCTGACCTTTAAAATGTTGAACCCCAGGGGTCAGGATTTGTTCATTCTCGGGAGAGTCTGGCACCTCTCCTGAAAATAAAGGATGGGTGAAAGGTTTGCCAGTCCCCATATGGGGACTGACTTCTCAGAGTTCAGTTTGGTTCAGTCCCTCAGTTGTGCCTGACTCTTTGTGACCCCATGGACCGCAGCACGCCAGGCCTCCCTGTCCATCACCAATTCCCAGAGTTCACCCAAACTCATGTCCATTGAGTCAGTGATGCCATCCAACCAGCTCATCCTCTGTCATCCCTTTCTCCTCCTGCCTTCAATCTTTCCCAGCATCAGGGTCTTTTCAAATGAGTCAGATCTTTGCATCAGGTGGCCAAAGTTTTGGAGTTTCAGCTTCAACATCAGTCCTTCCAATGAACACTCAGGACTGATCTCCTTTAGGATAGACTGGTTGGATCTCTTTGCAGTCCAAGGGACTCTCAAGAGCCTTCTCCAACACCACAGTTCAAAAGCACAGTTCTGTCCGGAAGTACAAAAGGGAGGACCGAAGACAGGACCTCTTTTTATGAGGAGGTGGACCTCAGCCCAGGTTTTAGGGTGCAAGAGCCTCTTAAGAATCAGGTCACACCCTCTTCCTAATAAGGATGCCAGGCCCTGCCCCTAGCCTCGCCCTTTGGGCTGTTGGACCCTGCCCACTGTGGATCAGGTCCCGCCCCCAGCCCCGCCTCTACTGCCGGAAATGACCAATGAACAGCAGACCCCGCCCCTAGCCCACCCAATGAGTGGCGGGTCCTGTCCCTTGCGGGTCCACCCCCAGGAGTTAGCACTCAGTTCAATACGGGTTTCCTCCATCCTACAGCTCATCCCTGTCGGTCCAGTCTCAGAACCACTGAAAACTCACTTGGCTGTCACCTAGAGTGCCCTCCGTACTCATCAGTGGCACTGGAAGCGCCCACGTTGCCCTACTTCGACTTAAGAGTATGGAGCTGAGCCCTCCAGCGTGCTAGTCTCTCGCCTCCTCCCCAGCCCCATCCTTCTCCGAGCCTGGGTTCTGCCTGTCGCTGATCTCCTCAGATCATCCTGGCACCTCTGATATAAGGCCCAGTTTCCCCCGAGGCACTCACGATAGCTGCCCACACCTTGGCACTGTGCCCATCTCCTGTCTCTCTTGCCCCTCTGCCACGAACACCTGAGTATGACCCACATTCCACAGCCAGAGGAGTGGCCCCATGTGTATCTGATTAGATTTTTCTTCTCTCCCGAGCTCCCCCACACACATACCTCCAACACCCCCTCCACCTCCTACCTCTTGACCCCACGGTGGGAACGCCCACATTCCATGTGGCGGGAGCCTTCTGGTCTGACAGGCTGCGCTGTGACCGGAGGACAGGGTGAAACGTTCCTCTGCTGACTCGGTGTCCTCCTTCTCATGGCTCCTCTCCTCTGTGTCTCTGGATAGAGAATTATGTTTCCTTTGACCTCTCTATTCACAGGGCTAATTGTTTCCATACAGCCCTCTGGCTTCTAAGAATAGGAAAGGAGGGTGTAAAACTCAAGACTAAATTTATTCCTAACAGAGCTCAGGAAAGGAGCTTGCTCTAAGTCAATGGTCAGCTTTGTTAGTCGACTGAGAATAGGAGCACCGTTCGGGGACTGGCTGTCGCTCCCTGTTAGAGATGATGGCCATCACTGAGGCATTTTATTTCTCTACATACACACAGCCAGGAGAGGTGGCTGGATTTGGAAGTGATGCTCAAGCCAAGCATCATCATGGCCCCTCTCCACCAGATAACGAAAGCGCGAGAGAGTCAGATGGAGGAGTCCCTCCTTTGCTCCAAGGAACTAGTGACAGAATTCCTTCTTCTTTTCTCCCCTCTGTCTTGCTCTGCCATGGAAATGCTCATCCAGGCTAACAGGAGCCAATTCTCAATTCCTTCTTCTGGCTAAGCATCAGCTCCTTCAGGGAGGCAAGAGTAAACAGAGTCTTTGACAAGAGTTCATGAGACTTTGAGAGCCAAGCCTGCAACATCAGTGTGGCCACCTCAGAGCTGAGTGTCCCAGCTTGCCCAAAGACCAACACAAGCAGGGTCCGTTTAATTTGGTGAGCCTTTCTGGAAACCTTCCCCATGCCAGGCTACGGGGAAGATTGTATATGTCAATATGTAGATGCTGGGCACGGGACACACCAGGGAGAACCTAGCTGGGTGAGTACGTGGTCCTTGCCCTCCTGGTGTACCTGATAAGTTATGGGCACAGAAGACTATCCCAGGTGTCAGGAGAGAGGCACAAACAAAGTTGAGAAATTTCAGAGGAAGCAACCAGGAAGGCTTCCCTGAGGATGAGCGCTGGAATTGAGCCTCGTGGGGAGGATTACAACAAGCAGAGGTGAGGGGGAGGAGGAAAAGTCTGGGTGAAGGCTTGGGCCTGACTGGAATGGGAGGTGGTGAGTGAGAGGTAGGCAGGAAGAGAAGGCTGGGGCTGGATTGTACCTGGTCTTGATTAGTCCTGGCTCTGCCAGTGTTTGTCTGTGACCTGAGACTAGTCAAGTCTCCTCTCTGGGTCTCAGTTTCCCCATCTGTCAAATGGGAGAATTGGCCTAGAATCGGTGGTTTTCAACTTTTTCAGACCCATCATATACTTTTCATAACAAGTAATTTGTAATGACTCAAAATTAGTATGACCTTCTCACAATGTCAAGTATATATGTACACACATATATGTATATATTCTATGATATATATAAAGGAAAAAATAGAAGGAAAGTATTTATAATAAAATACTGTATATGTCAATATATAGACACTCACTCACAACCACCCCAGAAAACATAATGAATGAGTCAGGTGCTCACACCATAGGTAAAACACCATTCTGCCTCAAATGCAGTCTGAAATAGGTAGGTTATCTTGGTCAATGGTGTTCTTCTTAGAGGTGTACTTTCCCAAAAAAGCAAACAATTCTTGGTGAAGTTCCAGACAAAACAAATTCAGTGTTCCCCCAGTTTATGGGGTAGTTGCATTTCAAAATATTCAGTATATATTAAAACTGTACAAAAATTATTTCATATTTATGTGTAAAATTGAGTTAAACTGTAGTTCTGGGTCATTGTAAAGATTTTTTTCGTCCACATGAATATCTGGGGGAGCATCTGAAACTTATTGGTGGGGGGTATGGGACCATCCTGCACATTTCATTCAGGGAATTTAGCATCCCTGGATCCTACCTATGGAGACAACTCAAACACCCCCACAAGTTTCCAGATTACCCCTGGATAGAGTGATTATCCAGCACCTGAAGAATCTTTAAGCTCCCTCCCAGCTCTGAAATCATCCAATTCTGGACCTCATTCAGGTTTACTCAGCAAATTTTTGCAGAGTACCCACTGTGACCCTTGCCCCCTGGGAAATCATCAGTGAACAAGCCGCCATAGCTCTTGTCCCCTACAACCGAGTTTCAATCTAACTGTCACCGTCCCGTTTTACAAAGGAAGAAGCTGAGGCCCAGAGAGGGCAGGCTTGTATTGAGCATCACACAGCCTCTTGGGGACCAGCCAGAACCTGGCCTCAGGGAGGCACCATAGAGTGGGTCCACAGCCTTCTGTCTACTCATCTTCTCTTCCGCCCCCATCCCCGCAGTGCCAGCCGCCCTGACCCTGGACCCGGGCACCGCCCACCAGCGCCTGATTCTGTCTGACGACTGCACCATCGTGGCCTATGGCAACCTGCACCCACAGCCGCTACAGGACTCGCCCAAGCGCTTCGACGTGGAGGTGTCAGTGCTGGGTTCGGAGGCCTTCAGTAGCGGCGTCCACTACTGGGAGGTGGTGGTGGCAGAGAAGACCCAGTGGGTGATCGGGCTGGCGCACGAGGCCGCGAGCCGCAAGGGCAGCATCCAGATCCAGCCCAGCCGTGGCTTCTACTGCATCGTCATGCACGACGGCAACCAGTACAGCGCCTGCACGGAGCCCTGGACGCGGCTCAATGTCCGCGACAAGCTCGACAAGGTGGGCGTCTTCCTGGACTACGACCAAGGCCTGCTCATCTTCTATAACGCCGACGACATGTCTTGGCTCTACACCTTCCGCGAGAAGTTTCCGGGCAAGCTCTGCTCCTACTTCAGCCCCGGGCAGAGCCACGCCAATGGCAAGAACGTGCAGCCTCTGCGGATCAACACCGTCCGCATCTAGCGCAGTGGAGGGCGACTGTGGGCGCCTGGGCTTGGCCACCAGCAAGAGCCTTGCCCCCACAGACGGGAGGCCGGGACTCCAACCCAGCGGGGCCACCCCTGAGATCTCAGGCCTGTTGTTTACCCTTCAGCCTCATTTCCCCATCTGTGAAATGGAGGTTGTGCTCCGTGACTCGGAAAATCTCTTCTAGCACTGATGTTCTGTAGCTCTGACCTTGATAGGGATGCAGCTGTGGTCCGAGCACCAGACCTGGCTTCTCCTCATGGCAGCCCCTGCCTAACCCCTCATCCTCTCGGGCAGGGGACTGCATCCCTGTCTCCTTCCCGCCCACATGCCCTGACCTCGGGATGTGTCAGAGTGTTGCCAGCAGTTGGCAACTGCAGAGAGAATCCTCTTATGGTCCCAGGCCTGAGACTTGCCCCTGACCAAGCGAGTGATGGGCTGTTTTGTCCTTGATCATAGCTCACCATGGACACAGGTGGTAGCTAGCCCCAAAGTCGCCTGAGAACCACCCTCTCCTTCCACCCCTGTACCAAGAGTTTTATAGTTCCTGATTTTCCCATTTATCTGTGGGTAAAAGTGATATTGGGCTTCCCTGGTGGCTCAGTGGTAAAGAATCCACCTGCAATGCAGGAGATGTGGGTTTGATCCCTGGGTCAGGAAGATTCCCCTGGAGAAGGAAATGGAAATCCACTCCAGTATTCTTGCCTGGAGAATCCTATGGACAGAGGAGCCTGATGGGCTACAGTTGCAAAAGAGTCGGACACGACTTAGTGACTAAACAGCAACAGCAACAATAAAAATGATGCTGTGGCCTGTGGAAGGCACCCAGTAGTTGAGCCCACATGTTATAGCCAGTAAGCCCACAGGTCTTAAGGCAACAGGATGGCACACCCCAAGGCTCATGTAGAACAAGCATCACTGGATGGTGGAGGTCCCCAGCAGCTCTGAACGTCCAGCCAGGCCTCTTGACTTGGTAAGGGTGTAGCAAGGCTGGGGAGAGCAGTTGTTTAGGCCCTGAGCACTGGGGTGGGCTGTTGGTTAGGCCCCCCCATCAATCTTGGCATCTGTTTCAGTTGGGATACTATTGCGGAAAACATGAGCTGCTTTAGCTTTTTTTAATTAGACAGGGATTTATTACCAGGTCCCTTGTGGCTCTGCAAAATCACTGCAAGGGCTAGAGGAGCCGACTCTGCTGAATTTCCAGGAACAGCTCCCAGCCGCCAAATTCATCACGTCTGCTATGACCAGGAGCGCTGCTCCCATCGGCAGGCAGCCACTGCATCAGAAGCCGCTGGCTGCAGCACTGTGCAGTCTCTGCTACTGTCCATGCCAGTAAATGATGTCCTGAGGCCTGCCTCCCTCCAGGCAATTCAGTTTCCAGATCCAAATCACAAGGGATTCTGTTTGGGGAAACATAAATCAGATCCAGAACCTTGGCTGCAAGGGAGTCTGGGAAATGTACTTTTCTTCTTTCCAGCTTCATCCATACAAAAAGGCACAATAGAAGAAAGTGAGAATGGGTGTTGAACAAGCTCACTTTCAGTTTTTGCCATTGGAATCCACCTCTAGGCCTTGGCTTTGAGGCAGCAGAGCCTCTAGGTGTCCTGCTCCAAGGCTGTGTCCGTCCAGGACAGGCACCCCTAGAGTGAGCCTGCAGAACCAGGCTGAAAGCCTCCCACCCTAGGCTTTCCTTTCCAGTTCTGGGGCCTAGATTCTGAACTTGGGGTCTTTGGTCACACCCATCTCAAAGGAGCCAGACTAGCTGAACCTGGGGGGCTCCCACCTCACAACTGCTGCCCATGGGGACCTCCCTTGGGCAGGAGGAATCCTCAGTCTCACCCCACCCATTCAGCTACCAGAATCTGGGCCACCCCCAGCAGTATTTTTATCTTAAATGTTACCCATTTTGTGAGTTATGATGAATTTATATTAAATTAAAGTTACAGGCTGTGAGTGGTCAGTGCCATTCATTTTGACACACACAGAGGCCCACCCATCCTGGCCCAGGCAGCATACATAAATCAACATGGCTAATCCACAAAGCAACCCAGCTGAGTAGCACCATACCCATTTTACAGAGGGGGAAAATGAGGTTCACAGAGAGGACATGACTTGCCTACAGTCCCATGTCCCACACTAAGCGAGTTTAGAATTGAGCCCAAGGCACTCTCATCACAACTTACCAGTCAGGGAAGACTGTCAGTCTTGGCCTGGAGGAGGGCATGGTGGTAGCCTTGCAAGCAGAGCGGAGCTCATGAGACAGTGGCAAGAGACTGGGCCCTAGAACCCCACAGACCTAGGCTTAAATCCAGGCTCTGTCACTGTGTGCCTCTAGAAAAATGAATTAACTTCTCTGGACCTCAGTTTTCTCACATGGAAAATGGGGATAATCACACCAATCTCACATGATGTGTTATAAGCTGCAAAGTGCAGTGCATTTAGGGAGGACCTGCCTGTCCCTCAGCTGCCTCCCAGAATCAGTGCCTAGAACTGGGTGGGTTTTCTCAACCTCTGGGCTGGCTCTGCTCATGAGTCTATCTTCTTTCTTGTGCCTTGTAAGGGAGGGTGGGACCACCCAAGCCAGGCAGTTTGCCAGGTTCTCCATGTCAAAGGAGGTCCATCCCACCTACACCAGGAGTCACGGCCCTGCATGTGGACACACAGGTGTGTACACTAAGGAGAAAGGCCACTGGGCCCCCCTGGAGTTGTGCAGTGCAGAGCAGCAGCCTTGGAAGCAGGACTTCTGGGCCTAGTCTTGTTTCTGTGCTGACTTGTTTTGTACCCTGAGGGTCCCTTCCTCCATCGCCTCACCAACAGAATGAGGGAGGTTAGACCAGGTGCTCTAAGGCGCCAGGTGGATCTTCACCTATACCTGGAGGCGGGGAGGAAAGAGAAGGAACTACCCAAGTCACTACTTGTTTGCAGTTCTTGGAAGATGGACATGAATAAGGAGGAGGAGGGGCTGTTGGCAAGGGCAGAGGGAAAGGTGTCTGAATGGCTGATAGTGCCCCAGTTTACAGAGAAGCTAGAGGGAGTGAGCCTGGGACCAGAGAACCCCATCACCCCCTCGCCCCATGCTCTCAGATCCCTGTGACTCCTCCCAAGCCCACTCCTCTATTTTGCTCAGGGCATCTGTCCCCTGGAGGAGGAGTACCCTGTCCACAGGCCTTCCTTCCCCTCCCCTGACTCAGGCTCAGCACCTGGTCCCAGAACGCCTGCTTGCTGCCCCATATTCACCCCTGGTTTCCAAGTGTCTTGGAGTGTAGGGATCTAATCTTAACACCCAACTGGGGACTCTGGGAAATCAGGGAACCTCCAGGTATGAAGTGTCCAGAGACTTCCTGAATGAAAGAATCTGTGGTTGCCAGTATAACGCCAGGAACCCCACACTTAATACAGGTAAGTGAAGAGGGGAGACAAAGGCAGTCCAGCCTTGGTTTGGAAGCACAGATCAGCAAGGATCTTCCCCAGGGCAGGAAAAAATTGAAAGAATGATAAAAACCCCATTCACAACCATGTTCATGGTCAGCAAGCAAAGCAGTGGGACCTTTTGCACCTTATCTAACATCTAAATAAGCCCACGAAGTCAGTATCATTATCTCAGTATCTGAGCAGGGAAACACTACTTCCCAGGGGACCCACAGCCAGTACTTAGTAAAGCTGAAAATCAGACTCAGGCCTGTCCAAGGCTAAAGCCCAACTCTTCACTGGCCTCCCTGGAAATGCTTCTCAACTTTGAGAACAGCTTCAGTGACAGGCAGCAGCCACCAGAAGCGTGATGCCCCTGGGATTCAAGGCAGGAACTTAACCCAGACTCCACACCATTGAATTATGCAACTGTGAATTAAGTTTCACCTATAGATTCTATCTCGTGTACCTCCCAGATCAGAGGTGACTCGTGAAGGCACTATGTGACCCGGAGCGGGTCTCTCTCCCTTTCTGGACCTCTGTTTCCCTAATTATATCAAGGAGGTTCAGATTCTAGCTAACTGATTGCCAAGGCAATGGTTCTGATGGCCCAGGATCCTGTAAGTCTTATGTTGGTCCCAGGGCTTGGCCCGCTCAGCATCTAACAAGGCCATTAGCTCTGGGTCTTTCTCTCTGGGGTGGCAGCAGGAATAGAAAACAACAGAGATAAGGTCTCCTAGCAGCACAGTCTCAGCTCAGAGGCTCAGGGGATGGGCCTCCCCTCCTGCCAGAGAGGCCATCCCAGGAGGCTGACTGCTCACACCTGGGCAGCATTCCTGGCTTCATCCCCTCCTGTCTGAGTCTTGGCTCTATTCACTATCCCCAGATGCTCCACCAGAATGTAAGTTGCAAAGGGCCCTGTCACAGGCTTAAATGCAGACAGAAAGGAGGGGGATGAGGTTGGGGGAGGGGTAGTGTGCTGACCGAGGTGCTGAATCTTCATTCCCACCAGGGAATGGTAATTTCTCCTTACTCTGGGACATCTGCAATTCTAGCCAGCGTCTCTGGGGAAGAAGGAGTGCTGGGAAGCAAAGGAGAAATGAGAAGGAAAGGGAATGAGAGAGAGAGAGAAAGAAAAAAGGAGAGACGCATTTAGGAGGCGTAGCCTCTAAAAAATAGCAAGAGATGGGGACTTTTATTTTGAAATATGCTCATTTTCCTTTGTTTTTCTTTTCTATCTGGTTTAAATTATGTGGATTTTTGTTTACCCTAGATAGAGTATAGAACAGTCTTCCATCTTCTTTCAAAATGTTGACAGTTCTATCATAGTTCTGACTGTTACAAAATGCTCCTCATTCACCCTAGGAATTCAGTGAAGTAGGGGAAGAGTGGCCACTTTGGACCCAAGGACCAGGGGGACCTACTCTGATGTCGTGTCAAGGGAGGGCCTTTCAGGAAGCTAGAGCCAGAGGCACAAAGCCCAGGCCCTGGTGAGCTCCCCAAAACCATGGGCTGCAATATGATCAAGTCTGAATGCTCAAGGCACCTAAGGGCTCCTCCAGCACAATCTGGAGGCCCAGAGAGGGTTGGTTTCTAGTTCAAGGTCATATAGCACAAGGCAGAGCCAAACCGGGGAACCCAGGTGAGGAAGAGGAACAAGCAGAGTCAGGAAGTCCTCTCTGAGTGGAGACAGCCCAGTTGAGTATGCTAGTCAGCATCATAGACGTCAGGACGGCTGCTACGAGACCACTGGCCCCAACTCCATCATTTTACAGGTAAGAATACTGAGACCCCGATGGGAAGTCACCAGTCCATGAGGCAGAGCAGGCCCAGACCCAGGTCTCCAGACTCACAGCCATCAGTTTCTCATGCAACCTTTAATCTGCCCCCTGTGGATTCTGATGCCTCCTCCTACCCCCTGGGAACTTGGAGTTAGAGCCAAAGGAGAAGGGGAGTGGCCTGGGTCCCTGCAGCTCCAGGCACTAAGAGCTGGTTACCTTTCTCCATCCTCCTCCCAGAAGAGAATGGAGAATTGGCCTGGACCCCAATGGCCCCTCCTCCAGGGCAGAGTCAGTCGGTGCCTACCCACACCTGGTACCTCCCTTACTGGCAACAGAGTCCAGAGCTAGTAACAGCCAGAGCAAGGACAAAGCCACCTGGGCAGCTGCTGGAGCCACTTGAGTCACAGGTAAGAGAGGGCACTGGGGTGATGGCCCAAGGAGTTCCCCTGATTCCACGGGGATTTGGGATTTTTTTTTCCTAAAGAAGGGGCTTTTGCCCCCTCTCTCCCTGTAGGCTGAGCCCCTGGGCCTGCTTCCTGTGCTTATTGCAAACCCCAGGTGAAGCCCCTTGATGACTAAGCTGCCAGATCTACAAATCAGGAATGGGGTCCCAGGCTCAGCAGCTCTTCTCCTGCCCCTGGGAGGAAGGAGAAGCAGATAAGGGCCCCAGGAAGTCCCAGGAAAAAACAGAGACCAGCTGGAGGTGTGTGCTTCTCACAGGTGTGGGCTGTGGGCCGAGATCTAGACACACCTGCTAAATCTGGAGTGGACCCCCCCTCAGTCTCACTGACTCACCAGTGACCCTGGACAACTCCCGGCATAGCCACCTTACTGATGTCCACTTCTCGTTGGTTCAGTGGAAAAGATGGGTGGCCGTGGGCTATGGGACAAGTTTAGAAAGTCCAGTTCTAAGGTTCTAGCTTGAGGCAGCGTCATGGAATTTGTCCAACAGTCTCCACCCACTTCACCTTCCCTCTTCTTTGGGGGTCTCCCTCTGTCACACTTCTGGAATGCCCTCCTCCACCCCTTTCATTCCTCCATCAACATTTGCTCTCCTGTGTTCCTTAGAGTAACTGACTTGTGGTTTTCAATGCCTCCTTTCCCAACCCACGCACATGTATAAAGAAACCTCTTTCAAAGAACAGCTAGTGGTCGGATTTCAGACACCACACCAAGCAGGTGGGAGAAAGATAATAGCAGGAATAGGAAGGCAGAGAGACCTCCATATAGGCAGCAATACAGCAGCAGTTACTGTGCGGGCACAGACCTGACCAGAAATGACCGTGCCTCTCAGTACATGAGAGTACTGAGTAGTACAAGTCCCACTCTTGACCCAGCCTTCAGCCCTCACTCCCCCTCGCCAGCAACCAACAGGCCTTTCTGTTTTGAGGATCTCCCGGTGGAGGAAAAAAATGATGATGTGTATAATATTAGCATCGGAGCACTCAGAATATTAAAATCAGGACTTCCCTTGTGATTCAGTGGCTAAGACTCTGTGTTCAAATGTAGGAGGCCTGGGTTCAATCCCTGATCAGGGAACTAGATCCTACATGTTGCAGTTAAAGATCCCGAATGCTGCAATGAAGATCGAAGATTCCATGAGCCACAATTAAGACCCAGGGCACCGAAATAAATAAATAAATAAATATTTTTTAGAAAAGAACATTGGGATCTCAAGTGGAGAGTGTGGAGCAGATTTTGGTCCTTAACACTTCCGCTTTTGTAATACCCGTCTACCTCCTAGAATATCCTTGCCCTCCTTTTTCTTCCTGTTGAAATCTTACTCATCCTTCACGTTCCATTCAAGGTGACACTGTCCTGGTCATTCAGGTCCAGTGGAACTCAATGTTCTGCACCCTTGAAGCACTTTGGGTCTCCCACTACCACTAGACCATGACAGGGATCATGTTCCCTGGGGTCATGGGTACAGAGAGGGTCACAGAAAATGTTTGCTAGGGAATTCCCTGGTGGTCCAGGGGTTACGACTTTGCCTTCCAGTGCAGTGGGTGTAGGTTCAGTTCCTGGTCTGGGAGCTAAGATCCCATATGCCTCGAGGCCAGAAAAATGAAATAACATAAAACAGAAGCAATATTGTGACAAATTCAGTAAAAAGACTTTAAAAGTGATTCACATCCAAAAAAAGAACTTATGAAAAAAAGAAGGAAAATCTTTGCTGGCTGGAGGTGGTTAGTGTCCAAGCTGAAACCGTGGTTAGTGTGTCCAAGTTGGGAGGGAGCGTAGAGACCAGGAATGGCTCCCCACTAAAGATGCCCAGGACGAGCACACTGACACACCCGCAGCAGGGCTCTGCCCAGAGAGAACCAGGAAGAGCCAGCAAAGACGAGGAACATTGCTTGATTGTCTTTTTTTTTCCCATCATAAAATAACTTCTGCTTTTTGCAAAAAGATTACAATAGATATAAGCCTATAAAACAGAAAGTCCCCTCATTCTGCTCCCAGGAGTCAACACCTATTTACAGTTTGTTGCAGGTCCTTCCAAGCATTCTTGTTTATACATAAACAAAGAGAGCTTTTTCTTTTATAAAAATATGTTCATTTTTAATTTCCTATGGGTTCTGTGCGTGTGTGCATCATGTCTGATTCTTTGCGACCCTGAGTTCTGTAAAGTCCTACAATTTCTTGGTCAAAAGGCTTCCACATTCCATTTTTAAATTTTATTTATTTATTTATCTCAGGCTGTGCTGGGTCTTCGCTGCTGTGCTCGGGCTTTCTCTAGTCGTGGTGACCAGGGCTACTCCCTAGTTGCCATGCACCAGCTTCTCAGTGTAGTGAATTTTCTTGTTGTGGCGCACAGACTTAGTTGCCCTGTAGCCATGTGGGATCTTCCCAGCCCAGGGATCAAACCCATGGCCCCTGCATTGGCAGGCAGATTGTTCACCACCGCTGGACCATGAGGGAAGTTCCTTGCTCATTTTAAATGTCTTGCTTTCCTAAGTAAACTTTTTTTCTTATAACATGTTCATTGTAGAAAAATTGTGAAATACAGTTAAGACACACAGAGTACATATTTCCCATCAGCCACTGTTCAGAGATAACCACTGCTCGTGTCTAGGTGATTAGCTTTACAGGTTTTTCTCCATGTGAGTACCTGTGTTTGTTTACAAAAATTGGAACACACTCTCCTGTTGTTTGCTAGTTTATTTTTTTCCTCCACTTAATAATAGATTGTGTGCATTTTCCCGTATTGTTGAATAGTCTTCTACAGCATCAATTTAATACAATAAGGTTGTTTGACCTTGAGGTCCCCCTAGTAGCCTGTTTTTCCTGACTCCCCTTCTGAGTAGGGAGCCTGCTGCAACAGTGAGCCAGAGCCTGTTGCACCCGGTTTACCCTTGGCCTGCCCCCTACTTTCAGAAGGGGAAGGCCCTGGAAGGCCTTGAATACCTGCCGCCTACCCCTCCTGGGATAAGGTCCCAACACCCCACGGATGGGCCCAGGGCCCCCCTGCAACTTCTCCACCGCTGCCCACCGGTGCAGTAAGTAGACACCTGCCGCTTTCCCCTGCTGCTCTCTTAGACCCTGGGCTCCTTGAGTCCTGCAGGGTGGGGGACTTGGGCGATCTTGACCTTGAAGTGGAGTAGGGAGGCTGGAATCAAGTGGAAGGGGAGGAGTGGAGTGCCACTTGCCCTTGTACTTCAGCCAGCTCTTCAGCCAGCTTTTCCTCATGCTGCTGGGACTGGGGGAGTAACAGGGGCAGATGGGGATGGGGGGAGGAGAGGGGAAGGAGCTGAGCCACTTGAAAGTTTTCTGGTTCCCAAAGCAAATACTCAACTTCCCAGCCCAAGCCCATGCTCTGCCCCAGGAANGGTGGGGGGTGGGGGAGGCGGTGGTTGTGGGGGCCTCAGTCTCCCCTCCAATGTACCATGTGGTTCTTAAGGCAAATTCCCTGCTCTGGAATTCTGTAACCCAGTTCAAACCCATGTTTTCCCAAATGCTCTCTTTTCTCTCCAAGCCCCTGAAGACCTTATTGTGCCCCAGGGCTTGTTTGAGGGATCATTAACATAATGTGTATTATTAGCTGTCAACTTGTTTAATCCTCACAACAAGCCTAAGAGGAGGTACCCACTTTTATTCCCATTTCACAGGTGAGAACACTAAGCCCAAAGAGTTAAAATGATTTTCCACATTAAATGGTAAAGCTCAGAAGTGAACCAAGGGCTGTGGGACCCCCAAGCCCATGTTCCTTATTATCATCCCATCCACATACCACTGTGCGGTGTGTGCAGAGCTCACAGTTGCTACAGTTGAGGAAACTGGGACCAGAGAGGGGAGGTGGATTCCTCAAGGTCATACAGCATGTTCATGGCAGAGCTGGGTGAAGCCAGGCTTTCTGCCTCCCAGCCCACCCTCACCTCCTGTGCTGCCCTGGCTAGCTTTCAAAGAGGGAAGCTGCTGAGCTAGAAACAGTCCTTGGACTGAAGTCAAATGCCCAGAACTGATTGGGGCAGTCGGGTAGAAAAGGTTATGTTTGTTCAGCCCAGCTTGGTTCTACCCTCCCCTGGCTCAGTTCCGGGAAGTGTTGACTTTGGGCAGGTCCCAAAGGAGCAAAGGTGACATTACCTGTGGGTGGGGGAGCCCCTTCCCCACTCTCCTCTTAGCCCCACTGTGCTCTCCACTCCCTCACTCTGCCATTCAATCTCTTATCTGACAAACCCTTAGTGAGCGGCTACTATGTGGTAGCACTGAGATGAGCGGGGACAGGTTTATCTCAGGTCTCCGATAGCACCCCACTCCTGTACTCTTGCCTGGAAAATCCCATGGATGGAGGAGCCTGGTAGGCTGCAGTCCATGGGGTCACAAAGAGTTGAACAAAACTGAGCGACTTCCCTTTCACTTTTCACTTTCATGCACTGGAGAAGGAAATGGCAACCCACTCCAGTGTTCTTGCCTGGAGAATCCCAGGGACGGGGGAGCCTGGTGGGCTGCCGTCTATGGGGTCGTACAGAGTCGGACATGACCGAAGTGATTTAGCCGTAGCAGACATCAAAGAGGCAATAGTGACCAGACAGTCACAGCACACACGCAGAGGGCTGGGCTTGCACAAGAGGAGAGAAAATCAGAGGGGCCACTGGAGGAGGTACCACGGAAGTCGAGACCTGCAGCATGAGTGAGAGTTGGGGACAGTGTTCTGGGCAACGGGAACAGCATGTGCTAGGGATAGGAGGCCAGAAATGAGATCATGTGGTTAAAGCATTGAATGTGAGCCAAAGAGGCAGCCTCTGCATCTCAGCTTCTTCATCTGGTAAGTGGGGGTAGCAGCTTGCTACGGGCTAAGACACGGTATGTAAAGCACCTGTGTTGTAGCATCACTCCTCTCCCTTTCAGTCCACAAACACGTGCCTAGCACCAAGTGCCAAACACTGGGGGAAATGAACTATGGCCTGCTTGTCCAAGGCCACTCAGTCTTTGCCTCCAAGCCTGTGACTGCTCTGTACCAGTCCTCCTTCAGACCTGGGGCCCCAATATTATGTGGGGCCCCAGCTACTGAGGGCCAGGGAACAGCCCGCCCTTGGGGGGCACTCCACTACCCCTGCCCTGATGCCTCTGTCCCTTCGTCCCCAGACGTGGGTGGCCTGCCGGCGGCAGTGATCATCATCCCCACCCTGCTCTCATCATCCTCTCTCCTGATCGTCAGCTTCATCTTATGGAAAACTTGCCGCCGGTTATCCCGGGTCACCCACCCCCGCCTGCCATCCACATGAGGGCCCAGGTGAGCCACTTAAGCACCTTCCGCACGGGGGGTGGTTCTAGATCAGCTTTATTCTTTGTCTCCCATAAGAGAAGAAATTCTCCTCATTGTCTTGAGGCAACAATGGATGATGTACTGAGTTGGATAAAGCCTCGCAGAGGCCATAGCCACGTGTGCGGCCTCACGGTCCAGGTTCTGCTGGATGTCATCATCAACCCTGCGGGTCAAGGAAGCTCATTCTGCAGCCCCCGTAACTGTGGCTCTGGGTGACTATGAGACCAAGGCTGCCCTTACCACACTGCCCCCTTACCTTCCAGGGATGCTCCCTGCCTGGTGGAGCCTCAACAGGGAACCTGACCAAGGAGCAGAAAGTCCTCCTCCCGGGACTGAATGAGAACACTCCTGGTTTCACTCCAGTTGTGGCATGGCTTATTACAGTATCCAAGGCTTGCAGTCCTTCAATCTTTCCACCTCTCATATCTCTAAACACTCGCATCGCCAGTGCTTTCCTGAGGTCATGCTGTTTCAGCTTTTTCTATGGTTCTTAGAGGGGAACATAGCCCTATGGCCCCTGGCAGGCAAGGCTTGGATGGCACGGAAATTGCCAGGAGACTCCTCATCTACCACCTGAGACCTGAGATTCAGAGGAGCAACAAAGTGAGGAAATTGGGTCTCACGCAGCTGAATACAGAAGCCCAGAATTCTCAGCACTGCCCTAAGATGTAGGGATGTCTGTTCTGACTGTCTGCCAGCCACAGGTTCATGGCGTCTTACATTCATCCAGTGGTACCCAGCTGTGTAACATGTGCCGGGCATGCCAGGTGCTGGATTATAACAACAAATGAGACCCAGACTAGAGTCTAGCGGCTGTTACAGAACAATGATAACAGAGTGTGAGAAGTGCTTGGATAGAGTACAGGAGTCTAGCAGAGCATAAAGCAGAGACCAACAACAAGCCAGAGGAGGAGGGTTAGGGAAAGTTTCCAAGAAGTGGCATCTAAACTGGGACCTGAAGATGACAGGAAGTTGCTGGAAGGAAGGTGGGAAAGGATAGTAGAGGCAGAGAGAAAAGAAAGTACAGGGTAAGGTGATGGCAAACTATGGCCCACTGTTTAGTGTTATAAATACAGTTTTACTGAGTCATAGTCACGTCCATTCATTTATGTACTGTCTCTGCTCTTGCTTTACACAGCAGAGTGGCATAGTTGTCACAGAGACTCTTTGGCTCACAAAGCTTAAAACATTTACTGTCTTGCCCTTGAAAGAAAAATATTGCTGAGTCCTAGAAGTTAGAGAGCTTATGCTGCCCCTTCGGAGCATAGTGGCTGTAGGGTTGAGACTGAGAACTCTACAATAAGCATCTCACAGCGGGTGCTTCTCTTAGTCATTGTGGACTGATCCAAAGTAGTCACACCTGATTTAAACTGACCTAATCAAATTCTCTCTTCCCAGGAATTTGAACTGTGGAATGTGACACCCAGAAATGGAGCTGAGTTATATTAATGCCTGGGAACCTCGGCTGCTGAGGCCCCTGGAGCTACCCTGCTCCTTTCAAAGACCCATTCATCAATACTCCTTTTGATTCTGAAAGTCCTTGCAATCAATTCCCCAAACTTTTAATTTTCATTTCTTTCAGAATCAGTTTGTTACTTTTAAAGAAAAAACTTTAACTAAAATTAACAGTGAAGAGAGATGAAGCTGGTGGGGTAT
The DNA here is from genome assembly GCA_006410935.1 of Redunca redunca. NCBI lineage: Eukaryota > Metazoa > Chordata > Mammalia > Artiodactyla > Bovidae > Redunca > Redunca redunca. The sequence goes on along the minus strand of SJYQ01096182.1, from coordinate 92,881 downwards.
ACAGTCAGCATGGTCCAGTGTATGTCTAATATGACCCACATATGTAATTTTGCATTTTCTCGTAGCCACATTTTAAAAATTGAAAAGAAGCTAGTGAAATTAATATTAACAATGTTTCATTTCACCCAATATAGATAAATACTATCATTTCAGTATCTAGTCAAGATTTTTAAATTGCTAATGAGATGTTTTACATTCTTCTCTTTGAACCATGTCTTTGAAATGTGGGGTGTATTTTACACATATAGCATATCTCAAATAAGACTGGTCACACTTTGAGTGCTCCATAGCCACATGAGGCCGGTCGCTTGCATAATGGATAGCACAGATTAAGATATTCAAGGTGATGAAGGATCTGCTAAGAAGTCCTGGCCTCATTCTGAAAGCAGTGGGCATCCCCTGAAGAGATTCAAATCTAGAAGTAACATGATAAAATATATATATTACTTTAGGAAGATCACTCTGACTTCCACTTATAGAACGGACAGGAAAGGACTTGAAGCTCGAGTTAGGGAGATCAGTTAGGAGGAGCTGAAGAGAGAATGAGAGGTAAAGATGCTGATGATAGACTTTGGTGGCAGCAGCTGAAATATTAAGATGCAGTCCTTCCCATCACTCCATCTCACATATCTTCCCCTATTCTCTCTGGCAACCAAAGAGGCAAATCTATGATCTTTAAGGCATAGTCCCCGGTAGTTATGCCTGCAAAGTGGTCCACAATAGACCAATCAACAGATGTGTCTTTCCTCCCTCAATGAAATGTCCTCTGAATGCTCCTGCCCGCACCTAACTGCTGATCCTGAAATTTGAGAGACAGGAATATTGGCCCAATCTATGGTAAACTGGAGGTCCTGTCCTAGAAGTTTCCACCAACTCTAAGAAGAGCTTTCCACTGCATGGGTGAAGGTGGAAAGTTATATTTAACCAGAGTTGTGGTTTTGCTTAGAGAGTATACATACAACAAATAAAAAGAGGCAAGGAAGTAGTGGGTGAATCCAAGGGAATGATGATAAAAATAACTATGGCATTTAAGCCGGCATGGGAATATTTAAGAGATATTCATAAAAATTCCAGTTCTCCAACCCCACCCTTGCTTCTGGACTCTGGGAAGAAATGTACTTTTCTGTCCATTTGCGGCTAGGTGTGGCCATGTGACTAGTTCTGGCCAATTAGATTACAGACTCTAGATGGAGCATTTAGCTGTCAAGACCCTCCAGAGTTCTCTTTTCCCTCTCACATACTGACCAATGTTATTTGAAATGGTGGCTTTTCCATCAGCCTGGGTTTCTCACTATGAAAAGCAGAGTCCTCTGTCGACCAACAATGTTCAAGTTGTGTGAGCAGAAAATAAATCTTTCTTCATTGTATTAAATCTTAAAATGCAAGCCTTAAATATAAACCTGAAATATTGGGATTATTTGTTGCTACAGCACCACATAGCCTAACTGTTATAACCAGAAGAGAGGACATTAACAGGGAGGGAGAAAATGCAAAATGAAAGATGAATAGATTTCAGTTCCTGGCACTGAAGATGGATGGAGTCACAATAGGAGAGAGGAGAATAACTGGAAAGACACGAGGTATTGTTAGAGCGTTAAGTTCATGGCAAGGTCTAGGACAAAAATCTCTGAAGCAAGAAGCTGAGAGAACAATCTCAGGAGGATCATCTCTGTGTGTATTGAAATTATCAAAGATTAAGACAGAAATAACGTCGAAGAGGGTTAACAGGCAGAAGCCAAAATTTTTATTGCTTCTCTTCCTGCAAGGAAGATATGAATGCCACGAAGGCAAAGACTTCTGTGCTCACATTTATGTCCCCAGTGCCTGGGACAGCACCTTCCACAGGGAAGACACTTAATATATACTTGCTGAATGAATGAGCAGAAGAAGGGGAGAACAGTACACCATACATTTTGACAAATAAATTTAATTCAGGGAAGAGAGTGTTTTCCAGTTCTTACTCCTTTGATTCTGTTTTTTTCTGCAATCCTTTCCCCCAGACTACAGTGGCTGTTCTCTTTGTCCATGAGTCTGCTTGTTGATCTTCTTCTTGCCAGAAATCTCAAGGAGCTACTTTTTAAACTTATCCCCAGAGGCTTGCATGCTGGCAACTCTAGCTAATACCATCCCCCATGTTACAAAACACCAGTGTTATTTTCTCCTCCACCTTCTCCCTCATTCCTCATCCAACTTCATTGCCAAATATCTTTTGTTTACTTCCAGACCTATCTCAGATCCATCCACCCCTACAGCCAATGCCCCAATCCAGATTCTCATTATCTCTTCCCTGGCCTAGAACAAGTATCCCCTCCTAATCAGCCTGCTTTCTCTTTGCTTCTAATCCCTGTCTATTATCTAGTTATCTACTGCTGCATTAAAATTACCTTAAATTTTTTGTTAAAACTTAAAGCCACAAATATTCATTATCTCGAAGTTTCTGTGGGTCAGGAATCTGGGCATGGCTTAGGGGGTGCCTCTGGCTCAGGGTCTCTCACATGACTGCCAGCAAGTGTTGACCAGGGGTACAGTCATCCCAATGTTCACCTGGAAGAGGATCCAACTTCAAGCCCAGTAATGGCTATTAGAAGCCCCTAAGTCTTTGTTATTGCACAGAGACATCCATTTCTGGACACCTAAACCTCTCCAGGGGACTTCCCTGGTGGCTCAGATAGTAAAGTGTCTGCCTACAATGCGGGAGACCTGGGTTCAATCCCTGGGTGGGGAAGATTCCCTGGAGAAGGAAATGGCAACCCACTCCAGTACTCTTGCCTGGAAAATCCCATGGACAGAGGAGCCTGGTGCAGGCTACTGTCCATGGGCTCGTAAAGAGTTGGGCACGACTGAGCGACTTCACTTCACTTCAAACCTCTCCATAGGACAGCTTGTAACATGGAAGATGCCTTCCCCAAGAGCAAGTGAGCAAGAGAGGGTGTCAAAGACAGAAGCTACAGGGTTTTTTGTAATTTAATCTCAGAAGTGGTAACCCATCACTTCTAACATAGTCTATTCATTAGAATGGAATCAACAAGCCCAGTCCATACTCAAGGAGAGAGAATCATAGCAGGGTGTGAATACTGAAGTTTGAGGTCATTGGGTACATCTTGGAGACTGCATACCACAACCTCTTCACTGCCTCTAGTGAGCCACATAAAGTGCAAAGCTGATTTCTTCTCTCCCTTTCTCAGAAACTTCTGTTAACTTGCCAGCTCTACCACATTGCCCTTCATAATACGGCTCAATCGCTGTTGCATTCTCATCTTCCATCCCACGCTCTAGTTCCTAAGAAAGTGCACAGAATTATTGCACCACTATCCCTTTACACACCATTTCCCTGGTTTGGAAAACTTCCCTCAGTCTTCCCAGGCTTTTCTACCTAGCCAGCTCCTACTTTTCCACCAAGGTTTCTGCTTCCATCCACTGCTTCTGCCAGGCCCACCCTAACTCTAGCAGGCAGTTTCAGCTATCACTAACCAGACCTCGCTTGCAACCCTCTGTTTCCCACTAACACACAACTTACCACACCAAGTTATAATTGTTTCCATTTGGATCTCTCACAGGATCTCAGATTCAACACATTCAGAAGTTCATTTCTGCTGACTTTTATATCAGTGAGATTTAGCAGGAGTGGATCTTGCAGGCTCATCATCTTCAATGGAGATATATGCCAGTGAAAAGTGTTAGTTGCTCAGTCGTGTCCAACTCTTTGCGACCCCATGGTCTGTCCATGGAATTCTCCAGACAAGAATACTGGAGCGGGTTGCCATTCCCTTCTCCAAGGAATCTTCCCGACTTGGGGATCAAACCCAGGTCTCATGCATTGTGCGTAGATTCTTTGCCATCTGAACTACCAGGAAAGCCCATCTTCAACGGAGGTGTACAGAGCAAGTTATAGAACCTCAGCATCTTGTCTGGTGTTATTTAAATGCCCAGAGAGCAGTCATTTGGTTATAGGGCCTTACTAAATAAATACGTGTGGGGGTCCTAAGACAATCACGGTCCCCACAGGATTCCACAGGAAGAGTGCTGGGTGAGTATGATTGAGAAGTTTCTCCAGAGTGGGCAGAGCTGCTTTCCTACCTACGTCCACTAGTAATTAACACTATTCTAGACAAGTTACTTCATTTCAAAGTCTCCTTTTCCTATTTTTTAAATGGAGGTCACCTAAGTGGTTCCTACGGTGACCACGGATCAGCTGCTGTTCTGAGTATTTTAAACACGCTAACTTATTTAATCCTCAGAATTAGGGTATGAGATAGGTGTATTATTTCATTTTACAGATGCACAGGAAACACAGGTAATAACCTCTTAGGATTCCAGGATTCCAACACAGGCACTGAGGAATCGGCGTTCCTGTTATAATATCCACTTCACAGGCTTGCGAGGGTTAAATGAAAAAGATGAGAGTGAAGGGGTAGGGCAGAGCATGGCACAGAGTGAGTATCGTTTTGAAAGGTAAAACACATTGCCTGCAAGTCAGGAATTCATTCAAAGCCCGTGATTTTCTGCGTGAATTCATCAGGCGTCTCCTCCAGGGAGTGAAATGGATGAGTGGGGAGGATACTGAGGACAAGCCTCCCAAGATCGATCAAGCTCTCACGTCCCGTTACTCATGGATACTCCTATTTTGCAAGGCGAAGTGTTAAGTAGCTGGTGGGCAGAAGCCCACGTCCGGTGTTACTGTGGGCTTTTCTAGCCGAGCAGGGGCCAGGTTGCACCTTTGCCTGCCTGCTGCGTCCCAGGAGGACCCCTTGCCGGTGAAGGCCCTCCCTCGGGAAAGGTTCGATTTTCCATTCGTGGAGGCTGCGAGTTCCGTCTGTCTTGTCTTTCAACCAATGGACTCGGCTGTCTGTTCTCGCTGTTAGGTAAAGTCTTCCTCCACTCAGGCAGGGGGCGCCAGAGCGCGGGAGCTCGAAACCTGGGAGGCTCTCTGACACGAAAGTGACGTCACGACGCCGGAAATCCGCGTCCCCGGGGACTTGGGTTGTGCCGGGAGCAGAGCGAGCAAGGCTACTTTAGACAGTGTTTAAAGGCATCGTTTCCACTCCGGATGGACTCGGAGACTCAGATGAGAAAAGTGAGCTTCTAGAGTCAGGGATTTGTTCATATTTCAGCGAGAACCTCTCCCAGGACCAGCGCGCTTCCCACGCGACTCCTCGGAGCGGGGAGGGACGTCCTCGGGGTGGTTTGCTCCACCTGAGAAGTCCCTGAGGCAAGTGTCTCTGGAATACACCCATTGCACAGATGGGGAAAACGAACCCAGAGAGAGGCAGTGACTTGCACGGTCGGGTTGCCGGGTTGAGCAGCTAAAACGCAGGACGCCCAGTTAAAGGTGAAGTTCAGATAAACAACAGTGTTAGCCCATGGGTCATACGTTTACTGAAAAAGTAGCCGTCGTTTTTCTGAATTCAGCTTTAACTGGGCGTCCTATATTTTACACGGTAATCCTACCGCCAAGGTCATCCAGCTGAGTGGAAGAACAGAAAGAACTTTTGAGATATCTTGTATCCCTCCCCACCTAAGAATCACTAGTATGTGGACCCAGGCTTCTCCTGGGTTATAATCCTGGAAGCCTGCAGGGCCCCTAGTCTTTTCCAGTTAGTGGTCTGCCCTTAGCGGGATCTAGGCTGCTGTTCAGGAGCTGAGAAGGGCCTAGATACTCCTGCCTCGAGGTTCAGGGATAAACCCCTGCCATCCCATCCTCCAAGATTCGGTTCAGTCGCTCAGTCGTGTCCAACTCTTTGCGACCCCATGAATCGCAGCACTCCAGGCCTCCCTATCCATCACCAGCTCCCGGAGTTTACCCAGATTCATGTCCATCGAGTCGGTGATGCCATCCAGCCATCTCATCCTCTGTTGTCCCCTTCTCCTCCTGCCCCCAACCCCTCCCAGCATCAGGGTCTTTTCCAGTGAGTCAACTCTTCCCATGAGGTGGCCAAAGTACTGGAGTTCCAGCCTCAGTATCAGTCCTTCCAATGAACACCCAGGACTGATCTCCCTTAGGATGGACTGGTTGGATCTCCTTGCAGTCCAAGAGACTCTCAAGTCTTCTCCAACACCACAGTTCGAAAGCATCAATTCTTCGGCACTCAGCTTTCTTCACAGTCCAACTCTCACATCCATATATGACCACTGGAAAAACCATAGCCTTGACTAGATGGACCTTTGTTGGCAAAGTAATGTCTCTGCTTTTTAATATGCTGTCTAGGTTGGTCATAACTTTTCCTCCAAGGAGTAAGCATCTTTTAATTTCATGGCTGCAATCACCATCTGCAGTGATTTTGAAGCCCAAAAAATTTATTCAAAAGATACTAAGCACTTATTTGGTGTCCAGCACTGACTCAGGCTCCAGATGATATTGGCAAGTATGAAAAACATTCCCTCTCTTTGTGAAATTGACAGATTTGCAAGGAGACAAGAAAAATTACAATGCACTGTGATCAACAGTTCTTTAATATGGGTGAATATAGAGCAGTGAAAGTGCAGAGATACAATTCCCAGGCATAGAGTAAAAGAAAAGGGATATATCCAAGCTGAGACTTGAAAGATTTGTTCAACTTATATGTTGGACATTCGTGTGTAGGGTAGTGTTTTAGGTGCTAGGAACATGGCAACAAAAATAAACATATCTCTGCCCTTAAGAGCTTCAGTTCAGCTCAGTCTCTCAGTCATGTCCAACTCTTTGTGAGCCCATGGACTGCAGCACGCCAGGCTTCTCTGTCCATCACCAACTCCTGGAGCCTACTCAAACTCATGTCCATCAGTCGGTGTTGCCATCCAACCATCTCATCCTCTGTCATCCCCTTCTCCTCCTGTCTTCAATCCTTGAGCGCATCAGGGTCTTTTCCAATGAGTCGGTTCTTTGCATCAAGTGGCAAAAGTATTGGCGCTTCAGCTTCAGCATCAGTCCTGCCAATGAATATTCAGGACTGATCTCCTTTAGGATGGACTGGTTGGATCTCCTTGCAGTCCAAGGGACTCTGAAGAGTCTTCTCCAACTCCGCAGTTCAAAAGCATCAATTCTTTGGCATTCAGCTTTCTTCATAGTCCAACTCTCACATCCATACATGACTACTGGAAAAACCATAGCCTTGACTACACAGACCTTTGTTGGAAAAGTAATGTCTCTGCTTTTTATATGCTGTCTAGGCTGGTCATAACTTTTCTTCCAAGGAGCAAGCATCTTTTAATGGCCACAGTCATGATCTGCAGTGATTTTGGAGCCCCCCCAAATAAAGTCTGACACTGTTTCCATTGTTTCCCATCTATTTGCCATGAAGTGATGGGACCAGATGCCATGATCTTAGTTTTCTGAATGCTGAGTTTTAAGCCAGCTTTTTCACTCTCCTCTTTTACTTTCATCAAGAGGCTCTTAACTTCTTTGCTTTCTGCCCTAAGTGTGGTGTCATCTGCCTCTCAGGTTATTGATTATTTCTCCCCACAATCTTGATTTTCCAGCTTATGCTTCATCCAGCGTTTCTCATGATGTACTCTGCATATAAGTTAAATAAACAGGGTGACAATATACAACCTTGACGTACTCCTTTCCTGATTTGGAACTAGTCTGTTGTTCCATGTCCCATTCTAACTGTTGCTTCTTGACCTGCATACAGATTTCTCAGGAGGCAGGTCAGGTGATCTGGTATTCCCATCTCTTGAAGAATTTTCCACAGTTTGTTGTGATCCACACAGTCAAAGGCTTTGGTGTAGTTAATAAAGCCGAAGTAGATGTTTTTCTGGCACTCTCTTGCTTTTTTTGATGATCCAACAGATGTTGGCAATTTGATTTCTGGCTCCTCAGCCTTTTCAAAATTTTAGAATTAAGAGCTTAATTCTAATTAAATGTATGTTAGATGATGAGTTATGGGGAGTGGAAGGAGATAAGACTATGGAGGGGATCATAGGATGGTAGGGTGGGAGTGGGAGTGTTACAGTTGTAACAGTGGTCAGGAAGGCCTCACTGAGAAGGTGGCATCTGAGCAAAGATCTGAAGCTGTGAGGGAGAGAGACCAGAGAGCTATTGGGGTTATAAGGAAATGCACCTGGCATGTCAGAGGAAGACAGGGAATAATGAACTGTCTCCAGTGGGATAGCTTTCTCAGGGATTTTCAGTGGCAACTGTGACTGTGTTTCTTGCCTTAAATGTTACCTTTAGAATCTACTTTCTGTAAATGTGACCACCACCCCCCCCCACATAATTAGATGGGAGGGGCACTTTGAACAGGGTGTACAGAAGAGTCCTTCCTGATGGGCTCTTTAAGATGGGAATGAGTCAGCCCTGGAGAGCTGGAAGAAATGCAGTTTAGGCAGAGGGAACAGCAAGGGCAAAGGCCTGGAAGCAGAAAAGAATTCCAATAAACGTGAGGAACTGAAAAGAGGCCAAACAGGCCAAAGAGTTTTCAGCAGCAGATTGACAAGATTGGATTCATATTTCAAAAAGATCCCTCTGACTGTTAGAAGCCTACGTCGAATGATTTTGCAAGTTAAGTTTACACAGTCTTAGCCACTCATCTGCTAGGTGCCAGGATGAGGGTTTAAAATGGAACAAAGGGTTGACTGGAAACTCCCATCCGCCTTCCCTATGGTCCCTTTGCAGCTGGAATGAGCTGGCTTGGGCAGATGGGTTTCCTAAAGGGAGAGGGGTGGAGGGGGTGGGTGACACCCAGACAGTCACCATCTTCCTCCTGAGCAGGGCTGCACAGAGGGGACAACTTGTGTCTTTTGGACCCCCTGGCTGGACCTGCCTTAAACAGGCTGGGGGTGAAGGAAGTGGATGCTACCTCCAGGTCTCCCTCTGGCCCCTGTGAATAAGCTTTCATTTATCCTCTCAAAGGTCTTACCATGCTTCTGCTCCAGAGGCATGTAGGGCTCCCTACTGCCTGAAGAATGAAGTTCAGACTCCTTGCTTTGTTGTTCAGAGTTGTAGGACTGAGCCCTTAACCTGTGGGATCTGATTCTGTCTCACTCTAGGTAGGTAGTGTCAGAATTGAGTGGAGTTGTGGGACACCCAGCTGTTGTGAGAGAATTGTTTGGTGGCTTAGGGGGAAAAACGCACACACTGTACCAGGCTTACCCAGGAAGAAGCTCAATTCAGAATATCTAGACCAGGCAAATCCACAGAGGTGGAAAATAGTTAAGTGGGTACCAGAGGCTGGGGGAAAGGGAGAACGGGGAGTGAGTGTGAGTGAGTTTCTTTTTGAGGTAATGGACATGTTCTAGAATTAGATAGTGGTGATGGTTGCACAGACTCTGTGAATATACTAAAAACCACTGAATTCTACACTTTGAAAGGGTGAGTTTTGGGGAATATGAATTATATCTTTTTTAATTGCAAAAGAAAAATCTCTAGGATCACCCATTAACAGCTGGGGGAACTCTAAAATCAACTCCTTTGCTAAGCAGCTCACACACCCCACGCGCATAGTTTTGTGATCCTAACAATGTGAAGTCCTGACCAGAACTGCCAAACTGAGGAGCCGTGGGCCTCAGGGCCCTTGACATTGCATGCAGCAGCAGTCTATGGCCAACCATGTGCTAACAGTCACTGCCTGAATAAGCAAAACCAGCCATGTATTTGTATTGCTCCAACTGCCTTGCTGACCTGCAAGGAGAGGATGGGTAGGGGATCTCCTTAGACCCTCCCAGGTACCCACTTCTTCACTCTTCATCTTTGGTAGGAACTCCCAAAAGCTGTGTCAAATATTCGATTGCCCCCACTTTAGGCCAGGACTTAAGCTGGGTATTGGGGACACCCAGAGACACCTCCTCAGCCATGAGCTGCAGCTCCAGTGCTACAGGGAGGGAACCCTGACCCCCACCCCAACCCCTGACGGCTCTGCCTTCCTCATGATGCCAGCATGGAAGCTCGGGAAAACAAGAGAGGTGAATCAGAGAAGCTGGGCGCCAGTAAGGGAGGCCCACACTGCAGCGTGAGGTTATCATTGTAGGATGGGGAAGTCTTAGCCCTGGCCTAACCCAGGCTGCTTTGTGAACTAAACTGCTGATTCCACTGGAGTATTAAAAGACCTAAATATTTTATTTGCTTCATATTTACAAAAGTGAGAAGGAGACCAAAGGGAGACCCCCAAGAACACCCCCGCACCTGGCTGACCAGGCCCCTTGCGCTGCAGAGGAGGCAGACACAGCTGGAAGGGACAGGATTTATGATGCATACTTGAACTACAGCGAGTGTAAGACTGGTCCTATTTACAGGGCAGAAACACTACAGGTGGAGCGTGGGGGGTGGCAGAGCAAGCACCAGAGTCCTGGCCAGAGGGTGCCTCTGCTTGCCACTTTCCCCACCTCTCCCAGAGGCATCTCTGGCGCCCCGCTGGGGTTCTCCGGGGCGGGGAACGGGGCCCGCTCACATGATGCTCGCCGGGGTGAAGACGGGGCCCATGCACAAGGTGTCCGTGATCTCCCAGCCACAGGACAGAGGCTTGCACATGCCCTCGGCGTCCTCGTCCTGTTCTGCAGGCAGCAGCTGCCCTTGCAGGGCTTCCCTGCAAGGGAGAGGGGGTCTCTGGAGGCAGCCGGCACGGAGCCCATGGGCCAAGAACTCCCCGTGGCTCCTGAACTGGAAGACCTGGTGCCACTGGGGCCCCAGCACCCAGGGGCAAGGGCAGGGGGAGGCCTGCTGCCCCCACTTCCCCCACTGCTGTCTTCTCCCACAAGGGAAAGGAACCCACATTCACTGATGTGCCCATTATTGTGCCAGGCACTTCACTTACAGTCTAATTGTATTCTCCCAAAACCCTGTAGGGGTGACTATCGTCCCCATTTTACTCCGAGCAAACTGATTTAGAAGTTACCTGCCCAAGGTCACAATCCTAGAAGGAGGTAGAACTAGGACTCAACCCAACACTCACTTCAAAGCCCACATTCTTCATACCCCAGGCTTGGTACTTAAAAAATAAAAATCTGCCCTTCCCTCAAAAATCCTACAAACTGTTTCTCCTACATCCTCACATTAATAAACGGCTCCTGTTCTTGCCACGAGTGGGGGATCTTGTTCCCACACCCAGTGGATCCTTGCCGAGCCCCATTCCTGAGCATCCCCAAAGGCACCCACTTCTCTCCATTCGCACTGACACCACCATCTCTAGCCAGGAAGGCACAGTCTCCCAGAAAAGTCCAACCCAGGTTCATCTTTCCAAAAAGCAAATCCCTTCTGAGTTGCCTGCCGGCAGTTTCCTCCATGCTCAGGCCACACAAGATCTGGCCCCTGCCCGCCTCTCCCACCATGCACAACGGTGCAGCCATCTTCAGGCTCACATTCCATCCCAGGCACATTCTGTGCACATCCAGTCTCTGCCTGCATCATCAACCCTTAGTTGAGTCCCACAGCACAGTGTACTCCTTGATAACAATGAGCATTCAACACCTGCTTCCCTGACAATCCTCCAACTACAGGGGGGGCAGGGGATGTACCTGAGTTACTCATTGCCTAGTGCCCCTGACAGCAAATAAATACAGACTTGGTGCGGAGAGGTGGACGCTGGGTGGAGGACGGGGAAAGAGCACTGTGTTCAGTATCAAGAGGCCGGGTCGGGGCAGCATGACAGCCTGTTCCTTACTTCTGCCATCATCTGCTTCCCAGGACCCTCCCTCTTCCATCTACATCTTCCCTCCCCTCCTTTCATACTTCCAGCCTATTCCAGTCCCCCACCTGCAGGAAGGCCTCCCCCTTTGCCAATGTGTACAATTCAGCAGCAAATCAGTAGTCCAGTCAGGCCATTCCCTTCCAGGTGGGAGGTACTCTGGGCCAAGTGACCTCTGTCTGAACCTCTGTTTCCTTATCTAAATGGGTTTTGAAAGATAAGTTTCTTATAATCCCTCACTGGCTCCCCACTGCCTTCAAGATCAAGGCCAACCTGGGCCTCCAAGGTCCTCCTTGACCAGGTCTTCCTCTCATGCCACTGCAGCTAGACAGAACCACTTAAAACTCTGGATGAACTGGACTCTGAAGCCCCGCACCGGCCCAGGCCATCCTCCTGTCAGCTTGCCTGGCCCTCCGGTGCCCAGCTAACTCCTCCCTCACCCATCAGGCGGTGCCTCCTCCCCAGCTCAATGGCCCACCCTCCCTCCTTAGTGACCTCTGCACTCTGCTGGTGTGTGTCTATGTGTCTGTGTGTGTATGTCTGTCTGTGTGTATCTGTGTGTGTGTGTGTGTGCAGGTCTGACCCTTGGCTCTCCACATTCTCAGATGTTCTTTTACCCTCCAGGATCCAGCACAGAGCCAGATTCTAAAGTAGGACATGCCCATGAGGCCCCTTTGATATGGAGAATTTTTGGATGTGGCCATTTCAATACATCAGAATTTTATGTTCCTAGTAATGTGTGCATTTGACTCCATGCAACTTCATCCACCTGTGTTTGCTGACAATGGAGCCGGGATAGATAAGGAAGCTTGTGTGATTATTGGTTTTTTATGTTTGGTGTTTTTTGGGGGGGTTTTGGCCTTGTCAAAATACCCGTGATTTCAAAATGGCAGCATTAGCCTATCCCGTGCAAGGAGTAGAAGTGGCAGGTTTGTTGACTGGACGAACTACAGGTGACTCTGATCCCGAGACCGTCAGGGCTGCCGTTTGGGACCATTGTTCCTGGGGTGGGCGGAGCTCAAGCCCCCAGCGTGTCCCTGGGGGCACAGGCTTCACTCATTTCCGAGGACCTGGCAAAAAAGCCCCTCCCGATGGCTCCTGCCCTCTGCAGCTGTCTCCCCAGCCCCATAAGTGGGGTGCTCTTAACTGCTGAGCACCTGTGTGACCTCAAAGCAAGTGACCTCTGTTTGTGTCAACACTGATCCCATAGTGTTCTATGTTTGAGTAAAAGAAAATCATCATACGATGCCTAGTGTAAAGCCTGGCAGAAAGGCCCAGGACTTTCAGGCTTGTCTCGCTGGATCCCAGTGCTGGCCTGGCGAGGGCATGCTCAGTGAGTAGCCACCCGACTGGTTAGCTCTATCTACACCTGCCCTTGTCTTCCCTTCATCCACCCAGTAGCTAGAGCGGTCTTTCTAAAATCCAAATCGGACCATGTCACCCCCAGACTTCCAATCAGTCCCCGCCAGCTGCTGCTGGAAGCTCTAAGCTACCCTTCATGGCCCTTCCCATGTCCAGCCCTGCTCCCTCTCCATCCCCAACCAACCTCATGTTTTTTGAAGGCATGTTCACCCCCAATTCCTTCTAAAATCCAAATCAGACCATGATCCCCCCATGGAAGAACCCTCTTCCGGGGGACCTTGGAACAGAACCCGCTTCCTGCCCTTCCAGCCATTTGACCCCCTCCAGGCTTTGACTTCATCCTTCCTTCCTCAGGGAGGTAGCTCTAGGCCTCGGGGAGGTGGGGGTGGAGATCTAAGCCTCCAAAACCCGGCCCCTCCCCGCAGCACTGTATTCTCAGGCGCGCCTATCTGCTTCCCTGTCCCTCCAGGGCTCTGAGCCCCCAAGGGAAACTCGGTCTCATTAAAGACCACAGCCAGGTGCCCAGCACTGGCCTCACTTGAAATCAGTAGCCCAGGATTATGTGTCCCATTGGATTACACAGAGGCAGGGCCCCAAACCTGAGGCTCCCCATGTGGCTTCAGTCCAGCCTGCCCCCTCTCCAATCCCCATTCCATTTCCCAGCAGGACCCCCTTACCAGGCCACCCGGGACATGGCGTAGGTGATGCGGCAGGTCTGGGCATCCCTGAGGAGGGAACCCATGCCCACAGTGTAGGCGCCCATGTTCTCAAAGACCAGCCAGTCCCCTACGTGTAGTTGCGGCAGCCACAAGCCCTCAGCTACGCAGTCACAGCCATTGGCCACTGGGCCCCACAGGCTGCTACTGTACAGGGGCTGTTCCATGGATGGTTTCTGCAAGAGAGAGGACAGTCAGCTTTCCCGGGCATACACACACAGTCTGAGCACTCCCTCCCTCCAAAGCCTGCACGGCTCCCAGAGCAAACAGGATCAAGACCAGCTGGGCCTCCTCGCCTGCACTGAAGGCCCTCCCACTTCTCTGCATTCATTGTCTCCTACACTCAGAAGCCACAGTGCCTGGTCTTAAATGCAGGCTCCAACACTTGCTAGCTGTGTAACCTCGGGCAGGATCCTTAATCCGTCAGTTTGTTCATTTGTAAAATGGGAATAGAAGCAGTTACCTACCTGCCCGGGTTAGTGAAAGGATACATGAGTAGAGGATGAGTGTGTGAACCAGCGTCTGACACATGGCAAGGCCCAGTAAGTTAGCACCATCTTTATTCATCGCTGGTGTTGCGTCAGCCTCTGGCTTCAGTCTTCACTGGACCTTCTGCCGCTTTGCAGACCCTGGGTGTTTCCCCACCTCTGCAGCCCTTCCCCCTCCCTCAAATGGAGATTGTCCTCTGGGCCCAGCCCTGCGGCTCCTATGTAGGCCATCACGATGCCCTCCCTCCAGGCCTGGCCCAGTAACAGGAGCCAGAAGGACACCAGTGAGTTAGACCCTCCCTCAGGCTCCCACGGCACTCAGTCTGGTGAGGAGGACCGGCCTCCCACAGACGGTCACGGTGGCCTGGCAGAGGTCACAGAGGACCTCACAGAGTCAACAGAATTACTTCCACTTCAGAGAAACTGAGGAACTCTGAGAGGTTAAGTGACTTCCCCAAAGACAAAACTGACTTACCCAAAGACACAACTAACAATGACGTAAAATTTTTACTTTTTCCTTAAGTGACTTCCAAACCATCTGAAGACAACCAAGGTATCAGTGCCGTCTGTCACAGTGTAGGGATGCCGCTAGGCAGGTTGTGACGAGCTGTGGGGCTGTGACTCCCCGCGTAAACCCTGCTTCTGTCCCTCCCTCCCCTCACCCCTGGCTCCCCAAGCCATCCCCAGCTATTCCCTGAGGTCCCAAACCTACCAACTGCTAATTTTCCTTTAGATCTCAGTGTCCTTCTGGAAGCCCTTACTAAGGCTCTGCAAGCTTTGCCTTCATAGCATTTCCTATAACTTATAATTCGATATTTAAGAAGTGTATCTCCTCAGGCCCGTCTTCCCATCAGACCATAAATTCGGTTGCGTCCAGAGATCACCACAGTCTTGTTTACCCACATCTCCTCCAAGCCCAGTGGTCTGGCATACAGTAAGTGCTTTTGTGAAGACTACTTAAGTGAATGAATGAATAAATAAATGAATACGGAATACATGAATGATGGGAAAGAGGAAAAAATAAAAAGAAGGTACAAATAGAAGCTATCCAAGAGCCTAGGAGGAGGCAGCAGAGGAGACCAATGGAAGGAGGAGGAAAGGTGCTTAGGTACCTCAGCCAGGAGCAGGAAGAGCCACAGATGCCATGAGCAGAAATAATACTCGTGTCTCGTGTGTTACCACATAAGCCATTAGTCTCATTAATAAAGACACGCACATTAAATTAAAATCAAATGTGAGAACTATCCTATACTCATTCATTCATTCAACAGATACTCATTAAACACCTACTATGTGCCAGGCTCTGATCTAAGAGCCTGGGATGCAACAGTGAACACACAAAAAAACAAAGTTCCTGTGCTCGTGAACCTCACATGCTAGAAAAATACAGATCAATACATCCTTGTTCATAAGCTTCTTATTAATGAGTAAAATTCATCTCACTTGCTCTGAATTATTTACCTTAGCTCCAGTTGTTAAAAAAACAATTGGACTTTTAAAGACGTGTGAGGGGAAATGCTATATAAATGTATCCATGAGGATCCTTAAGAAACCCTTAAGAACACAGGTTTCAAAGCTTCTTCCACAATAAAATGAAAAGAAAAGGCACCCTTGAGTTATAATCAGATTTCTCTCACTTATTAGTGGTATAAATTTAAAATGGGTAGAAAGGAAAGATTTTAAAATTTCACAGGAAATAAGGCAATTACCATTTAAAACCTTTTTTTAAAAAAAGAAATAAAAAAGGAAATAGCAAAATAAATATTCCAAAAGCATGTGGGAGCAGGCTTTTAAGTCTCAGTTCTGTTTTTGAGTTGGAAAACTGAGCGGAAATAGACCTGTAAAAATATAAGAAGCCGAATCAGCTACTAGGGCCCCCCTCTGAGAGAGCAGGCAGAGGGTCCTACTTTACAAAACACACCCACGACCACTTCACACTTCACCTGGGAGGCAGTTGCATTCCCATTTTACAGATGAGAAAACTCAGAAGAAGTGACCTGCTCCGGGTTCTGGAGGGAGTGAGTGGCACAGCTCCTGGGGGTTCTAGACAAGGGCCCTCCTAGCTGCACCTGGATGGCAGCTTTCCTCAAAGAGGCCCAATACGAGAGCAGATCCACAGAAGAAATACAATGAAACATTTAAAATGGACATGGCTCTGAGGGAATCCCTAAATAACTCCCCAACTTTTAAAGCATACATAAGTTAGCTCCTATACTGCATAAAGTGTACAGAAATATTTTAAAAGGAAAAAAAATGGGATGAACAAGGGCGGCACACAAAAAAGGAAAAAGAAGAAACATAACCAAAGCCTATGGTCAAAATCTCACTTGTGAACATACAGGCAAAAATCCAAAATGAAACCCTAGCTAATCAAATCCATACTCTTACTCAAAAAATCACTTTCAATGGTCAGATGATTTAAATGGAAGGCAGGGACAATGAGCAAGGTGATCACTGGCTTCAGAGAAACATGGAAAACATAGATCTACAATTCAAATTTAATTTTCCCAATCACGGCATTCAATAGCCTATAGCACCCCTTCTTGATTAAAACTACAGACAAAATTAAACTCCACAATGAAGAGAAACCATTTAAAATAAGGAGCCAACTCTAACTTAATGGAGATATACTAGAATGGCTTCATTTCAGAACTAGAAGCAACCTTAATCTTACAGTTAAGCCCTCTCATTTTCCAGATGAAAAGACTATAGACACGGGGCCCAGAGAGGGTAAGTAACTTGCCTAATGTTACTCAGCTACTAGACGGCAGAGCCAAGAACCAGACCCAAGTCTTCTGACTCCAAGACTGAACCTTTCTGTCATTTCTATTTTACGTAGCATGAGAAATGCTGACAATAGCTATTATCTGGAAAAAAAGAAACAAAAAGGTATAATATAGAAAAATAAGGAGATAAAATATTATACTGCAGACCAAGCTTGCCCACCTAGAAAATTCAGAGGGGAGAGGAGTAGTTACTAGAGATTAGTGAGTTTTTACATGTAAGCTGATGTCTCAACTTAAATGCACAGGGGACCATTCTCCACTCACACAGTAATGAAAGCATTAAGTTACTAAACTCAGGGATGTACTTGGGCCACAATAATACTTAACCCGTGAAAATAATAAAACCTTGAAAGGAGAGATGAAATACAAGGACTACCTTCTCCTAGCTGGAGAAACTTAGTAAAGCCAAAAAGAGAATTTCTTCCAATTTCAGAAATAAATAAGCGACTACTAATTAACAGCCTTAGAGATAGGGACCCAATTTCATGTTTTGCATACGGACAATCAGGTGACCTAGCATCATATATCAAGCAGTTCCCAATGATGTGCTTTGCAAGCCTTGTCCAAATCAAGTTTCCAGATATATGTGGATTTTTTTTGTGTGTGCTATAATCTATGTTTTGCTGGTCTATGTTTTTATGCCACTCTCCAAACCAAATTGTTTTAATAAACTCCTACTATTTTAGTGGTTACTCCAGATATTTACTTTGTAATATGTATTCCTAAGGTAGTCTAAAATCAGTCAACATCTTTACCTTCTGCTCAAGCAATTGAAGGGCTTCTCAGGTGGTGCTAGTGGTAAAGAACCCGCCTTCCAAGGCAGGAGACTTAAGAGATATGGGTTCAGTCCCTGGGTTGGGAAGATCTTTTGGAGGATGGCATGGCAACCCACTCCAGTATTCTTGCCTGAAGAACCCCACGGACAGAGGAGCCTGGCGGGCTATAGTCGACAGCACCGCACAGAGTCGGACATAACTAAAGCGACTTAGCACACACACACACAAGAAATTCAAAACCTTAGAATACCAACTTGGTCACTCTACCTCCCAACTTACATTCTATTGCTATCCAGTGTAGGCTGATAGATCAGAGCTGCTCTTTCACTATCTTCTGCCTTCCATTGCTACGGGGGGAAATAAGCTCTAAGTCTAATAAATATTCTTCTACCAGTATTCTTTTATCTGTCTCGTTTCTCTCACTAGTTTTATGATCTTCTTCTGTCCCTGGTGTTCAGTTTCACTAATATGTTGTCTACGTATGGATTCATTTTTAGGGAACATACTTGGAATTTGTTGGATTTCCTGAATCTGAGAATAAATGTTCCTCTCGTTTACTCTCTGCCAGCAATTCATTTTTTTTTTATTTTGCCTCAGCTTCAAATCTACCTTTCTCCACCCTGCTTTGTGATACTAGAGTGAGACATTTCTTCCTTACTAGCCAGCTCTGTGTTCTTGATGATGTTGTTTAGTTGCTATGTCTGACTCTTTTGCAACCCCATGGACTGTAGCTCACCCCTCTCTCCACAGAATTTCTCCGGCAAGAATACTGCAATGGGTTGCCATTTCCTTCTCCAGGGGGTCGTCCTGACCCAGGGATCGAACCCACGTCTCCTGCATTGGCAGGCGGATTCTTTATCACTGAGGAACCAGGGAAGCCCAGCTAGCTCTCTGTTAGGCTTTGTCAATATAAGTTGCTGGAAAAACACTGCAAGGGCAGATCAGGAAGAAGGAACTCTCTCCCTTTTAGCTTGCTGTTTTCTGTGTGGCCACCTTTGGTTCAGGGTATGAGGGTGTGGTTGTGTTCGCCTCAACGGCCCTCACTTCAACTTTGGCCTGCACAGTCCAACAAGCTTCTCTCCACTCCACAGCAGGCTACCTCTGCAATTCAGTTGTGTTGGCGACCCTCTGAAAGTTTCCTTGCCACAGGAAGGCTGCATACCATGGCCTTTCCTCAAAGGTTTCAATCTCAGACTTGCAGGGAGGAGCCCTCCTCTAAGGTGCTTCATTTTTCACTCTCCCTTACCAGATATAGTAACTGCTTTTATCCTCTTTAGTAATTAGCCATCTTTAAAGTTACCAATTCTTTATGTTAAATTTCCATGTTCAAACTCCCTGTCTTGTTTCTGTATCCTGATACAATCTCTTCCTGAAACTATGATTAGACATTACGCCCTCTCACTTACCAACCACTTCCTTTGCCTTTCTTATTTTCTATTTGTCTCTTTGTGCTACATTTGCAAAGTCCCTTCAGCTCTACATTCCAATTCCTTCTTTATTTTCCCATATCTTCTCTCTTAACTGTCTCTAATATCTTGCTTTGTTGTTGTTTCATCGTTGAGTCATGTCTGACTCTCTTCCTACCACATGGACTGTAGCCTGCCAGGCTCCTCTGTCCTCTGTCCCAGGCAAGAATACTGGAGTAGGTTGCCATTTTCCACGTCTCTTGCATTGGCAGGTGGATTCTTTACCACTGAGCCACCTGGGAAGACCCACTATCTTGCTTATTTTGTGTATAATTTCAGTGTTCATATATTTCATTTCTACAAATTCTATTTAGTCCTTTTAAAAATCTGTTAAGTCAAGTTCTTATATTTGCTTACTTTTTGGTAAGCAAAAGTAATTTTTAATTTACTATTTCTTTAAACACAGTAAATATTTTTGTCTTATTTTTCAGTTCAGTTCCAACTCTTTGTGACCCCATGGACTACAGCACGCCAAGTTTACCTGTCCATCACCAACTCCCAGAGCTTACTCAAACTCATGTCCATCAAGTCAGTGATGCCATCCAACCATCTCATCCTCTGTCATCTCCTTCACCTCTTGCCATTAATCTTTTCCAGCATCAGGTTCTTTTCAAATTAGTCAGTTCTTTGCATCAGGTGGCCAAAGTACTGCAGTTTCAGCTTCAGCATCAGTCCTTCCAATGAGTATTCAGAACTGATTTCCTTTAGGATGGACTGGTTGGATCTCCTTGCAGTCCAAGGGACTCTCAAGAGTCTTCTCCAACACCACAGTTCAAAAGCATCAGTTCTTTGGCACTCAGTTTTCTTTATGGTCCAACTCTCACATCCATATATGACCACTGGAAAAAATATAGCCTTGACTAGACGGACCTTTGTTGGCAAAGTAATGTCTCTGCTTTTTAATATGCTGTCTAGGTTGGTCATAACTTTAGGAGCAAGTGTCTTTTAATTTCATGGCTGCAGTCACCATCTGCAGTGATTTGGGAGCCCCCCCCCAAATAAAGTCTGACACTGTTTCCATTGTTTCCCCATCTATTTGCCATTAAGTGATGGGACCAGATGCCGTGATCTTAGTTTCCTGAATGTTGAGTTTTAAGCCAACTTTTCCACTCTCCTCTTTCACTTTCATCAAGAAGCTCTTTAGTTCTCCTTTGCTTTCTGCCATAAGGGTGGTGTCATCTGTATATCTGAGGTTACTGAGATTTCTCCCAGCAATCTTGATTCCAGCTTGTGCTTCATCCAGCCCAGCGTTTCTCATGATGTACTCTGCATATAAGTTAAATAAACAGGGTGACAATATACAGCCTTGACATACTCCTTTTCCTATTTGGAACCAGTCTGTTGTTCCATGTCCAGTTCTAACTGTTGCTTCTTGACCTGCATATAGGTTTCTCAAGAGGTAGGTCAGGTGGTCTGGTATTCCTCCATCTCTTGAAGAATTTTCCACAGTTTGTTGTGATCCGCACAGTCAAAGCCTTTGGTGTAGTCAATAAAGCAGAAGTAGATGTTCTTCTGGCACTCTCTTGCTTTTTTGATGATCCAGCAAGATGTTGGCAATTTGATGTCTGGTTCCTCTGCCTTTTCTAAATCCAGCTTGAACATGTGGAAGTTCACAGTTCATGTATTGCTGAAGCCTGGCTTGGAAAATTTTGAGCATTATTGCACGGTAGTCTGAGCATTCTTTGGCATTGCCTTTCTTTGGGCTTGGAATGAAAACTGACCTTTTCTAGTCCTGTGGCCACTGCTGAGTTTTCCAAATTTGCTGGCATATTGAGAGCAGTACTTTCACAGCATCATCTTTCAGGATTTGGAATAGCTCAACTGGAATCCCATCACCTCCACTAGCTTTGTTCGTAAGTCATTCTTCCTAAGGCCCACTTGACTTTGCACTCCAGGATGTCTGGCTCTAAGTGAGTGCTCACACCATCGTGATTATCTTGGTTGTGAAGATCTTTTTTGCGTAGCTCTTCTGTGTATTCTCGCCACCTCTTCTTAATATCTTCTGCTTCTGTTAGGTCTATACTGTTTCTGTCCTTTATTGTGCCCATCTTTGCATGAAAAGTTCCCTTGGTATCTCTAATTTCCTTAAAGAGATCTCTAGTGTTTCCCATTCTATCAGTGCTAAAAGGATTCAGCATACATCCCCAGAGAGAAGGCCAATTTCAGAGTTAGGTTTTCTCTCTGGATTAATTCACTTAACATATTTGAATAGTCACTATTGTACATGCTTGGGACACACTAGTGAACAAAATAGACAAAGATCCTTGTCCTCACAGGGTTTATAGTCTAGCAGGAGGGAGGAAAACAAAGACGTATATATACTATGTTATAAAGTAATTTAAAGTGAGGGGTACAGGTGTAACATTAAATAAGGTATAAGGTGCCAGGGTATAAGGAGATGACTTTTCAGCAAAGACCTAAAGAAGGTGAGACATGAACCAGGGTGGTACCTAGAAGAGAAGTGATCCGGTTGGAGGGGAAAGCTGGTGCAAAAGTGCTGAGGCAGGAATATGCCTGGAGAGTTCAGGGAGCTGCAAGGAGGCTGGAGTGATTAGAGTAGGATGAGCAAGGGGAAGTGGGTGAGGGAGGTGGTGTGAGAGGTAACAGAGTCAGATCTCAAAGGGCCTTGGGAGCTACTGGAAGGGCTCTGGCTTTAATTCAGAGTGAGACAGGAGCCCAAGCAGAGTTTAAGTTAGAAAAGAGACATGATTTAACTTACCCTTAAAAAGGAGCCCTCAGACTGGTGGGTTGACTGACTTTTACACTAAGTGAAACGGAGTTGCCTGCTTTCACTTGTGTTTTGACCTCTGAAGACTCCCTGCTATCTTGTAAGTCAGGACACAGTCTTCTTTGTCAGTGGGGAGGCTGTTCAGAGTATCTCCTCTACCACATTGCTGGAAATAGAAGGCACCCCCTACCAGGTTTCTAAACATAGCACAAAGCTGTTATCCAAAGAACAGGATAAAAACTAGAGATCATTGAAAAATAAAAGTAATGGATAGTATGGCAAAGCAGAAATGAAATAGGATTAGAAATCATTACTTGAGAATTTTTAAGACAAGAACTAACCAGATCCAGACCTGAAAAAGTACTACAGCAATGTACTCCAGATGGAATCCTACTTTTTAAACCATAAAATAATTAGAATAAAATATAATGACAAATGAGAGAACCTGATCTTGGCAACAAAGGTGTCTCTGTACAGAGTGGGGTGATCAGAGCTTGTACCCTGAATTTTGCTTCCGAAGAGTCTCCTAAAACTCCCATGGTACTTGCCCTCTCTGGGACCCTCCCCACATCTAACTATACCTTTCATTTATGAAGTGAAAAAAAAAAGTGAAGTTGCTCAGTCGTGTCCAACTCTTTGCGACCCCATGGAGACCAGGCTCCTCTATCCACGGGATTTTCTAGGCAAGAGTACTGGAGTGGGTTGCCGTTTCCTTCTCCAGAGAACTTCCCGACCCAGGGATCGAACCCAGGTCTCCCACATTGTAGACAGACACTTTCTGTCTGAGCCACCACTTGATCTTAGCCAAAAGGCCGAGAAGCACTGATACACATTTATTGAACTGCATTTTAGACCACTTAGTAAATGTTTATAAATAAAAAGTCTACCTAACATATCAGTAAAGAAAATCATGTCTTGGAGAAGAGAATGGCAATCCACTCCAGCATTCTTGCCTGGAGAAGCCCATGGACAGAGGAGCCTGGTGGGCTATGTCTGTGGGGTCGAAAAAGAGTCAGGCACAACTGAGTGACTAAACAAGACCATGCCAAAAATATTTTCAAGAGTAAAGGATATTTTCTTACCTCCCCTGTTGCTTTAAAAATAGCATTTTAAAAAGATAAAATTAATATGCCCAAACATTGTTAATAAAAGACAAAGTCACTAAGTTGTTAATAAAAGACAAAGTTACTAATTTATTATATATCCAGGGCATCTCTGGGAGGCAGAGGTTATATATTGGTTTCTAATTTAAAAGTGTTCACTTTATCAAACATGATTCGGCTTTGGTCGGCCTTTTATAATTTACATAAAACAAAGTTGATTTTCCTCAATTCTATGATTTAGATATTTCCCACACTGAGCAAATAATGAAATTTGAATATAAAGAAGAAAACCATGTCTCATAATATATATATTTTTTAAGTTAAAACAATGTGCACTATGACACTTAAAGAAATGAAAGTAAAATTTAACAATAGTCATCTCTGAATGGTGGGATTAGTGGATTATTACTTTTGTGCTAAATTTCCTCCAGTAATTAAACATATGGTAAATCTATAACCCACAGAGCAGGTAGAGATAAATATCCTTACTACTAATTGCAGAACACTTAGTTAAGACATATGAGAGCGTGTTGAAATATCTATTAAAGACGGCTTTATACTTGTCAAAGAAGCAAAAATGAAAGACTGAGGTATACCATTTCAGATAAATTAGCCAACAAGAAAAAGGTCACAGTGTGTAATACTGGTGAGCTTATTGTGAAATAGCACTACTGGTAATAATTCATATTAGTCCAAGCATGGAGGAAAACAGTCTAACGATACATATCTAGAGGAATAAAAATGCTCAGATCCTCTTGCTCAGTAACCCTATTCCAGAGACTCACCATAAGAAAATGGTTTTTAAAAGGGAATATACTTTAAGGATGTACATTGAGCCAGCTATACAAAGAGACTAACAAAGAACAATTTTTTGACAGAGGATTCTCAAAGAAACATGAATAACAAAAAATTAGCAATGTCCAAATGCTAATGAAGACATTTTACAAGGAGGCAGCGATTTTACAAGGAGGCAGCGATTTTACAGGGAGACAATCGTTTTATAGGAAAGTAGTTCAGAGTTTGGTCTTTAGCAACAGAGAGATAATCAAAGATGAATAAGACATGAACCCTACCCCAAGGGTCTACCATTAAAACGCTGCCATTTATTAACTGTGTGACTTTGAGTAAGTTCCTTCACCTCCCTATGCCTCAGTTTTCTCACCTGTAAAATCAACTATAAAAACCATTTATAAGGGAATATCTGAACACTCACTAGGTGACAGGGATACTATGGAACTGCTTCGTTTTTAGTCTGATGATGATACTGAGTTTCTTAAGTCCTTATCTTTTAGTTGTTAAGTACTAAAATATTTTTGAAGGAAATGCAGTAACATTTGTTCTGTACTTTTTCTACTTTTCTCATGACATTGTTGCAGTCTGTGTACTTCTCTGTGTGTGTGTCACACACACACGTTTCTACTCAGCAAGATTGTATTTCCAAGGCACAAGCAATCCTTCCTTACCTACTACCTTCTGCAGACCTCAGTGCAAGCGGAAGGTGCTCAAATATTTGTTAAATTAAACAACAAACAAAAGAAGGCCACACATATTCCAATGATGAGAAAAATACCCTGAAGCAAGGATTATGTTTAATACAACTTTTTCTACCTGAGGTCCAAAATCAAAATCCATGGGCACGAAGAGCAGGGTAGAAAGCTGCCCTCCTGGCTGGTGAGGGGCACCTTCCTTGGGGAGGGGAGTGCAGATGCCCTGGCCGGGCTGGGCCCTCCCAACACACACCTAGCACAGCCGTAGCCCATTTCCTAGGTGCACTGCCATCTCCTCTGTCGCCATGGCCACACTGCGGCCCCACCCTGGGTATGGGCTCCTAAGCAGTGGGCAGCCTGAAGAAGAAACCCGGGCACCCCCAGAGGAGCAGCAGCACAGACCACTGAAAGAGTTAGGAACATCCTGGTGCCCAAGCCAGGAATACCGGCTAGAGACTGATCCGCCAAGCTGCTGGGGCAGGTGTGGTGCTGGGCTGGGACCACAGCCCCGCTCCTCGGAGGAGCTGATGAAGGGAACGGGGAGTGGGTCAGGGATGGCCTGCAACAGGAAGAAGGGACTGGGACTGGCAAGCGACTGCTGCCTGCTGTGTAACCTGGGGCTTGGCTGGCCTAGGCCGGTCCTTCCCCTGTGCGGTAGGATGTAGGAGACCACAGGAATGCAAGCAATGCTAGTGCATCACCGTAGAAATCTGAATTCCTGAGCACTTCATCATCGGGGAGGCTTACTCAGACAACAATGCAGCTATGGAATCAGGACTCATCCAGTTGTGAGGGGTGGTGGGGGGCACCTGGAGGAGGGAAGCTCCCTCTGCCTGCATAGGGGACGGGCAGGAAGAGCTACAAAGAGGAGCCCACATCTGGTTGACTNGGCGGGGGGCGGCGGGGGGAAGATGGAAAGAAAAACAACAGCACATATTGAAAGCTCACGGTGGTCTAGGTGCTGGTTAGGCACTTAAGCTTCCTTCCTGAGGCAGGACCACACAAAGGCCTGTGAAAATACAAGTGTGTCTGGTTTCTTTCCCCTCGTAACGAAGCCCACTAAAGCTGCCAGAGGCCCTGGGCTGGATTCGACAGGCTAGGAGGAACATTCTATCTATTCCTGTTCCCGTGTTAACATGGAAAAACTCAATAAAATGAATTTTTATAGACTTCCCTGGTGATCCAGTGGCTAAGAATCCACCTTGCAATGCAGGGGATGCAGGTTCGATTCCTGGTCAGGGAACTAAGATCCCACATGCTCTGGGGACACGAAGCCCACGCAGCATAAGGAAGACCCAGCCCACGAGCAGTGATCAGAGATGGATGTCAAGATAGACTCAGGAAGCTCAAAAACAGGAAACCAAATGGACAATTGCTCGAGTTAGCTTGCCTAAAATATATGGTCATCAAGAAGCGTGTTGTTAAAGATTCGTGAATGGCATGGAAAGAGTCACACCCCATGTGAAGTGAAAAACAATCAGGTTACAAACGAATATGATCCCAACTTTATGGGGGAAAAGTATAACACATTTTTTAAAAGACTGAACTCTAAATATTCAAGGGGTCTATCTCTGTGTGGTGGAATTAGGGGTGATAAGCTTCTTCATTCTTAGTGTCTGCTGTCTCCAACCAATATGTTTTACTTTTTTAAAATTAGATAACAACACACACCAAGAAAAAAAAAATGTATAAATGTACCCACACAATTGAAAACAGGCCCAGCAGGGCAGGCTCACCTTCTGCAGGATGGGGGCGGGGCAGGTGCTGTCAAACAGGACTGAGCTGAAGACTCCATACACGCCCTCGCCGAGGTGGTACACGATGCTCTTGGGGGAGGAACCGGTTTCCTCTGCAGGGAGGGGAGGAGTCGGGGGGCACAAGCAGCATGTGAGGGGGTGGGACAACGGCGGGCTCAGCAAGCAGACAGGAGGGCTGCCCCCTCCTCAGCTACGGGGCGGCTCCTGCCTCCTCCTGTGTTCATGGCTGGGTTGGAAACACCCCGCAGCTGAGCAACCCTGCCTAGGACACACTCCAGGCTTGCATCTGAGCCCCTCAGTGCCCCAGCAAAGGCTGAAAAGCAGCCCACCAGAGCTCAAGACCCCGAAAGACTGAGTCAGTGGCTCAGAAGTACACACAGTGGGGCAACGCATGAGCTGGAATGAGAAGTCGGGTCTCCAGGCTGGACTAGAAAGTATAATACTAGATCTGGAAAGGAGGCCAGAAGAATTCCATCCCTACGCACATACACACAGAAGACCTTCCACCTGGAGCCCACCACCCGTCTCTGGGAAAAACACCCAGACTTTCAGGCTGGGGGTCCCAGAGCAGAGAAAAAAGCTCCAAGATCAGAGTCAGACCTCTCACTCAAGAGGCTGCTGGGAGGACTGATCTATCCGGAAGGTCAGTGAGGAGCACTGATGTTGGCAGTGTAGACAGAAAAGACTTGAGTCAGCCTGAAAGTGTGAGTCGCTTCAGTCGTGTCCAACTCTTTGCAACCCCACGGGCTGTAGCCCGCCAAGCTCCTCTGTCCATGAGTCAGCCTAGCCTGGACTTGAACCCTGGCGCTGTCCCCTTCTCAGCTGTGTGACCTTGTGTGGGTGATTCGTCCTCTTCACGCCTATGTTCTGTAGGCTGCAAAATGGGCTTAGATCAGTATAAGTGGCTGTCAATTATTTTCATGTTGTTATGAGAAGCAATAGGGTGAGTAAGAGCCTGAACTCTGGGAGGAAGACAAACATGGGGTCAAAGGCAGGGTTCACCACTTACTAGCTCTTAAGCAATTCACCTGTGTTCTGTCTGGCTCTCAATTTCCTCATCTGTACTATAAAATCTGTGCTCAGTCATGTCCAGCTCTTTGCAAACCCATGCACTATAGCCCGCCAGGCTCCTCTGTCCATGCAGTTTTCCAGGCAAGAATGCTACAGTGGGTTGCCATTTCCTTCTCCAGGGAATCTTCCTGACCCAGGGATTAAACCTGTGTCTCTTGCGTCCCCTGCACTGGCAGGCAGGTTCTTTACCCCTGCGCCACACAGGAAACCCATATACAATAGGGTTAACAAAGTATCTGTTCTCCCCAAGGTTGCTTTGATCTCAATCTTCATAACATGTAGACATGCATGGGGAAAAAAAAAGATTCTAAAAGAGTGTCTTGGGGGTGAGGAGATATGACTGTAAATTTCCCTAAAGAAGGAGCCAGTCTTCAGATTTCCCCACCCCTTAAAATCAAACCCAGCTCAGCCAACAACCATCCTTAGCTTTAGGGCAGAACAGGCCTCCACTGCCCACCTGGCACCTACCCTCCCTGCCTGGCTGATCCAGAAGAACCTCCTTCTTGGCGATAATGCTGATAGCCAAGGTGAAGGCTGAGGTCACGTAGTAGCGCCCCAGCTTGGCAAGGATGTCCACACCACAGCCCTCCGGGAAGTACAGGTCCAAGGCTGAGTTGATCACAGAAGCAATCTGAGGGTAGAGAGACAATTACATGTTTGAAATGTGCGGTTTATGCTGGAGACTAGCTACAGCTCCAAGTCTTACTTCTTGAAAGCAGCTTTGATTTCAGGAAGCAGAACTTGGCAGCTGCTAAGACCCCAGCTGGTAACCACAGACAGCTGGCCAAGGCAGGCAGGCAGAGATGGAGCAGAGTCAAGACCCTTACCCTTGAAAATCACCCTTCAATGCCCCCCACAATGGAAAAAGGAACTTTTAATCTAACAGTTGGTACTCAGATGACAGAATTTGTGATGCAGATCTTTCCTGAGTAACCAGTATGCTAAACAACACATTTTTATAGACAAGACAGAGAAGGAAAAAGAAGATCAAAGTCACCCCTAATTCTAACCCCAGATTAACCTATTCAACGCTAACTTATTGGAATCACTCCTTTAATTCCTTTTTATACAAACCTGAAAATCTGATTTTTTATTATAAACATAATAGGGCTATAAGTATACAGGTTTTTATAACTTGCTTTACTCAGTAAATTGAATGATCTCTCTATGTATGTCAGTTCAGTTCAGGCGCTCAGTCGTGTCCGACTCTGCGACCCCATGAATTCCAGCACGCCAGGCCTTCCGTCCATCACCAACTCCTGGAGTTCATTCAAACTCACGTCCTTTGAGTTGGTGGTGCCACCCAGCCATCTCATCCTCTGTCGTCCCCTTCTCCTCCTGCCCCCAATCCCTCCCAGCATCAGGATCTTTTCCAATGAATCAACTCTTTGCATGAGGTGGCCAAAGTACTGGAGTTTCAGCTTTAGCATCATTCCTTCCAAAGAACACCCAGGGCTGATCTCCTTTAGAATGGACTGGTTGGATCTCCTTGCAGTCCAAGGGACTCTCAAGAGTCTTCTCCAACACCACAGTTCAAAAGCATCAATTCTTCGGCGCTCAGCCTTCTTCACAGTCCAACTCTCACATCCATACATGACCACAGGAAAAACCATAGCCTTGACTAGACGGACCTTAGTCGGCAAAGTAATGTCTCTGCTTTTGAATATGCTATCTAGGTTGGTCATAACTTTTCTCCCAAGGAGTAAGCATCTTTTAATTTCATGGCTGCAGTCACCATCTGCAGTGATTTTGGAGCCCAAAAAGATAAAGGTTGACACTGTTTTCACTGTTTCCTCATCTATTTCCCATGAAGTGATGGGACCAGATGCCATGATCTTTGTTTTCTGAATGTTGAGCTTTAAGCCAACTTTTTCACTCTCCACTTTCACTTTCATCAAGAGGCTTTTTAGTTCCTCTTCACTTTCTGCCAGAAGGGTGGTGTCATCTGCATATCTGAGGTTATTGAGATTTCTCCCAGCAATCTTGATTCCAGCTTGTGCTTCCTCCAGCCCAGCGTTTCTCATGATGTACTCTGCATATAAGTTAAATAAGCAGGGTGAAAAAATACAGCCTTGATGTACTCCTTTTCCTATTTGGAACCAGTCTGTTGTTCCATGTCCAGTTCTAACTGTTGCTTCCTGACCTGCATACAGGTTTCTCAAGAGGCAGGTCAGGTGGTCTGGTATTCCCTTCTCTTTCAGAATTTTCCATAATTTGTTGTGATCCACATAGTCAAAGGCTTTGGCATAGTCAATAAAGCAGAAATAGATGTTTTTCTGGAACTGTCTTGCTTTTTCGATGATCCAGCTGATGTTGGCAATTTGATCTCTGGTTCCTCTGCCTTTTCTAAAACCAGCTTGAACATCTGGAAGTTCACGGTTCATGTATTGCTGAAGCCTGGCTTGGAAAATTTTGAGCATTACTTTACTAGTGTGTGAGATGAGTGCAATTGTGCGGTAGTTTGAGCATTCTTTGGCATTGCCTTTCTTTGGGCTTGGAATGAAAACTGACCTTTTCCAGTCCTGTGGCCACTGCTGAGTTTTCCAAATTTGCTGGCATATTGAGAGCAGCACTTTCACAGCATCATCTTTCAGGATTTGAAATAGCTCAACTGGAATTCCATCACCTCCACCTAGCTTTGTTTGTAGTGATGCTTTCTAAGGCCCACTTGACTTCACATTCCAGGATGTCTGGCTCTAGGTGAGTGATCACACCATCGTAATTATCTTGGTTGTGAAGATCTTTTTTGTACAGTTCTTCTGTGTATTCTTGCCACCTCTTCTTAATATCTTCTGCTACCATTTCTGTCCTTTATCGAGCCCATGTTTGCATGACATGTTCCCTTGGTACCTCTAATTTTCTTGAAGAGATCTCTAGTCTTTCCCATTCTGTTGTTTTCCTCTATTTCTTTGCATTGATCGCTGACGAAGGCTTTCTTATCTCTTTTTGCTATGTAAATGTATGTAAATCTATGTAAATTCTTTTCACATAAGAATATACCATAATTTACTCAGGGACCTCAAACAGAGGCTCTGTGACAATCTAGAGAGGTGGGAGGTTCAAGAGGGAGGGAACATATGTATACCTATGGCTGATTCATGTGGATGTTTGGCAGAAAACAAACTTCTGTAAAGCAATTATCCTTCAGTTAAAATAACTTTTTTTAAGTAATTATAGAGAAAGATTTAAAAATAAAAATATTTTAATAAATCTTATTTGCATTTACCCAGAAAATACACTGGTATCATTGCCGTATGATAGAATATTTTTATAGAAACATTTTTATAAAAAATTATATCTTTATAAAAGTAAAAATATTTTACATAAAAAGAAAGAAGGTACTGCAATTTAGCCAATCCCTGAGCAACTTCACTTTCACTTTTCACTTTCATGCATTGGAGAAGGAAACGGCAACCCACTCCAGTGTTCTTGCCTGGAGAGTCCCAAGGACGGGGGAGCCTGGTGGGCTGCTGTCTATGAGGTCACACACAGTCGGACACGACTGAAGTGACTTAGGAGCAGCAGCAGCAGAGTGTTAGTTGGACCAGGAAAGTCCACTGAACTTCTGTTATGAAGAATGTTGCAATGCTCATCTTTGAAGCTAATTCTTATTATCCATCACAGATTATTTTCTTAAATTCAGTTCCAAGATGTGAATATTCCAGAACGAGGCATTTACTAAGGAAAAGCGACCCCTAGTGGTTCAAGTGGGGATTGCAATAACACTTTTTTTCTGATTTAATCTTGGCATCCAGTCCTGTCACTTCGTGGCAAATACAGGGGGAAACAGTGGAAACAGTGACAGACTTTGTTTCTTTGGGCTCCAAAATCACTGCAGATGGTAACTGCAGCCATGAAATTAAAAGACGTTTACTTCTTGGAAGGAAAGTTATGACCAAAAGAGCAGAGACATTACTTTGCCGACAAAGGTCCGTCTAGTCAAGGCTATGGTTTTTCCTATGGTCATGTATGGATGTGAGAGTTGGACCATAAAGAAAGCTGAGTGCCAAAGAATTGATGCTTTTGAAGTGTGGTGTTGGAGAAGACTGTTGAGAGTCCCTTGGACTGCAGGGAGATCCAACCAGTCCATCCTAAACGAGATCAGTCCTGAATATTCATTGGAAGGACTGATGTTAAAGCTGAAACTCCAATTCTTTGGCCACCTGGTGCAAAGAACTGACTCATTTGAAAAGACCCTGATGCTGGGAAAGATTGAAGGCAGGAGGAGAAGGGGACGACAGAGGATGAGATGGTTGGATGGCATCACTGACTCGATGAACATGAGTTTGGGTAAACTCCAGGAGTTGGTGATGGACAGGGAAGCCTGGTGTGCTGCAGTCCATGGGGTCGCAAAGAGTCGGACACAACTGAGCAACTGAACTGAACTGAAACTTGCAGGTGGGAAGGAGACAGATGGACTAGAAGTGGACAGAGGGTTGGCTTTTCCTTCCCCTGCCCAACTTGATTTCTCATCATCCCATAGGAGGGTGAATAGGGCACACTCAGACCCTCAGAGAACGTTATGACTTATGCAGATATGGCCCAGTTAAGCCTCAAATATGTGCATGTTCAGAGTCCGGGCAGAGCTGGGTGTGCAGCTGGCCCTGCCATGGACTCAGGAAATGAAGTAGCTTCTATGAGCTGCAGTTTGCTCAGCTGTAACACAGGGTTAATAATGAGATAATCCAGGCAAAGCACCAAGCGCAGCACACAGTACAGGGGACCCCCTCACAGGGGGCTTCCTAGGATCACTGTAGCCCTCCCCCCAAACCCCACCCCGCCCAGAGCAACTTACCTCTTCGAATCTCACTTTGGCGTCCTCCACTCCAGGGAAGCCGCCACCGAGGTCCAGAATATGCATCCTGTGGCCCAGCTCAGCACCCATTTCAAACACAACCCGGGCGTCCGCGATGGACTGAGCGTAGGCCTGAGGGTCAGGACAGCCACCGCCAACGTGAAAACTGGGGAGGAAGGAAGAGTCTCGGCTTACACACAGGACCCCAGGCGTCACCACTTCAGCCTCAGCTAGCAGCAGCCTTGCCCAAGCATACTGGACGCTGTGCCCATTTTCCAGATGCAGTGCCTGTGGGCCTAAAAGGTTGAGTGGGTTGCCAAGGGCCATGTGGCAAATGAAGAGTGGACAGGAGACTAGACCCAAGGACCTTTGGCACTTGGTGCCCCTCTCATCCCTCCACGCTGCCTCTGGGGGCTGAGCCTTCCTGGAATGAAGGCTAGGGCCCCAGAGTCAGCCAGAACTAATGTACATCTCACTCAGCAGTGTGGCCGGCCACGCTTCAGTTTCCCCATCTATAAAGTGGGGATCAGTTCAGTTCAGTCGCAGTTGTGTCCAACTCTTTGCGACCCCATGAATCGCAGCACGCCAGGCCTCCCTGTCCATCACCAACTCCCGGAGTTCACTCAGACTCACGTCCATCAAGTCAGTGATGCCATCCAGCCATCTCATCCTCAGTCATCCCCTTCTCCTGCTCCCAACCACTCCCAGCATCAGGATCTTTTCCAATGAGTCAACTCTTTGCATGAGGTGGCCAAAGTACTGCAGTTTCAGCTTCAGCATCATTCCTTCCAAAGAACACCCAGGGCTGATCTCCTTCAGAATGGACTGGTTGGATTTCCTTGCAGTCCAAGGGACTCTCAAGAGTCTTCTCCAACACCACAGTTCTTTGGCACTCAGCCTTCTTCACACTCCAACTCTCACATCCATACATGACCACAGGAAAAACCATAGCCTTGACTAGACGGACCTTAGTTGGCAAAGTAATGTCTCTGCTTTTGAATATGCTATCTAGGTTGGTCATAACTTTTCTTCCAAGGAGTAAGCGTCTTTTAATTTCATGACTGCAGTCACCATCTGCAGTGATTTTGGAGCCCCAAAAAACAAAGTCTGACACTGTTTCCACTGTTTCCCCATCTATTTGCCATGAAGTGATGGGACCAGATGCCATGATCTTTGTTTTCTGAATGTTGAGCTTTAAGCCAACTTTCTCACTCTCCACTTTCACTTTCATCAAGAGGCTTTTTAGTTCCTCTTCACTTTCTGCCATAAGGGTGGTGTCATCTGAATATCTGAGGTTATTGAGATTTCTCCCGGCAATCTTGATCCCAGCTTGTGTTTCTTCCAGTCCAGCGTTTCTCATGATTTACTCTGCATATAAGTTAAATAAGCAGGGTGACAATATACAGCCTTGATGTTCTCGTTTTCCTATTTGGAACCAGTCTGTTTTTCCATGTCCAGTTCTAACTGTTGCTTCCTGACCTGCATACAGGTTTCTCAAGAGGCAGGTCAGGTGGTCTGGTATTCCCATCTCTTGAAGAATTTTCCAGTTTATTGTGATCCACACAGTCAAAGGCTTTATCAAAGGATAAAGTGGGGATAAGGTCCCACAATTGCAGGACAACGTCTATGGAGCGTTTAGCACCGTGCCTGGCTGTCCAAAATCCAGAGCATAGGAAAGTTATATCATCAGGTCCTAGTTCTGGCTTCTTCCACATCCCCACCAGAAAAGCGGCAGAGTCAAGGTGTGCCAGGATGACCTTTGGCTTCAGGCTGGGGACACTTCCTGCAAAGCCAAGTCCCTCCTGGAACCTCCTGGGACAGGACCTTCTGCAGACTATGGGGTTGGGGCAGTGGGACACTCCAAACCTTCTTTCCAAAGGGAGGAAACTCTCAAATGGCAGAATTCCAGACCCAGGGACAGGCCTGCCTTGGGGGCCCTGGGGGAAGTCCCACACATAATTGAGTAAGTCCTGGAAAAGAAGCAGGAGGCAGTGGGCATGGTGGGGGATGGCAGGGTTCCAGCACTCACCTCACACCTATCACCTCTACATGGTCCCTCTTGGCATTCTCAAGCAGGTGTCGGCAGGATTTCAGCGACGCTCCGAACTTGAGGCTCAGGCGGCTCAGCGAGTGGGAGTCCTCGGCGGCAATGCACAGAACCATCCTGAGGAGAGAGATACAGGGCAGCACCTCGGCGGGGGTGGGAGCCTGCTTCCTCCACCCCAACCATGTCTTCTCTAGTCTAGGGGGATGAACCCTCATGGCTCAGAGCTATATCCAACCCCATAAGCCCCGGCCCCCTTCCTCCCCCTGCACAGCCAGTCAACCTCTGAGTCCTGTCCAATACACTTCCTAAATGTCCCTGGACCCTTCCATGGGACCCCTGCCCTGGTCCCGACCTCACCAGTTTCCCCCTGGGCAGGCCTACTTCCTCCCGATCAGGCAGGCTTTTCCAGCTTCTCTTGTATGGTGGGGTGGAGGGGACCATTTTTTTTTTAAACAATCTTATTGAAAACACCTGTATCCTCAATATGTGAAATAGTCAAAACAGAAGCTGCTTTGGGTGAACCTGAGTGGTGCCCCTCTTGGCTCCTCCAGTGTGTCCAGTGACCAGGTGAGGGGCACACCTGAAAAAGATGTCCAGCCCTGACCCCTTCCAGAGCCCATGTGCACTGGGGTCCCTGCCCTGTGACCAGCATCAGTGACTTCTCCACCCCTGGCCGCACACAGTATGACCCAGCCACATCAATCTCTGCTTATCCTGCAAACGCCCTGTGCGGCTTCCAGCCTTCACGTGCTTGCTCCTGCCGCCCCCTCTGATGCACTGTTTGTGCCCGTTCCAGATGCCCGTCGCCCCTGAAGGCCCGCCTCAAATGCCGCCTCCTCCGTGCAGCTTTCCTGACCACTGCTCCTTCTGCCATGGCTTTGACCTCTGCAGTGGGCTTTGCCTGGACTGTAACCCATCATTTCTACCTCCACCCTAGTCAGCCTCTGGCATCCTGGGTCCAGCCCAGGAGTGCCTGCCCCGACCTCCTGTGGCTATGGCCGGCTCCAGGGCAGGGTCCTCAGCCCCAACCCTATTTCGCCTACTGCCCCCCCCTCACCCGCAGCCCAGCCTCCCACCTGAGTGGTTCTCAGCTTACTTGGCACTGGGGTGGCTTTTCACCACCTTTGCCAGCTCCATCTCGTTGTCAAAGCTCAGCAGCCGGACCCCATGCTTGGCAGCATACTTGATGTGTGCAATTTGCTTACAGGGATTGGCATAGATGATCTTACTGGCGGGGACACCAATATGCTGGACCAACTCCATCTCTGCCTGTGGGGTCCCAAAGGTGGTGGTGAGGAAGCGCCAGAGCCTGCTGGGCCCATGGAGGCCAAGGAAGCACAGATGAGGGGCAAAGTCATAGCTATGCCTAAGGAGGTCCATAACGAGTGGGCCTCACTTTTAGACAACAGATATACAACAATCAGAACTCACACTGATTCTCCGTTGACAAGAAGGGCTGCCACGTACAGCTGTGCAGAGGGTGAACCACTCAAGCCTAGGGAGGGTGGGGCCCCATTCAGAGAATCATGCATGCATATTCAGTCGCTCAGTTGTATCCGACTGTTTGCAACCCCATGGACTGTAGCCCACCAGGCTCTGCAGTCTGTGGAATTTTCCCAGCAAGAATACTGGAGTGGGTTGCTATTTCCTATTCCAGGGGATCTTCCCAACCCAGGGATCGAACCCATGTCTCCTGTGTCTTCTGCATTAGTAGGCATATTCTTAACCACTGCACCACCTGGGAAGCTCCAGGCAGAGACTACACAGTATACTGGTATGTTTATTACAACTTCCTAATGGTGAAGCATCTCACTCTAACAAAATCCATATATTTGTAACAGTGTCTTCAAGATACATTCCTTTAATTCCCACAAAGGCACTGTACGGATTCATGGCGGCCCTGAAAACAGACTTCTGACATATTTTCCTGGCAGATTTAAATGGATAGAGATTATCATTTGATGTATTAGAAAGTTTGCCAGCTCAAGAGTCTTCTTGGCACAGGTCATCCCACATCTAAAGGCTGGCCCTGTGTGTGGCACTGTGCTGGGTGCTCCAGCAAGGCCTCTTCCCCCTCACCTTTCCAGAACAGTGCTTCACTTGATTGCTGCATTAATGATACAGACAACGACAATGGTGTTGGTGAAAAAAGCAGCCATGGGCACCTACCACAAGGAGGCACCGAATGACAGGCTTTACACAGGCCTTGGCAAATTTTTCCCATGAGAGGCCAGAGAGTAAATATGTTTTCTGAACCAGTAGTTTCTGCATAGCTAAACTGCCTTTGTAACACCAAGCAGCCACAGATAAAGCATAAGTGAATGGACGTGGCCGTGGGCCAGTGAGACTGCAAAACCCACCATCCATAATTTGTCAGCCCTTGTTTTAGATCCACTCTTATTTCCTCCTTACCATACCCTGCCAGAGGGGTATTAGCTCCATTCTACAGAGAAAAAAACATCCTCAGAGAGGCCACACAGCAAGTAGGAGGCAGAACCAACTTTCAAACTCAAACCTGACTCTCCATGATTAACAAGGACGCAGTTTTGAAACATGGTAGAGACACAGGGCCATCATTAGCCATCCTGAGTTTGTAATAAGACTGTAGGTAATTTTAATGTAGCAACTTTTCAGCATGAGGTTTTCTGTGCATTATCTCATGTGATGTCTGTAACTATCCTATGAAATATTTATGGCCACATCCTACAGAGGACGAAATTGAGTTCAAGGAGCCCGCTTGTCTGGGTGACACAGTCAGTGAGTAGCAGAGGGAGAATCGAAGGCCCCCTCCAGAGCGGAAGCTGCCCTCATCAGAGCTTGCTTCCAAAGACCCTGCCTCTCTGCAGACACGAAAATGTGGTTCTGCTCCTGGCTTCACCCATTAGGTGACAGGAAGCAGCAAGGGTAGCACTTTGGGGACCTGTGGTTGAGCTCTGATTATAGTTATTTAAATAATAACCATTGTCACTCATTGACGGATTACCATACGCCAGTCATTGCATTAAATATTTTATAGACATTCTCGTCATCCTCATAATAATCTTATGAGACAGGGAACAGAGGCCCTGAGAGGCTTTAAGTGACTTGTTCAGTGTCACACGGCTTGCAGGTGGCACAGCTAGAATTCTAACTGTGCGACTTTAGCTCGCTGGCTCTCAGCCACAGCGCTTCGGCGAGAAGACGCCTCAGTACTGCCCTGGCAAGTGTCTCTTGAGCATCTATCGAGTCGCCAGGCTCTGTGACAGGTGCAAATGAAAGCAAAGTGCTGAGTAAAGCAGACAGGGTCTCTGATTGTGGAGCTTTCAGACAGACAGGAAAAAAGGAACACTGAATAATGATAGGATTACAAATGGATAGGAGCCATGGAGAAAAAGTATGGGATACTAGAGAATGTGGGATGCAGAGACCTGGCTGACTGGTGAGGCAGGCAGCTTTCTGAGGGTCAGAAATTTAAGCTGAGGAGAAAGTGTGGGGAAAAGGGAACCCTCCTAGCCTGCTGGCGGGAATGTAAATTGGTATAGTCACTATGGAAAATAGAATGGAGGTTCCTTAAAAAAACTAAAACTAGAGCTGCCATATATATGATCCAGTAAGCCCACTCCTGGGCATATACCCAGAAAAGATGAAAGCTGCAATTCGAAAAGATGCATGCACTGTTCATTGCAGCACTGTTTATAATAGTCAAGGCATGGAAGCAACCTAAGTGTCCAGTTACAGATGAGTAGATGAGGAAGATGTGGTAGATATACACAATGGAATATTACCAGGCTTTCCTGGTGGCTCAGAGGTTAAAGTGTCTGCCTGCAATGCAGGAGACCTGGGTTCGATCCCTGGGTCGGGAAGATCCAGGGGACGATCCCCTGGAGAAGGAAATGGCAACCCACTCCAGTATTCTTGCTTGGAGAAGCCCATGGAGGGAGGAGCTTGGTGGGCTACAGTCCACAGGGTAGCAAAGAGTCAGACACGACTGAGCGACTTCACTTTCATAAAAAATGAAATCCTGCTATTTACAGTAATGTGGATGGACCTAGAGATTATCACAGTAAGTAAATAAGTTAGAGAAAGACAAATACCATATGATATCACTTATATGTGGAATCTAAAATATGACACAAATGAACTTATTTACAAAACAGACTCAGACACAGAATATAAACACATGGCTACCAAAGGGGAAGGTAGGGGAGGGATAAACTGGGAGTACGTGATTGACAGATGCACACATCCATATGCAAAATAGGTAAACACGTATTTACCATATAGCACAGGGAACTATATTCAATATGTTATAATGGAAAAGAATTTTAAATATATATACACACACACACACATATATATAACTGAGCCCCTTTGCTGTACACCCCAAACTAACACAATATTGTAAATCAACTGAACTTTAATGAAAAACAAAAAGATTTGAGCTGAGCCCTGCAGGAGGAGTCGGCCAGGCTAGAGGGAAGCAAAGAATATTTCTGGTACAGGAAGCGGCCTGTGCAGAGGTTCTGAGATAAGACTGACTGTGCTCAGCCTGATGGAGGAACAGAGAATGCTGGTGTGGTCTGGGCAGGGCGACCAGCGGGGGAGGATGAGGTTGGAGGGAGGCAGGCAGAGCCAACGGGGAGAACAAGAAGGCCAGTGTGGATTTATATTCGATGCTGCAGGTTGTGGGAGACGGTTTGACGGGATCGCAAGAGGGAAAAGGACGTGGTCAGATGTGCATCTTGAAGGCAAGGCCTAAGTGCATGTCACTCCAGACACCATGTGAAAACGGACAAGGGAGGGCCCGGAAGGACCTCCCCGGGAGACACGACAGGCTGCATTAGAAAGCGGGGAGGGTGTGGTCTGGAGGCAGGGCTGGAAAGCTTGCTGATGGATGGCACGTGGGGACATGGGGTAAGAGGGGGACTTCACACCCAGCAGACCTAGGGGCCCCTCTTGAAGAGAAGATTGTGAATGCATTTGAACACGCTGGGCTCCCGGCATCCTGTAGTATCAACTAGGAGTCCGCCTGCCAATGCAGGGGACACGGGTTTGATCCCTGGCCTGGGAGGATCCCACGTGCTGCAGCACAACTGGGCCCATGCATCACAACTATTGAGCCCATGCTCTGCAATGAAAGGTCACTGCAGACAGTCACCACAACAAAGAGTAGCCCCTGCTCCCCATAACTAGAAAAAGCCTGCAAAGGCAACGAAGACCCAGGGCAGCCAAAAAGTTAATTAAAAAAAAAAAACTGGGGAGGTGGTGGCATCTTGGGGAATATTTGAAGCCATGGGAGGAGATGAAATCCCCTCGGAAAATGAAGTGGAGAAAGCAATGGCAGCCCACTCCAATACTCTTGCCTGGAGAATCCCATGGACGGAGGAGCCTGATGGGCTGCAGTCCACAGGGTCGCTAAGAGTCGGACACGACTGAGCGACTTCACTTTGACTTTTCACTTTCATGCATTGGAGAACAAAATGGCAACCCACTCCAGTATTCTTGCCTGGAGAACCCCAGGGGACAGGGAGCCTGATGGGCTGCTGTCTATGGGGTCGCACAGAGTCGGACACGACTGAAGCGACTTAGCAGCAGTAGCAGCAGGAAGATGAAGAGTTTATAAAAGAAGGGAGCCTGAGCTGGAATCCAGAGGAACAATTCCAGCTAGAGAGAGGGGCAAGCTGGCTTAGGACTGGCAGAGAGGGAAGAGACAGCATCTCCAGAAGAGGCAGGACAATGCAGAGGTTACTATGCCATTCCTGCCAAGGTAACCCTGTCTTACAGTTCACATCTGGGCAGGAGACGCCTGCACTGTCAGAGGCCTCAGACTTCGCTTTGTTGTGCTTCACAGACATTTGGGTTTTTCTTTAAAATTGATATTCTGTGGCAACCTTGCATGAAGCAAGTCTACTGGCACCATTTTTCCAACAGTGTTTGCTCACTTCACCTCTCTATGTCACATTTTAGTAATTCTCTGGATATTTCCGACATTTTCAGTGTTATTGTATCTGTTATGGTGATCTGTGATCAATGATCCTTGATGTGACTATTGCCATTGTTTCAGGGTGCCATGAACCGCACCCATACAAGATGATGAACTTAATGGATAAATGTTGTGTGTTCTGATGGCTCCACCCACTAGCCATTCCCCAACTCTCTCTCCCTTTTTTTGGGCCTCCCTATTCCCTGAGACATAACAACCCAACCATACTGAATTAGGCCAATTAATAATCCTACAACAACCTCTAGGTGTTCAAGTGGAAAGTAGAGCTATCCCTTAAGAAACTAGCCACCCCAAACGTCAGCAACAAACACCCTGATCAACCACCAGCCATCAACATCGAAGCAAGACTGTCTACAAGCAAAAAGATTACAACTCACTGAAGCCTCAGATGATTGTTAGCGTTTTTTAGAAATAAAATATTTTTGACTTAAGGTATGTACATTTGACTTAAGGTGTGTTTTTTAAAGACATAATGCCACTGTACTTTTAATAGACTACAATACAGTATAAGCATAGCTTTTATATGCACTGGGAAACCAAAATATTTACGTGACTCATTTTATTGTGACCTTTCCTGCAGTTGTCTGCAACCTAATCCACAATCTCTCTAAGTTATGCCTGTGTTTTCAAAAAGACTATATTTCAATGGGTGCAGCTAGAAATTATTATACTAAGTGAAGTAAGTCAGAAAGAGAAAGACAAATACTATAAGATGTTACTTATATGTGGAATCTAAAATATGACACAAATGAACTAATCTAAGAAACAGAAATAGAATCAGGGACATAGAGAGTAAACTGGTGGTTGCCAAGGGGATGGGGTGTGGGAGAGGGTTGAATTGGGGGTTTGGGATTAGCAGATGCAAACTGGTATATAGAAAAAGGATAAACAAAAAGCCCTACTGTACAGCACAGGGAACTATATTCAATATCCTGTGATAAATCGTAATGGAAAAGAATGTGAAAAATGATATATATATGACTGAGTTACTTTACTGTACAGCAGTAATTAATACAATATTGCAATTTAAATATACTTCAATTATAAATAAATTGTAAAAACTAAAAAAAAGAAAAGAATGTGTTTCAAATGGGGAGTTACTGTTCAGTGGGTATAGTGTCAGTTCTGCAAGAAGAATAAGTTCTAGAGATCTGCTGTACAACACAGTGCCTATAGTTAACAATTCCTTGTTCAGTCGCTCAGTTGTGTCCGCCTCTTTGTGATCCCATGGACTGCAGCACGCCAGGCTTCCCTGTCCTTCACCATCTGAGTTACTCATATACGTAAAAAATTGTGAGGAAAGATCTCACGTTAAATGTTCTCTCCACACACACACACATACATGCACACACTCCAAAAAAACAGTACAAAATGAACAAAACCTTTTTTCATGGTAAGAGCAAAAAAAAATAGGAGGATCAAGGAATGTCCCCTACAAGGTCTAAATGCATCAACACAGATCTCCAAAGTCTGCTGAGATTTAAAGCCACTGAGGCACAGTGCCTACCAGATGAATATCTTATATTTTGTTACAAAATCACAGCATACTTTGTATATTTTCTATGGATCATATTTGTAAGTATTTTTAGAATATAGCCACCAAACTCAAACTCAGAATGTTGATTATCTCTGGAGATATAAAGCTGATGTTCTACTCCTCTTCTGCAGATGAATCAATATATTATTTGAATAATTCAAGATGAGTGTTTAGTATAAAGTGCTCACTGGATCCTGCAGATCACTGGGGACATTGGTAAGAGGAAATTCCTTG
The DNA here is from genome assembly GCA_006410935.1 of Redunca redunca. NCBI lineage: Eukaryota > Metazoa > Chordata > Mammalia > Artiodactyla > Bovidae > Redunca > Redunca redunca. The sequence continues at coordinate 50,948 of SJYQ01096182.1, read as the reverse complement.
AAATGATGAGTGGAGGTCAGGAAGCAGTGGCTTAAGGAGTGGGTGCTAAGGGAAAGAGACAAGTGAGTATAGATAAATGAGTGTAGACAACTCAGTTTGGTTTTCAAGAGGGAGCAAGGGATTGGACTGGGGGAAAATGTGGTGTCCAGAGAAGGCTTTTTAAGATGAGAGGATGCTGAGGGAGACAACAAGAGAGGGCAAGGGATGGGGCAGGAGAGATGACAGAAGGTCCTTGGGAAGGTGGGTGGGTGGACCAAAGCCCCACATAAGGAATGGTTGGTGACCTTGATCCTGGAGCCTGTCTGGGGCATATCTGTACGCAAAGCCCCAGTTCACGCCTGTCCCTTGGCCACGCATGTGCGTGCGTGCTTAGTTGCATCCAATTCTTTGCGACCCCATGGACTGTAGCCCGCCAGGCTCCTCTGTTTGAGTAGGTTGCCATTTCCTTCTCCAAACCGTCTTCCTAACCCAGAGACTGAACTCATGTCTCCTGCGTTTGCAGGTGGATTCTTTAGCACTGAGCCACTCGTGAAGCACAAAAGCATGGTGCTGTACAGGGTGGCCACCAGCTCTAGCCTACCAGAAGAGGGCAGCCTCCGCCTTCCAAGAAAAGCTGTACCACCTCAAAGTAAAAGCACCCAAGGGCTAGGTGATCCCACCTACCCAGGAGGGGTCCCATCTCTGCCATCCCCTCCCCAAGAACCTTCATGAAGACAGCAGCCATAAAGTCAGAGAGGCCCTCACCATACTCAAGTGGCCCTTCCCTGTGCATCCCTCCAACCTCTGGGCCTCCTTCCCTTATATGCTAACTGCTTCCTCATGGGACTGTTGTCAGAATCACCGTGATAATAATTACTTTACAGAGTTGTTTCGAGAATCAAATGAGATCATGTACAGAAAGCGCTTGGCAGAGAGCCTGGCACAACAGATGCCCTCAGCAAACAGAATATGCTTTTAACATTCCCCACTGACTTCTAATCCCTAACATCACAGTTTTGCTCTTTGAAGGCCAGTCCTGAAGCTTGAGGGCCAGCACAGGGCCCACCTCTAGGTTTCCAGAAGCAGAGGAGTCTATTCAGTGAGGTTTGGTCTTGTTCTTCAACCCTACACCAAGCAGGCTGGAAAAGGGTCCCCTTCCGCCTAGGTCAGAGCAGAGACTCTGAGAGCTGCAAAGGGCAAGTCCTGGCTCTGCCATCAGCAAGTTCAGTGCAGCTGGTCCCCAATTTCCTCAACTGCAAAATGGCAATCTCCCCCTCAGATACCTCACTGGGTCTTATGTAGGGCATGCATGAAACTAGGTGCACAAAACAAGAGCTGATGCAAAGGGGCTTCGTGCGTGACGAAAGAGAGACTCATCTGCAACTAAGGACACTGATGGGCATCTCTGACAAAGGTGAACCTGCTCACTCCAACCCCCACCATTGATGCGCACCTATCTTCCACTTGGAATCCCTCCATCCCTGCACGCCGCCCAGGCAAACTCTCCTTCTGTCTCCTCCGGGATCCCTTTCTAGAATCCTTACAACACCCAGCCATATTGCTGATCAGGATTTAAAAGGGGTTCTCTCTCAAAACAGTCATTACTAACCATTACAAAAAATAACAGTAATAACAATATCACAAACCAATGCCCACCAGGCTTTCTCCCACCTCAGGGCCTAGGCACTTGCTGGTCCTTTTGTCTGGAATGCTCTTCCCCTAGTTACCCACCTGGATTGATCCTTTGCTTTCTTCAGAACACTGTTCTGATCTCAGTGAAGCCTTCCTTGGACAAACTTTCTAAAAGTACAACCTTCTCTCCCGACAACCATCTCTCTTCCCTATTTCCCTTTCCCACCGTAATTTTCTCCACAGCATTTACCATCTAAAGTACCATAGATTTTCATTGTTTGCTTGTTCTTTAGAAAGCAAGTTCCATGAAGGAAGAATCTGTTTTTTGTTTTGGTCACTTGCTAAGTCCCACTGAGAAAAGAACTTGACCCCACAGTAGGTGCTCAATAAACACTTGCTGAATGCATAACTATGTCAAACCCGTCTATGTCTCGGAGGAAACTATGTCTCATAGGAAACTCTATGGCTAAAAGATTTTATCAAGTGAGAACAGAATGAAGATAGATAAGCTGTGCATTCAACTCAATGACAACAGAGTCTGTTTTACTCGANAAGAAAAGTTATGACCAACCTAGATAGCATATTCAAAAGCAGAGACATTACTTTGCCAACAAAGGTCCATCTAGTCAAGGCTATGGTTTTTCCAGTAGTCATGTATGCATGTTGGACTGTGAAGAAGGCTGAGCGCCTAAGAACTGATGCTTTTGAACTGTGGTGTTGGAGAAGACTCTTGAGAGTCACTTGGACTGCAAGGAGATCCAACCAGTCCATTCTGAAGGAGATCAGCCCTGGGTGTTCTTTGGAAGGAATGATGCTGAAGCTGAAACTGCAGTACTTTGGCCACCTCATGCAAAGAGTTGAGTCACTGGAAAAGACTTTAATGCTGGGAGGGATTGGGGGCAGGAGGAGAAGGGGACGACTGAGGATGAGATGGCTGGATGGCATCACTGACTTGATGGACGTGAATCTGAGTGAACTCTGGGAGTTGGTGAGGGACAGGGAAGCCTGGCGTGCTGCGATTCATGGGGTCACAAAGAGTCGGACACGACTGAGTGACTGAACTGAATGGTCTAGTAGTTTTCCCCACTTTCTTCAATTTAAGTCTGAATTAGACAATAAGGTGTTCACCATCTGAGCCACAGTCAGCTCCCGGTCTTGTTTTTGTTGACTGTATAGAGCTTCTCCATCTTTGGCTGCAAAGAATATAATGAATCTGATTTCGGTGTTGGCCATCTGGTGAAGTCCATGGGTGGATTCTTCTCTTTGTTGCTGGAAGAGAGTGTTTGCTATGATCAGTATGTTCTCTCGGGAAAACTCTATTAGCCTTTGCCCTGCTTCATTCTATATTCCAGGCCAAATTTGCCTGTTACTCCAGGTGTTTCTTGACTTCCTACTTTTGCATTCCAGTCCCCGATAATGAAAAGGACATCTTTCTTAGGTGTTAGTTCTAGGTCTTGTAGGTCTTCATAGAACTGTGCAACTTCAACTTCTTCAGTGTTACTGGTTGGGGCATAGTCCTGGATTACTGTGATATTGAATGGTTTGCCTTGGAAACGAACAGAGATCATTCTATTGTTTTTGAGATTGCATCCAAGTACTGCATTTCGGACTCTTTTGTTGACCATGATGGCTACTCCATTTCTTCTAATGGATTCTTGCCCACAGCAGTAGACATAATGGTCATCTGAGTTAAATTCACCCATTCCAGTCCATTTTAGTTCACTGATTCCTAGAATGTCTACATTCACTCTTGCCATCCCTGTTTGACCACTTCCAGTTTGCCTTGATGCACGGATCTAACATTCCAGGTTCCTATGCAATATTGCTCTTTACAGCATTGGACCTTGCTTCTATCCTCAAAAAAGGACAGAAATAGTATGGACCTAACAGAAGCAGAAGATATTAAGAAGAGGTGGCAAGAATACACAGAAGAACTGTACAAAAAAGATCTTCGTGACCCAGATAATCACGATGGGATGATCACTCACCTAGAGCCAGACATCCTGGAATGTGAAGTCAAGTGGGCCTTAGAAAGCATCACTATAAACAAAGCTAGGAGAGGTGATAGAATTCCAGCTGAGCTATTTCAAATCCTAAAAGATGATGCTGTGAAACTGCTGCACTCAATATGTCAGCAAATTTGAAAAAGTCAACAGTGGCCATGGGACTGGAAAAGGTCAGTTTTCATTCCAATCTCAAAGAAAGGCAATGCCAAAGAATGCTCCAGCTACCGCACAATTGCAGTCATCTCACACACTAGTAAAGTAATGCTCAAAATTCTCCAAGCCAGGCTTCAGCAATATGTGAACCGTGAAATTCCAGATGTTCAAGCTGGTTTTAGAAGAGGCAGAGGAACTAGAGATCAAATTGCCAAAATCCGCTGGTCATCGAAAAAGCAAGAGAGTTCCAGAAAAACATCTATTTCTGCTTTATTGACTATGCCAAAGCCTTTGACTGTGTGGATCACAACAAACTGTGGAAAATTCTTCAAGAGATGGGAATACCAGACCACCTGACCTGCCTCTTGAGAAACCTGTATGCAGGTCAGGTAGCAACAGTTAGAACTGGACATGGAACAACAGACTGGTTCCAAATAGGAAAAGAAGTACGTCAAGGCTGTATATTGTCACCCTGCTAATTTAACTTCTATGCAGAGGACATCATGAGAAAAGCTGGAATCAAGATTGTTGGGAGAAATCTCAATAACCTCAGATATGCAGATGACACCACCCTTATGGCAGAAAGTGAAGAACTAAAAAGCCTCTTGATGAAAGTGAAAGAGGAGAGTCAAAAAGTTGGCTTAAAGCTCAATATTCTGAAAACGAAGATCATGGCATCTGGTCCCATCAATTCATGGGAAATAGATGGGGAAACAGTGGCTGACTTTATTTTGGGGGGCTCCAAAATCACTGCAGATGGTGATTGCAGCCATGAAATTACTTACACTTACTCCTTGGAAGGAAAGTTATAAGCAACCTGGACGGCATATTAAAAAGCAGAGACATTATTTGTCAACAAAGATCCATCTAGTCAAGGCTATGGTTTTTCCAGTAGTCATGTATGGATGTGAGAGTTGGACTATAAAGAAAGCTGAGCACCAATGAATTGATGGTTTTGAACTGTGGTGTTGGAGAAGACTATTAGGAGTCCCTTGGACTGCAAGGAAATCCAACCAGCCCATCCTAAAGGAGACCAGTCCTGGGTGTTCTTTGGAAGGAATGATGCTGAAGCTGAAACTCCAATACTCTGGCCACCTCATGCGAAGAGTTGACTCATTGGAAAAGACCCTGATGCTGGGAGGGATTGGGGGCAGGAGGAGAAGGGGACAACAGAGGATGAGATGGCTGGAGAGCATCACCAGCTCGACGGACCTGAGTCTGGGTAAACTCCGGGAGCTGGTGGTGATGGACAGGGAGGCCTGGCATGCTACAATTCATAGGGTCGCAAAAAGTCGGACACGACTGAGCGACTGAACTAAGTAATGAGAGCAGGAGGGAATTAAAACAGTAGCATTAATCAAATCAGAAAAGCAGCAGAACTGGCAACAATAACAAAACTCTAAAAGGATTAGTTAAAAAAATACAGTCACACATTAATATTATAAAAAAAATTAAAACCAATGATAGAAAGATGTTTTTGTTTTGTTATGTCTTAATTAGAAGAATATCACATATAACTATATGCCAAGAAGTTTTAAAATCTCCATTGAAAAGGTGACCCACCTGCCCAGGGACACATCTGGTTCCAACGTGGAACTTCAAGGCTAGCAAATTCCTCCCTCATCCCTTAAACTCCTCCCAAGTGGGTGGCCCCTCCCAGAGGACAGGGGCCATCACAGGTCACTCCTGCTTCCCCTGGTCCACCCAATTGTAGCAGCTGCCAGGTGTGCGCATTCAGTAATTCAGTTGCAGGTAGGGGATGGAGGCTCACCTTGTTGGCACAGCTGAAGCCCAGCCCCAGCTCGGCCAGGACCTTCAGCACGCCCGGGCTGCTGTTGCACTTGACAGTGTAAAAGGATCGGACTCGAGGCAGGCACTTCAGAAAGCAGAAGTGCTTCCTCACCACGGCACCCAGGTCGGCCACGAAGAAGGCAGCGACCTCTTCCTGCACAAGAAGAGGGGTGAAGATGAGACCCCACTCAGCTCCCTGCTAGTGCATGCCACCCACGTTCCCCCCAAGTACCCTGCTCTAAAATTCTCTGGGGCTCCCCAAGAGGTTCTGTGATCCAGCTCCAGTCCCTCCCCTCAACTCCAGCTCAAACTCCAGCTCTGTCTGCCATCATTTTCCACCTCCCAGCCTTTATTGTCACCACGCCTCCATGTAGAATACCCTGCCCCCCTAGGAATCTGCAAATTCTTAATCTACCTTCAAGTTTCAGCTGAAATGCCACCTGCCCCAAACCAATAAGGCAATTCTGCCTTTAATGCTCGCACTCCATTTTGCACATGTTGCCAAAGTATCAGAACTGGGTATATACACATCTGTCTCCTCCGGATCAATTCCTTGAAGATCAAAGCTATGGCCTTCAGCCACTGGCTTTCCTGTTGAGGAGCTCAATGAAGCCTTGAGGTAGTCCCACTGTAGAACTGCAGCCTAAACCTGTGGACAACTGTCTGCTGACGGCTGGACATGTATGAGGCCATGGATGAGACCACATTATTTAAACTTTTCCTGTGCCTCAGTTTCCCTTTTATGCGACACCTTTTTACTGATGCCCACTTGGCATCTGATCAAGCATGTTTATGCAAGTATGCTAAATAAGGTACAAAGATGAACAGACAGGGCTCTAGCCGCAAAGGGACTTGGGTCTGGACAAGAACTAACCCAGCAAGCAATCACAAGCCCATTCAGGAAATGCTAAGCAGGAGTTTCTACAAAATGCAGAGGGAGAAGTACAAAACCTGCCTGGGGCAATCAGGAAGAGGTGACAGATGAGTGATAAGTAAAGAGCAGAAACAAGTATTGGAGAAGGAAATGGCAACCCACTCCAGTGTTCTTGCCTGGAGAATCCCAGGGATGGGGGAGACTCATGGGCTTCCGTCTATGGGGTTGCACAGAGTCAGACACGACTAAAGCGATTTTGCAGTAGCAGCAGAAACAGGCAAGAGGCAGAGAGGCTGGGAGAAGGGTGTTTCATGCAGAAGGAACAGCCTGGACAACAGACTGATAATGGAGCACATGGAATCAATGGGGACTATGAGCAGAGTAGTTCAGTTCAGATGGAGCACGATACATAACCTGGGAACAGCCAGAAATGGGGCTATGAAGGCAGAGGGGTTCTGACTTGGATCCTGTAGGCAGTGGGAAACTGACAAAGAATTTAGATTTTGAGCAGGGCTGTGATAAACTTGGAGGGGGTGGGATGAGGCAGGGAAAAGTTTAGGGGGGTTATCGAGAGATGAGGCCTAAACGACAAAATGAGGTTCCAGAAGAGCACGTGTGTGCACGCTAAGTCCCTTCAGTTGTGTCTGACTCTTCGACCCTATGGACTGTAGCCAGCCAGACTCCTCTGTCCATGGGGATTCTCCAGGCAAGAATACTGGAGTGGGTTGCCAGGCCTTCCTCCAGGGGATCTTCCTGACCCAGAGATTTAACCCTTGTCTCTTATGTCTCCTGCACACTGAAGGATAATTTAAGGAGGCTGAATTTACAGAACTTGGTGGTGCCCAGGTGTGGGAGAGAAAGTGAGGATTCCCAGGTTTCTGACTTAAGGGCTGTGTAGATGATGGTAGTGTTGTTCATGAAAGTGCAGGACACAGGAGGGGCAGGATTGGGGCAAGGACCAGGAATTTGGAGATAAAAGGAGCCCCTCTCTTGCAAACAGCAAGGATTGAATACCAAATGAGTGAAAAGAACCAGATGAGGGCCCTAGGGGGCAGCTGAGCCTGCTATGAGAATAGAGGTCCCGCCCCCACCCCCAGACCCTCACCGTGGTGCCCTGTGAGGCCCCCAGAGTGAGCTCCTCCAGCAGGTCTCGGGTGCTGAAACCCTCCTCCACCATCACAAAGTCCGTTTCTCTCAGGTAGCCAGCCATGCCGAGGGGGAGGACCCGATGGGCTGGATGGAGCTGCCGCTGCCTCCGGCCGCCTTAGAAAGTATGCAATACACTGCGGGAGGAGAGTGAGGGACGGCTGGGGGACTGGCCTCGGCTGCGCCCCGCCCCTCCCCAAGCCAGGGCACCCAGTCCTGTCACACCCTGCCCCCAGCGCAAGCCTGGGGAGCTTAGGCTCACTGGGGAAAGTGAGGACGATCAGGACTTCTGGCTGGGACTAGGTATTATATGCCTAGATGTCATTGCCTCTCCGAGCCTCAGTTTCCCCATCTGTAAAATGGATGAATTGCTTTGGCGATCCTTTCCAGTTCTGAAATCAGGGTTTTGGTTAAAAGGGAAAGAATGAGAGGGAAAGGGCAGGACAACCGAGAGGAGAAGTTTCCAGGTGCGCCCCCTATCGTGACCACGCCCACTTAAAGGGGCTGCAGGTGGCCCCACCAAGGAGTCTCAGCTCTCTGACCCTGGATATGCCCGACCCCCTCTCAGAGCCTAGTTTCACCGTTTGTAAAGTCGGGGGCGGGCTGGTCCTGACGTGCTAGGATTCTAAGCATGCATAGGAGCTCCACATGGTGGGTGGGGGCCGCGGACTGAAGTTCTGTCCTGGTGAGCCCTCCTGAGTGCAGAGCCGAGGTCCCGCCCCCACAAAACCCCCTTACCAAGCCCCGTGCTCCTTCGCGGGGGCTAGAGCCAGGCGCGCTGCTAGGGGGGGTCGCCGGTGACCTCGAAACCTGTGCAACACCCCGAGGAGTGGCAGTTGCGGAGCCGAGGCCCCTGCTGAGAGGAGGCAAGAGTAGCCAGGGAGCAGGTCAGCATCGGAGCCGAGAGCGCCCGCTCCCGAGGCTCCCAAGGGTCTCCCAGCACTCGCCTTAAAACGCATTTACACGGCTTCGGCCCATAGGTCTCCCCAGCGAGTGAATCGGATCCTCGGCGCCTCCGCTCGCTCGCTCCCCCCGGCTCGGGCCCCGCGGCCTGCGCCCCGCCCGCCCAGCAGCCACCGACCCCCCCACGCCCCGCCTTCCACCTGCCACCCACTTATATAAGCCCCGCCCAGACCCCACCCCTGGCACACAAGCCCCGCCTCCACTCGGCGGCCCCTCCGTAGCCCTGGCAACGGGGTGCCGCCATCCCATTGGTCGATTCCGACATAAAGCCTTCAACTCTGCTAGCCAGCTTCTCAAACCTGAGCCTCAGTCCCAACCGAGACCCCTATGCGACACCCCTATGCTGGTAAATCGGTACTGCAGGACCGCCAGCTCAGAATCCTAAGCGTCTACTCCATGGGACCCTTAGCTCCTGGATCTTGGGTCTTAGAGAATGGGCAGAAGGCCAGATTTACTATTCGCTCTGAGAAGCCTTTTCTGACGGTGCCTCTCCTCTCAGATCTGGTGAACTGCCCACTCGTCCCTGGAAGCCCAGGCCAAATGTCATCTCCTTGTATTACTTTTCTCATCAAGTCCTTTTCATTTGTCTCTTCCAGCATCCTCCAACTCAAAAACCAGATGGAACGTCTTCAACGATGCTTCTTGTCATTTTCCCAGCTCAGGGCAATCCCTCCCTTCATCCCATCTTCTGAATCGGGCAAACTCCTACTCACTTCTCAAGTAAAATGTGCCCTCCTCTCCAAGAAGCGTTCTCTGACTTTCTCAAAAGAGTTTCTTCTTTTGTATATAATGAACTCCTGCCCCTGCGCATCCATCAAAGTCCAGTATGTCACCTCCCCCGTTGAGCCTACCAAGACTTTCCTAGCTTGGAGAAGCAACGGAACTCACAGCACTTACCTCTGGGTGGACTCCTTCCTTTTTCCGCTTTTGTTTCCTCATCTCATAGCATGAGATTCCTGTTGTTGTTTTACACTGCTTGTTTGGTTACACTTCCCGGTTGGTTTGAGAGCTCCCAAGGGCAGGAACTGAGTGCCTGCCTCCTCAGAGTGCCCAGAACCTGGCATAAACAAGAGTGCTGAGGAAGATTCAATATCTCTGCTATTCAAAATCGAACTGAAATGTTCATCTGAAATTGTAATTGTACTAGAACAGCCAAGACATTCTTGAAAAAAGAAGAGGATGTCTTCTACAAGATAACAAAGTATTTTATAAAGGAAATGGCAACCCACTCCAGTATTCTTGCCTGGAGAATCCCATGGACAGAGGAGCCTGGTGGGCTACAGTCCACGGGGTCGCAAAGAGTCAGACTCGACTGAGCCACTTTACACACACACATGGTCTTTAAAGCAGCATGGTGCTGGTGCAGGAAAAGGCAGTGGTAGAACAGAACAGTTTAGAACAGTCTTGTGCACGTTGGAGAATCTGGTACACAGTGAAGGCAGCATGTGAAATCAGTGTGGCCAAAGAGCTTTTGGTCTAACGTATGTCAGGTTATAGGCTTTTGAAAGTCAGAGGCACTTCTATTTATATATACATGAACCATTTTTGTATTGAGATATATTCAATTAACAAAAATATTGTGATATTTCAGGTGAACAGTACAGGGACTCAGCCTTACCTATACATGTATCCATCCTCACCCAAACTCCCTTCCCATCCAGGCTGCCACATAATATTGAGCAATAGTTCCATGTGCTACATAGTAGGTCCTTGTTGGTTATCCATTTTAAATATAGCAGTTTGTACATGTCCATTCCACACTCTCTAACTACCCCTTCCCCATTTTTTTCACCCTGGCAACCATAAGTTCATTCTCTTAAGTCTGTGAGTCTCTGTTTTATAACTAAGTTCATTTATATCATTTCTTTTTAGAGTCCACATATAAGGGATGTCATTTGGCATTTCTCCTTCTCTGATTTATTTCACTCAGTATAACAATCTCTCAGTCCATACATGTTGCTGCAAATGGTATTATTTCATTCTTTTTAATGGTTGAGTAATACTCTATTGTATATATCTTCTTTATTCCTCCATCAGTGGACTTTTAGGTTGCTTCCTTCTCTGAAAGTCAGAGGCACGTCTTGTTCTGCATCAGTATCTCCCTAGGGCACCCTGCACAACCTAATAAAAGCATCCTTAGCATACAGATGGCATAGAACGTTGAAGTCTGGAAGAACCATTTTCTGCTCCCCACCTAGGATGGCTGCATAACTGATGGACGTCCTTGGTTGGACCACCCTGCTGAGACCAGGGTCATGTCTGCCTGGTTTGATTTCCCCCTGTGAACTGAGAGCATTCACACTGAATGATATCTGTGGGCCTTTCTGCCTGGAACACTCATGCTTTCCATACTAGAAAAAGCCTTTCAGAAAGCAGTCACTTTTACCAGAGGGGTCATCTGGCAGATCCATTCCTTGAGAGAGCTGTAGCCATTTGCACTGTAGTAAGATTTAGTGACTGAAGTCCTGCTAAGAACAAGCATCTGCTGACTGGGAAGGAGCAGGCCAGGATGGCCATGGCAGGAGCCTCAAAGGGGGCCCTCAAGAAAAGATGCCAGTAAGAGGAGGGAGGGGCACCCAAACGAACTGTCTCTACTTTTTAAAAAATCACTGTTGAGCTGGCTTTATGATGCCATGGTCTAAGTTTGCCTCACTAGCTCTTTTCATCACCTGGTATACAGTAGGCATGTAATAGACACATTCAGTGTGCTAACTGAATGAACCAATAAAGATAAAAAGAAACAAACCATAATCCAGTCTGTCCATTTGAAGTCTGTTAAGGTTGGTAGTCAGAGCAGAAAAACCATCTCCTGAACTGTATACAAATACCTGTGGATTTATCTTTTACCCTACTGGGTATATGATGTTACTGAATCACCATGACAACCCTATGTCATAGGGCTATGATTGTCCCCATTTTACAGATAAAGAATCTGAGATTCAAAGAAGTCAGTAATTTACTCGGGGTCACACAGCAAGTCAGGGAAGAGCCTAGGCTTAAACCCATCTGACCTGACCCTTCATCTTCATGCTTAACTGCCAACCAGTGCTGAGCATTCGGGCCCCAGCTCAAAAAATGTCAGCCAGTCATCCTGCTGGCACCCAGGCTGAAATCTGATGGCTCTTGTGCCACTGTTATCAATGCATACTATGCAAAGCCCTCAAAAACATATTGCTGAAGCAGGACAAAGAGACTTTGGTCATTGTATAAGTCAGTGTCAACCTATTCTGCTTAAATCAGTCGTGATTGTATTCACAAACACTCAATAATAAAAATGCCTTATGTGTGCCTATGGAGCAACAGATTGGTTCCAAATAGGAAAACGAGAACATCAAGGCTATATATTGTCACCCTGTTTATTTAACTTATATGCAGAGTACATCATGAGAAACGCTGGACTGGATGAAGCACAAGCTGGAATCAAGATTGCCAGGAGAAATCTCGGTAACCTCAGATATGCAGATGACACCACCCTTCTGGCAGAAAGTGAAGAGGAACTAAAAAGCCTCTTGATAAAAGTGAAAAGAGTGAAAAAGTTGGCTTAAAGCTCAACATTCAGAAAATGAAGATCATGGCATCTGGTCCCATCACTTCATGGGAAATAGATGGGGAAACAGTGGAAACAGTATCAGACTTTATTTGGGGGGGCTCCAAAATCACGGCAGATGGTGACTGCAGCCATGAAATTAAAAGACGCTTACTCCTTGGAAGAGGAGTTATGACCAACCTAGACAGCATATTAAAAAGCAGAGAGACATTACTTTGCCAACAAAGGTCTGTCTAGTCAAGGCTATGGTTTTTCCAATAGTCATGTATGGATAAGAAAGTTGGACTGTGAAGAAGGCTGAGCACTGAAGAATTGATAGTTTTGAACTGTGATGCTGGAGAAGACTCTTGGGAGTCCCTTGGACTGCAAGGAGATCCAACCAGTCCATCCTAAAGGAGACCAGTCCTGGGTGTTCATTGAAAGGACTGATGCTGAGGCTGAAACTCCAATACTTTGGCCACCTCATGCAAAGAGTTGACTCATCGGAAAAGACTGATGCTGGGAGGGATTGGGGGCAGGAGGAGAAGGGGATGACAGAGGATGAGATGGCTGGATGGCATCACCGACTCGATGCACATGAATTTGGGTGAACTCCGGGAGTTGGTGATGGACAGAGAGGACTGGCATGCTGTGATTCATGGAGTCACAAAGAGTCGGACACGACTGAGCGTCTGAACTGAACCAAACTGATGTGTGCCTAGAACTGAAGAGTTTGTAAAATACTTTCCTGTTCATCATTTTGTTTGGGCTTCCCAGTACTTTATGGGATTGGATATCAGATAAATTTAGGTTTGGGTGAGGAAAACAGAAATGTCAAATGCACTAGAACCATGAACAAACAGGTTTACTCTACTATGCATGTAATATATGAGGTGAAAGTGAAAGTGAAGTCGCTCAGTCGTGTCCGACTCTTCGAGACCCCATGGACTGCAGCCCACCAGGCTAATCCGTCCATGGGATTTTCCAGGCAAGAGTACTGGAGTGGGGTGCCATTCCCTTCTCCGAATATATGAGGTAGGCAGTCCAAATCTGGTATGGAAGCTCCACAAAGTCAGCAGGAATGAAAGTGCCTCCTTTCCTTCAGTTCTGCCTGGCTTCTAACCTCATGGTTCAAAATGGCTGCAAGAGCTCCAGCCACATTTGTAGGACTCCTATTTAACCAGTATACAGGAATGTAACCAAATTATGCATGGCCAGTGTCCTTTCTGGTTGATCAGTGCCCATCTCTACATTGATTTTTAAATATTTTAAACACCAACCCTGCACATTCCAGGCAGGAGGAAGCAGCCACCCCCAAATTCTACACATGCTAATTTTCCAAGAGTTGCCATAACAAAGTACCAAACTCTGGGTGGCTTAAAACAACAGATATTTATTGTCTCACAGTTCTTGAGACTAGAATTCCAAAATCAAACTGTTGGCAGCACCATGCTCTCTCTGCTAATTCTAAGGAAGAATCCTTCCTTGCCCCTTCTATTAATAGCTTCTGGTGTCCACTGGCAATCCTTAGTGTTCCTTGGCTTATGGATGCATCGCTCAGGTCACATGGCTATCTTCTTCTCCCTGTGTCTTCATATCATTTTCCCTGTGCGCATGTTGGTCTCTGTGACCAAATTACCCCTTTTAATAAGGACTCCAGTCATACTAGATTAGGGCCCACTCAAATGACCTTATTAAAACTAGATTACCTGTATAAAGACCTTATTTCAAAATAGAGTCATATTCTGTGATCCTGAGGATTAGAACTTTAACTTATCTTTTGTGGGGACACAATTCAAACCATACCAGCACTCCAATATTTCTTTTAATATTGTTGGCAAAATATAGATACAGGGTGCCACCTAGCTGCAAAGGAGGTGGCAAGGTCTAGTTTTTAGTTGGGTACATTAATAACCTCAGATATGCAGATGACACCACCCTTATGGCAGAAAGTGAAGAGGAGCTAAAAAGCCTCTTGAGGAGAGTGAAAGAGGAGAGCGAAAAAGCTGGCTTAAAGCTCAACATTCAGAAAACGAAGATCATGGCATCCGGTCCCACCACTTCATGGGAAATAGATGGGGAAACGGTAGAAACAGTGTCAGACTTTATTTTTTTGGGCTCCAAAATCACTGCAGATGGTGACTGCAGCCATGAAATTAAAAGATGCTTACTCCTTGGAAGAAAAGTTATGACCAACCTGGATAGTATATTCAAAAGCAGAGACATTACTTTGCCAACTAATGTCCATCTAATCAAGGCTATGGTTTTTCCTGTGGTCATGTATGGATGTGAGAGTTGGACTGTGAAGAAGGCTGAGCGCCGAAGAATTGATGCGTTTGAACTGTGGTGTTGGAGAAGACTCTTGAGAGTCCCTTGGACTGCAAGGAGATACAACCAGTCCATTCTGAAGGAGATCAATCCTGGGATTTCTTTGGAAGGAATGATGCTAAAGCTGAAACTCCAGTACTTTGGCCACCTCATGCAAAGAGTTGATTCACTGGAAAAGACTCTGATGCTGGGAGGGATTGGGGGCAGGAGGAGAAGGGGACGACAGAGGATGAGATGGCTGGATGGCATCACGGACACGATGGACGTGAGTCTGAGTGAACTCCAGGAGTTGGTGATGGACAGGGAGGTCTGGCGTGCTGCGATTCATGGGGTCGCAAAGAGTCGGACACGACTGAGCGACTGAACTGAACTGAACGTTGTTGCTTCCTTCCACTCCCATTAAAGTCAAGATAGTAAAGAAGAAAGCTGCTGCTGCTAAGTGGCTTCAGTCGTGTCCGACTCTATGCGACCCCATAGACGGCAGCCCACCAAGCTCCCTGTCCCTGGGATTCTCCAGGCAAGAACACTGGAGTGGGTTGCCATTTCCTTCTCCAATGCATGAAAGTGAAAAGTGAAAGTGAAGTCGCTCAGTCGTGTCTGACCCTCAGCGACCCCATGGACTGCAGCCCACCAGCCTCCTCCATCCATGGGATTTTTCAGCCAAGAGCACTGGAGTGGGGTGCCGGGAGACTGGATATTGGGTGGAGACTGGCAATCTCTGCCACAAGTAGGAAAGGTTATTTTCTCCTTTTACAGATACACCAGCTCAGAATAACTATGGGATTTACAGGGAAAACTAACAGGGAAGTAAATAAACATATACTGAGCACCAATTGTGTGACAGACACCCTGCTGAATACATGTCACATTTAATCTTTAGACAACCCTGCAAGATAGGCATTATTAGTCCCATATTACAGATGAGGAAATTGTGATTAAATCCATTGTCTGGTGAGTACAGAGCTGAGACTTAATTCTGGCCTGACTGATATTATGTCTGTGAGATGGACCCCAGGAATGGGGCATGAATGCTGAAAACAAAGGATTCTGAGACCAAGCCAAGGGCAAACAGCAAGAGACTCAGAGAGGTAGGAACTCAGAGTCAGACACAAGATGAATTGGCAGGAAAGGCTGGTGCTTTGCTAACCCCAAGTTAGCACTGCAAACTCCCCAAAGGCATTAGTGAGATGGAGACCCTTAAGTAACTAGAATCCAAAAGCTGAAAGCAGCCATAGGCCTTGTTAGGTCAAAGATGTCTTTACATTAAGATGGAAAGTAACGGGACTCCCCTGGTGGTCCAGTGGTTAAGAATCCACCTTCCAAATGTAGGGGATATAGGTTTGAGGAACTAAGACCCTAAAGCCTATGGGGCAACTAAACCCTTGCACTACAGCTAAGACCCGACACTGCCAAGTAAATAAATAAATAAAATACTATTTTAAAAAGACAGAAACTAACAGTAACCACCATTTATTGACCATCTTCTGTGCTCCAATAATAACAATAGTAGCTTTATTATCAGTTCAGTTTGGTCACTCAGTCGTGTCCGACTCTTTGCGACCCCATGAATTGCAGCACACCAGGCTTCCCTGTCCATCACCAATTCCTGGAGTTCACTCAGACTCACGTCCATCAAGTACGTGATGCCATCCAGCCATCTCATCCTTGGTCGTCCCCTTCTCATCCCGCCCCCAATCCCTCCCAGTATCAGAGTCGTTTCCAATGAGTCAACTCTTCACATGAGGTGGCCAAAGTACTGGAGTTTCAGCTTTAGCATCATTCCTTCCGAAGAAATCCCAGGATTGATCTCCTTCAGAATGGACTGGTTGTATCTCCTTGCAGTCCAAGGGACTCTCAAGAGTCTTCTCCAACACCACAGTTCAAAAGCATCAATTCTTCAGCACTCAGCTTTCTTCACAGTCCAACTTTCACATCCATACATGACTACTGGAAAAACCATAGCCTTGACTAGATGGAACTTTGTGGACAAAGTAATGTCTCTGCTTTGTAATATGCTGTCTAGGTTGGTCAAAACTTTCCTTCCAAGGAGGAAGTGTCTTAATTTCATGGCTGCAGTCACCATCTGCAGTGATTTTGGAGCCCCCCAAAAATAAAGGTTGACACTGTTTCCACTGTTTCCCCATCTATTTCCCATGAAGTGATGGGACCATGATCTTCGTTTTCTGAATGTTGAGCTTTAAGCCAACTTTTTCACTCTCTTCTCTCACTTTTATCAAGAGGCTTTTTAGTTCCTCTTCACTTTCTGCCAGAAGGGTGGTGTCATCTGCATATCTGAGGTTATTGAGATTTCTCCTGGAAATCTTGATTCCAGCTTATGCTTCTTCCAGCCCAGCATGCATTTCTCATGATGTACTCTGCCTATAAGTTAAATAAGCAGGGTGACAATATACAGCCTTGACATACTCCTTTTCCTATTTGGAACCAGTCTGTTGTTCCATATCCAGTTCTAATTGTTGCTTCCTGACCTGCATATAGGTTTCTCAAGAGGCAGGTCAGGTGGTCTGGTATTCCCATCTCTTGAAGAATTTTCCATAATTTGTCGTGATACACAGTCAAAGGCTTTGGCATAGTCAATAAAGCAGAAATAGATGTTTTTCTGGAACTCTCTTCCTTTTCGATGATCCAGTGGATTTTGGCAATTTGATCTCTGATTCCTCTGCCTTTTCTAAAACCAGCTTGAACATCTGGAATTTCACAGTTCACATATTGCTGAAGCCTGGCTTGGAGAATTTTGAGCATTACTTTACTAGTGTGTGAGATGAGTGCAATTGTGCGGTAGTTTGAGCATCTTTGGCATTGCCTTTCTTTGGGATTGGAATGAAAACGGACCTTCTCCAGTCCTGTGGCCACTGCTGAGTTTTCCAAATTTGCTAGCATATTGAGTGCAGCACTTTCACAGCATCATCTTTCAGGATTTGAAATAGCTCAACTGGGATTCCATCACCTGCACTAGCTTAGTTCGTAGTGATGCTTTCCAAGGCCCACTTGACTTCACATTCTAGGATGTCTGGCTCTAGGTGAGTGATCACACCTTTGTGATTATCTGGGTCGTGAAGCTCTTTTTCGTACAGTTCTTTTGTGTGTTCTTGCCACCTCTTCTTAATATCTTCTGCTTCTGTTAGGTCCATACCATTTCTGTCCTTTATCAAGCCCATGTTTGCATGATATCTTCCCTTGGTATATCTAATTTACTTGAAGAGATCTCTAGTTTTTCCCATTCTGTTGTTTTCCTCTATTTCTTTGCATTTTTCACTGAGGAAGGCTTTCTTATCTCTCCTTGCTATTCTTTGGAACTCTGCATTCAGATGCTTATATCTTTCCTTTTCTTCTTTGCTTTTCACTTCTGTTCTTTTCACAGCTATTTGTAAGGTCTCCCCAGGCAGGCATTTTGCTTTTTTGCATTTCTTTTTCTTGGGGATGGTCTTGATCCCTGTCTCCTGTACAATGTCAGGAAGCTCCGTCCATAGTTCATCAGGTACTCTATCTATCAGATCTAGTCCCTTAAATCTATTTCTCAAATCTATTTCTCACTTCCACTGTATAATCAATCATAAGGAATTTGATTTAGGTCATACCTGAATGGTCTAGTGGTTTTCCTTACTTTTTTCAATTTAAGTCTGAATTTGGCAATAAGGAGTTCATGATCTCAGCCACAGTCAGCTCACAGTCTTGTTTTTGCCGACTGTATAGAGCTTTGGCTGCAAAGAATATAATCAATCTGATTTCGGTGTTGACCATCTGGTGATGTCCATGTTTAGAGTCTTCTCTTGTGTTCTTGGAAAAGGGTGTTTGCTATGATCAGTGCGTTCTCTTGGCAAAACTCTATTAGCCTTTGCCCTGCTTCATTCCATATTCCAAGGCCAAATTTGCCTATTACCCCAGGTGTTTCTTGACTTCCTACTTTTGCATTCCAGTCCCCTATAATGAAAAGGACATCTTTTTCGGGTGTTAGTTCTAAAATGTCTTGTAGGTCTTCATAGAACCGTTCAACTTCAGCTTCTTCAGCATTACTGGTTGGGGCATAGACTTGGATTACTGTGATATTGAATGGTTTGCTTGGAAATGAACAGAGATCATTCTGTCATTTTTGAGATTGCATCCAAGTACTGCATTTCGGACTCTTTTGTTGACCATGATGGCTACTTCATTTCTTCTGAGGGATTCCTGCCTGCAGTAGTAGATGTAATGGTCGTCTGAGTTAAATTCACCCATTCCAGTCCATTTAGTTCTCTGATTCCTAGAATGTCGATGTTCACTCTTGCCATCTCCTGTTTGACCACTTCCAATTTGCCTTGATTCATGGACCTAACATTCCAGGTTCCTATGCAATATTGCTCTTTACAGCATTGGACCTTGCTTCTATCACCAGACACATCCACAACTGGGTGTTGTTTTTGCTTTGGCTTCATCCCTTCTTTCTGGAGTTATTTCTCCACTGATCTCCAGTAGCATATTGGGCACCTATTGACCTGGGGAGTTCTTCTTTCAGTATCCTATCATTTTGCCTTTTCATACTGTTCATGGACTTCTCAAGGTAAGAATACTGAAGTGGTTTGCCATTCCCTTCTCCAGTGGACCACATTCTGTCAGACTGCTCCACCATGACCAGCCCGTCTTGGGTGGCCCCACACGGCATGGCTTAGTTTCATTGAGTTAGACAAGGCTGTGGCCCATGTGATTAAATTGACTAGTTTTCTATGATTATGGTTTGTTTGTCTGCCCTCTGATGTTTCTTGCAATACCTACCGTCTTACTTGGGTTTCTCTTACCTTGGACGTGGGGTATCTCTTCACAGCTGCTCCTATTATAGGGAACTGGAGTGCAAAAATAGGAAGTCAAGAGCTACCTGGAGTAACAGGCAAATTTGGCCTTTGAGTTCAAAACGAAGCAGATCAAAGGCTAACAGAGTTATGCCAAGAGAATGAACTGGTCATAGCAAACACCCTCTTCCAACAACACAAGAGAAGACCCTACACATGGACATCACCAGATGGTCAACACTGAAATCAGATTGATTATATTCTTTGCAGCCAGAGATGGAGAAGCTCTATGCAGTCAGCAAAAACAAGACTGTGAGCTGACCGTGGCTGAGATCATGAACTCCTTATTGCCAAATTCAGACTTAAATTGAAGTAGGGAAGACCACTAAATCATTCAGTTCAGTTCAGTTCAGTTCATTTGCTCAGTCATGTCCGACTCTTTGCGACCCCATGAATCTCAGCACGCAAGGCCTCCCTGTCCATCACCAACTCCTGGAGTTCACTCAGACTCGCATCCATCGAGTCAGTGATGCCATCCAGCCATCTCATCCTCGTCCCCTTCTCCTCCTGCCCCTAATCCCTCCCAGCATCAAAGTCTTTTCCAATGAGTCAACTCTTCTCATGAGGTGGCCAGAGTACTGGAGTTTCAGCTTTAGCATTATTCCTTCCAAAGAAATCCCAGGGTTGATCTCCTTCAGACCTAAATCAAATCCCTTATGATTATACAGTGGGAGTGACAAATAGATTCAAGGGATTAGATCTGATAGACAGAGTGCCTGAAGAACTATGGATGGAGGTTCATAACATTGTACAGAAGGCAGTGATCAAGACCATCCCCAAGAAAAAGAAATGCAAACAGGCAAAATGGTTTCTGAGGAGGCCTTACAAATAGCTGTGAAAAGAAGAGAAGCAAAAGGCAAAGGAGAAAAGGAAAGATATAAGCATCTGAATGCAGAGTTCCAAAGAATAGCAAGAAGAGATAAGAAAGCATTCCTCAGCGATCAATGCAAAGAAATAGAGGAAAACAACAGAATGGGAAAGACTAGAGATCTCTTCAAGAAAATTAGAGATACCAAGGGAACATGTCATGCAAACATGGGCTCGATAAAGGACAGAAATGGTATGGACCTAACAGAAGCAGAAGATATTAAGGAGAGGTGGCAAGAATACACAGAAGAACTATATAAGAAAGATCTTCATGACCCAGATAACCACAATGGTGTGATCACTCACCTAGAGCCAGACATCCTGGAATGAGAAGTCAAGTGGGCCTTAGGAAGCATCATTACAAACAAAGCTAGTGGAAGTGATGGAATTCCAGTTGAGCTATTTCAAATCCTGAAAGATGATGCTGTGAAAGTGCTGCATTCAATATGCCAGCAAATTTGGAAAACTCATCAGTGGCCACAGGATCAGAAAAGGTCGGTTTTTATTCCAATCCCAAAGAAAGGCAATGCCAAAGAATGTTCAAACTAATGCACAGTTGCATTCATCTCACACACTAGCAAAGTAATGCTCAAAATTCTCCAATCCAGGCTTTAGCAGTACATGAACTGTGAACTTCCAGATGTTCAAGGTGGATTTAGAAAAGGCAGAGGAACCAGAAATTAAATTGCCAATATCATTGGCAATTGGCAATTGGATCATTGAGAAGGCAAAAGAATTCCAGAAAAACATCTGCTTTATTGACTACACCAAAGTCTTTGACTGTGTGGATCACAACAAACTGGAAAATTCTGAAAGAGATGGGAATACCAGACCACCTGACCTGCCTCCTGAGAAATCTGTATGCAGGTCAGAAAGCAACAGTTAGAACTGGACATGGAACAACAGATGGGTTCCAAATAGGGAAAGAAGTATGTCAAGGCTGTATATTGTCGCCCTGCTTATTTAACTTATATACAGAGTACATCATGTGAAATGCTGTGCTGGATGAATCACAAGCTGGAATCAAGATTGCCAGGAGAAATATCAATAACCTCAGATATGCAGATGATACCACCCTTATGGCAGAAAGTGAAGAGGAACTAAAGAGCCTCTTGATGAAAGTAAAAGAGGAGAGTGAAAAAGTTGGCTTAAAACTCAACATTCAGAAAACTAAGATCATGGCATCCAGTCCCATCATTTCATGCCAAATAGATAGAGAAACAGTGGAAACAGAAAGACTTTACTTTTGGGGGCTCCAAAATCACTGCAGATGGTGACTGCAGCCATGAAATTAAAAGATGCTTGCTCCTAGAAAGAAAAGCTATGACCAACCTAGACAGCATATTAAACAGCAGAGACATTACTTTGCCAATAAAGGTCCATCTAGTCAAAGCTATGGTTTTTCCAGTAGTCATGTATGGATGTGAGAGTTGGACTATAAAGAAAACTGAGTGCCAAAGAATTGATGCTTTTGAACTGTGCTATTGGAGAAGACTTGAGAATCCCTTGGACTGCAAGAAGATCCAACGAGTCAATCCTAGAGGAAATCAGTTCTGAATATTCATTGGAAGGACTGATGCTGAAGCTGAAACTCCAATACTTTGGCTACCTGATGCAAAGTACCAACTCAATGGAAAAGACTCTGATGCTGGGAAAGATTGAAGGCAGGAGGAGAAGGGGGCAACAGAGGATGAGATGGTTGGATGGCATCACTGACACAATGGACATAAGTTTGAACAAGCTCCAGGAGTTGATGATGGACAGGGAAGCCTGGTGTGCTGCAGTCCATAGGGTTGCAAAGAGTCGGACATGACTGAGTGACTGAACTGAACTGAACTGAGCTAACATTTCACTACTAGTAATTACTATCCTGCAGCTTTGTTGTAAATTCATGCTATGGGTATTGCAGGGCAGAATATAAGCTTGAGAGACTAACAAACTTGGTCTAGATCACACAACTAATGAATGGCATCACTATGCTACATACCTTTCCTCCATCCTCACAACAAGCCAGCAAGCTGGAAATTATTACTGTCGTATCTCAGTGGAGGAAACTGAAGCCCAGAGTGGCCAGGTGATTTGTCCAAGATCACATAATTGGTAAGTGGCAGAACCTGACCCAAACTCAGGGCTATGTACTGGTAAGGAACTTGAAATGGTGCAGCCCAGAGTTGTGTTGGAGCACTCTGAACCCCAAGTCTCGGAACCCCCAAATTCTAGTTAGTGAGTTGTCTGTGCCCCTGACACAGAGTCAGGCAGGAAAGAGACCCAATGTGTGCCTCAGAGCCCAGCCTGGGACTGGGCACCAAGGAGGCAAAGCTTGAATGTGTGGACTGAATGTGGGGTTATAGTCACAGCCCTTCCACAGACAGATAGGATGCTAAGATGCTGAATTTGGTCCTTTGGATTTCTTTATGTTTATTTTCACTTTCTTTTAGGCTGAAGACAAATGTGAAAAAAAAAATAATAGTGTGCAACAATTAAGGATTCACACACTATCTCTCAAGCCAGCCCTGAGTCATTTCTAACAAACGTGATGAGAAAGCAACAACAACAACCAAATTAAAAATAAAAAATACTCAGGTGAAAATTTTCGCTTTGGCCAGCTGCTGTCGCCAGAGCCCCCTGGGAGAAGAATGGAAAGGGTGCTGATTCTTCTGCACTCTTCAATGGTTCACAAATGAGTGTGTATCAGGAACACCTGGAAGTCTTGCTAAATAACAGATTTCTGGGGCCCGCCCTAGAGTTTCTGATTCAGTAAGCCTGAGGTGGGCCTGAGAATATGCATTCTGACAATTTCCTGACCATTTCCCAGGTGATGCGGATGCTGCCAGTCCAGTAACCAGACTTTGAGAACCCCTGCCCTAAATGAACTTGAAGTACAGCAGGCAAAGGGGTCAAAATTATGTACCCTTGAAAAGTCTCATCAGGCTCTTACCCCTATCCCTTCTCTGGTAGGGAAGTAGAGTGGGCCAAAAACCTACCTGGGCTAGCCGAACAGCTGTACAGTTTCTAAGTAACAAAAGAATAAACTTTGTGTGTATATAAGCTTTGCTCCGTTTCCTGGGACCACACTCACTGGCTGTGTGACCTTGGCAAAGTTATTTATTTTGTGTGAGCCTCACTTTGAAAGTTAAAGTGTAAAAAAAAAAAAAAAAAAGAAAGTTAAAGTGTTAGTTGCTCAGTCATGTCCAATGCTGTAGCCTGCCAGAATCCTGTCTGTGGAATTCTCCAGGCAAGAATACTGGAGTGGATTGCCATTCCCTTCTCCAGGGGATCTTCCCGACCCAGGGATTGAACCCGGGTCTCCTGCACTGCAAGCAGATTCTTTACCATCTGAGCCACTAGCCAGGGTCACACAGCCAGTGAGTGTGCACCCAGGAAATGGAGCAAAACTTATATACCCACGAATTTTGTTCACTTGTTACTTAGAAACTGTATAGCCGTTTGGCTAGCCCAGGTAGGTTTTTGCCCTGCCCTACTTTATCCGTCTGTAAAATGGGCATGAGTAACTACTTCCTAGAATTGATGTCAGAAATTCATGAACTTATAAAAACTCTTGCCTAGGGCTTTGCTGGTGGTGCAGTGGATAAGAATCTGCCTGCCAATGCAGGGGACACAGGTTCAACCCCTGGTCCGGGAAATTTCCACGTGCCGAGGAGCAACTAAGCCCATGAGTCACAACTCCTGAGCCCAAGTGCTGCAGCTACTGAAGCCCAGGAGCCTAGGGCCTGTGCTCCGCACAAGAGAAGCCACTACAATGAGAAGCCTGCACACCACGATGAAGAGTAGCCCCTGCTTCCCAAAACTCGAGGAAGTCCTCTTGTAGCAATGAAGACCCAGTGCAACCTAAATAAATAAAATTATTTTTAATAAAGCCCTTGCCTAGCATCTGACACATACATTAGTATACGCATTCTAAGTAGTAGCTGTTAGTATTATTGCCCTGAGCCAGGGTGTGCAGGGGACTAGAGGAGAAAACCTAAACTGTGTCAAAAACTAAAACTGTGTCAGAGCGACTCTGCTGGAACAGGATGGGAGAAGCGGCTCCACAGGAATGTTTGGGGACCTGAGCTGAGGAACACCCAGCAGGGGTCAAAGGCTCAGTGTGAGGGGATGGGTGGATGGGTAATGGAATTCCATTCCAACTCCATGGGATTGCACGGGGGCAGCGCCAGTGTGCTGGGGACTGAGTCATGGAAGCCTGACCCAAGCTGGGCTTCTTCCTAAACTGCTGTAGTGCCATGGTCTCCCCTTGAAAGCTGCTCCCTCGCCCCCAGAATAGCCAGGTAGCCATGTCTGTACCTCAGGGTTCCTGCTCCCCTGCCCCACAGCCAATAGAATCACAGAGCATC
This sequence comes from Redunca redunca, assembly GCA_006410935.1. Taxonomy (NCBI): domain Eukaryota; kingdom Metazoa; phylum Chordata; class Mammalia; order Artiodactyla; family Bovidae; genus Redunca; species Redunca redunca. The sequence goes on along the minus strand of SJYQ01096182.1, from coordinate 26,487 downwards.
CATACACCTCCAGTTAATTGACCAACCAGAGACACAGAGACTGTGGTCAAGTAAAAGGTCAAAGCCAGGGTCAGTGAAATCCTCTCCAGAGGGAGCCAGAGAGTATTTGCCTCTGTCTCTGAGACTTCCCTTGTAGCTCAGGTGGTAAAGAACCCACCTACAATGCAGGAGACCCAGGTTCAATGCCTGGATTGGGAAGATCCCCTGGAGAAGGAAATGGCAACCCACTCCAGTATTCTTGCCTGGAGAATCCCATGGACTGCAGCCTGCCAGGCTCCTCTGTCCATGGGGTCGCAAAAGTTGGACACAACTTAGTGACTAAACCTCCACTGAGGCTTCCAGCCCTGCCTGATGTCTGTGAGGGGGGCCTGCATTTTCTGGGTAAACCCCTTCACAGATGCCATGTGGCAGAGTCCTCTATAGCAGAGACACCAGACCTCCTGCCTTTGAGAGGCATAGCATCACTTCCTCTGCATTTATTGGTTAAAGTGGGCCGTGGAGCTGTCCCAGATTCAACGTGGGATGAGACTACACAAGGCGTGACTATTGGGAGGCATGGTTCATGGGGACCATCTTTGAGGACTAGTGGCACAAAATCCATCCGATCTCTATATAGCCACCTGTATGCATGTGTGCTAAGTTGCTTCAGTCGCATCTGACTCTGCAACCCCATGGACTGTAGCCCACCAGGGTCCTCTGTCCATAGGATTCTCCAGGTAAGAATACTGGAGTGGGCTGCCAGGCCCTTCCCCAGGGGCTATTCCCGACACAGGGGTCAAACCCGGGTCTCCTGCATTGGCAAGTGAGTTCTTGACCACTTGCACCACCTGGGAAGGCCCTATATAGCCACAACCTCCCTCTAAGCTGTCATCATATCAGCCTGGAGGTCCGCAGTAATTTTCTAAGAGATCCCCCTGCATTACTCTTACCTCTGCCAATCTAGTCCCTCCGTGCCACCAGAGTGTTCTTACCAAAATACAAACAACATCAAATGTAAATTGTCAATCCCCATTTTAAACCCTGTAATGACTTCCCATGGCTCTTGGGAGAAAGTCCCAGATCCTTAGCCAAGCCTGTGAAGCCCTGCATCAGGGACCCAGTTACAGATTCCTCACTCTCCCTGCCACCACCATCCAGGCCTTCCTGCATCTCCTGCTCCACCCTTCCCTTTCCTGAGGCCTTCTTATTTGCCAATCCCTCTTCCTGGACCAGTGTCCCTGACTCTTCATCCAACCCCTGCTGCTCAGCCTTCAGGTCTCTGCCTCAGTGCCCCTTCCTAAGAGAGGCTGACATAACACTTTGGAGCACTCAACACATTTTTCTGTAAGAAAAATTCTGACTCAGAGTGACCCAAGCAAAAAGAGAATTTGTTGCCTCATGTATCTAAGCCACCAAGAAATAAAAGTTGAGACCAAACTTTGCTTGAAGTCTCAGCTGGGCCTTTGGCGAGGCTGGCTTTCTCCTCAGGCAGGCTGTCACCCCATCTGCCAGCCCTGGACCCCAGGACTGTGTCTCCCTGGGCCTGTTGCTTTATGTGCATGTATCTGATTGGCTGGACCTTCAGTTCCAGCCACGTCCCTCCCCCAAGCTGGGAGATAGGATGAATGTAGAAGGAGAGTGGTGCAGGGGTAGCTCCCCAAAGGAGTGTTACCTGAAGAAGAGGGATGCATGCTAGGCAGGTAATGAACACTGATGCATTCCCTTTACATATCGTCCTCAACTTAGGATGGGATTACCTTCCAATAAACTCATTGTAAGTTGAATATATCATGAACTGAAAATGCATTTAATACATCCAACCTACCAAACATCGTAACTCACCCTAGCCTACCTTAAACAGGCTCAGAGCACTTACATTAGCCTGCAGTTGGGCAAAATCATCTAATGCAAAGCCTATTTTATAATCAAGGGCTTAATACGTCACATAATTTATTGAATACTATACTGAAAGTGAAAATCAGAATGGGCGCAGAATGGTTGTAAGTATACGTGTGCTTTGCCCTTGTGACCATGTGGCTGACCCGGAACTTCGGTTGCCGCTGCCCAGCATCACAAAACAGTATTGTACTGCATATCACCAGCCTGGGGAAAGATCAAACTTCAAAATCCAAAGTATGGTTTCTACTGAATGTGTATCACTTTTGCGCCATTGTGAAGCTGAAACATTGTAAGTTGAACTATCATAAATGAGAGACCATCTGCATTTTCTTTGCTGGCACCCTGAATGTCTCCTTCACAAGTCCAGGCATGCTCTCATCTTAGGGTCTTTACACAAGCTGCTCCCTCTGCCTGGAATGCTTTTCTTTTAATAATATAAATCTATTTTAAAATATTTACTTTGGAATTTCTTACAGAAAATTCCTAAAAATTGGATGCCCCCTTCATCCAGATTCCCCAAATATTAACATTTTAACAGTTTTGTCATTCTTTTTCTCTCTGTACACATATTTCACATATTTATCTATGTGAATACATACATATATATTGTATGTCTGCATAACTTATTTTTTTCTAAATTGTCTGAGAGTAAGTAGCAGACATAAATTCCCCTTCACCCCAACTATATCAGGGTGTATTTCGCCTGGAGGGTGTTTCCTCCGGATACACAAATGTCTCACTCTGGATGTGACATACCCTCACCTTCTTTAAGTCTTTGAAAGTTCAAATGAAACCTTTTTAAGGGAGCCTCCCCAACCACCCTTTTAAAGATTTCAACCCACCCCTCTACACACACTGCTGTCTCTCTTGGTCCTCTTCCCTCTTCATACTTTTTCCTCTTCTATGGCACCTTTCACTTTCCAGAATCTTAGAATTTATATATTAAGTCTATGTACTTTAAGCTTCATAAAGGCAAGTCTCGTGTTCACTGAACTATCCTAAGCTCCTAAAACAGTACTTAGCACAAAGCAGATAGTCGATAAATATTTATTGAATGAGTGAATGAGGTAACTCGGAGTCGCAGCAGTGATGGCACAGTGCTTTTCAGCAGGTGGCGCCACGGACCTGGCTCTGTCTTGGAGCTTTTCTGTGATATCCTCTGAGGCGCCCAGGCTCTCCATGGGACAATCTGTGATGCTGATTTATGTATCCCCTAGCCAAGGTGGGGATGACCCCAGACAAAACTGAGATGCCCATTTTGCTATTACCTTGGCTCCCCGTTTTCTCTCCTTCACCCACCCCAAAGCTACCCTGTACCCCAGTATTATTTCCCCACATGGCAAACATTCCCCTCCTGTGTGTCAGGGACAGGGCAGTTCTGTGCAAAGAGCACTGGGCAGGAACCCTTGGAAAAGTCACTTTCCTCTCTGGGTCCACATTCCCTCCTTCATGACTCCATCTCTGAGACTCTTGGTGGCTCAGATATCCTCCACAATCTCTTTACATCTCTGCCCTGGGAAATCTAGGTTGAGACGGCGCCCTTTTCTCTGATGGAAGCCTGTGTCTCTTCTTCTTACAAGGAATGGATGATAAAAGTATTTTAGGGTCAGAAGCTTCTGTTTTCTAGTCTCCCAGTTTGGGACCTAAACATAGCGGAGTTTAAATCTAAAGCTGCCACACTGAAGTAACTCTATGACCCGGCAATTTGCTTGAGTGTTCTGAACCTCAGTTCTCTCCACTGTGAAACAGGTTTAGTAATGTCTCCTGCAGAAGGTTGTTGAGAAGAGCAAATTAAAAGATGCACACAGCTCTGCACATCACGTGACACATAGAGAGTGTTCTAAGAATAGTAGCTGCTGTTAGCTTCTGAGCCCCAAGTGGATCCCTGCAGGTGCACATGGGTGAGGTTGGGTGGGGCGCATTTCTGGAGTCCTCTCTGCTCTGCAGGTGTGGGCCTGGGCGCTGTGTGCAGCCGGCTCCTGCGGTGGACATGGGTGGAGGCTGTGGCTATTCTGGAGACACCAGTTCTTGGTGTCTAGACAGAGCTCAGGCCCCTCCTTTCCCCACCGAGGAGATGGAGCACAGAAGTTTGAGTCACAGAAAACAGTTGAAGGCCTCTGGGAAAGCTCTCTGGGCCAGGAGCCCTTAGAAGATATTCTTCCCACATGTTTAGTTTGTTGAAATATTGTATTTGTCATTTACATCTGCAAAACAAAATAACTCTCAAAACGTAATGGCTTCAAACAGGCAAACATATATTCTTTCACACCGTTTCTGAAGCTTAGCAATCAGGAGGCAGCTTAGCTGGGTGGCCTGGCTCAAGGTCTTTCATGAGTTTGTGGGCAACCAAGGTTGCAAACAAATGAGAGCTTTAACCGAGGCTGAAGGATCCTCTTACTGGAAGCTCAGTCGCACAGCCAGGAAGCTTGGGTTCTTCACCTTGTGCATTTCTCCCAGGGGATGCCTAACACTGGACAGAATAAGCAAAATAAAAGAGAGAAAGTACAGGACAGAACCTTAGCGTCTTTTATAACCTAATCTCAAAAGTGCCATGCCATCATTCCTAGTCACCACACAGACCAACCTGATACAATGTGCAGGCAGGGATTACACGAGGAGGCAGGGCTCCCTGGGAGCTATTTTGAAAGCTGCCCATCACAGGTATAATTTCCATGTAATGAAATTCATAGATCTTAGCTGTACAGTTTGATCAGATTTTTAACATATATTTGACCCTCGATGTGATTTATTGATTTGTTTCTGGCTGCGCTGGGTCTTCTCTGGGCTTACTCTTGTGGCAGGGAATGGGGGCCACTCTTCATTGTGGTGCGTGGGCTTCTCTTGCGGTAGCTCTAGAGCTCGGGCTCAGTAGCTGTGGTGAATGGGCTTAGTTGCCCCACAGCATGTGCGATCTTCCCGGACCAGGGATCGAACCCGTGTCCCCTGTATTGGCAGGTAGATCAACCACTGGACCACCAAGGAAGCCCAAGCCCAGTTTGATGAGTTTTAACAATCAAATATTCTCCTGAAGCTCACACTCCTGTTGAGGTTTAGAATGTGTCCATCCCCTCACAATGCCCCGCATCCTCAGAATGTTCTTCAGAACAGCCGTCACCTCACGCCTCGTCACGGTGGATCCTCTCTCCCCCAGGCAACCGCTGATCTTGTTTCTATCTATACCTGACCCACAGTTGTGCCTGATCTAGAACTTCATAAACATGGATTTGGACCGCCTGTACTACTTTGTGTCTGGCTTCTTGCATTCTGAATGATGATTGTGAGATTTATCCCCGTGGTTGTGTGTGTCAGTGGTTCATTCCTTTTTACTGCTGAGTGAGGCACTCTCACCTCAGTGTGAGTCTTACCCTTCTTCAGTGTGCCCTGTGACATGTAAGGACAAAGAATGTCACCTGCCATTTCAGTAAACAAAGGACATTGAGGCCATCAAGTCATCAGCCACTGCAGCCACCCCAGCTGTGTACCCTGAGGGGATTCAGGATGGAGATAAACAGGATCCTGGCCCTTGGTAGTTAAGATGCATATCAGAAGAATGATTTCAAGGAGCCCAGACTCTTGCATTTTTCCCATGTACAAGAAAGTGCTAAATTTATTAGCTTTTTCTTTAATTAACATTAATCATTTGATATTCTGACTACCTAGGGGATTTTTTTGCAACCCTATATGTCCTGTCTCCTCCCTTAGCTCTTCAGAACAGTCCCTCAAAGCTATCTGAGAGGCTTTAATCTTCAGTATGTCCACTGAATAAATCATAATTCTCAACTTTCAGTTGATACCTGACAACTGGCAGTTAATTCCACATGTTTCTCCTCCTGTTGAACTGTGACCTGCTTGAGGGCAGAGGCTGTCTCTCTCTCTTTTTTTTTTTTAGCAGCACTATGTGGTATGCAAGATCTTAGTTCCCTGACCAGAGAATGAACCCTCACCCCTTGCAATGTAAGCAGAATCTTAACCACTGGACCACCAGGGAAGTCTCTGTATCTCATTTATTTACAGGTCCCCAATATGAGCTCAGGGCTTCCCTGGTGGCTCCATGGCAAAGAATCTTCCTCCTAGGCAGGAGCCACAGGAGATGTGTGTTCGATCCCTGGGTTGGGAAGATCCCCTGGAGGCAGGCATGGCAGCCCACTCCAGTATTCTCGCCTGAAGAATCCCCAGGGATGGAAGACCTGGCCAGCTAGAGTCCACAGGGTTACATAGAGTTGGACACAAATGAAGTGACTTAGCACAGCACCCAATATGAACTCAGTGCTTGCCTAGACAGTAAGTGCTGGGAACTTGAAAGTGGGGCATGATAGGAAGTAGGGGTCACCAGGGAGCCAAGTGTGGGGCAGGCAGGCTGGACACTGGTGGGAGACCTGTCCACTGGCGCCAGAAATCACTCCAAGATCCAGAATCCCCAGGCCTCGGGAGCTCAAAGAGATCTCCACCCAGAGGTTCTAGGACAGAGAGGGGCCTCCAGGGCTAAGCTTCCAACATCCAGTAGGCTTTTTGGAATCTCAGGGCCCCTGGAGCATGGACTTAGGGGTCAGGGTGCTGAGTCCCTCCTCTACCACCTTCCAGCTATGTGACTTTGGCTAGAAGACTCCCTTGTCCATAAAATAGGTGATAGCTAGTAGGGTGAGTGTAGGACCGATTAAGATAAAGTGCTAAATGCAGTAGCTGGCAGAGAAAGGGTAATGCGACTTGGTGGGACAAGATACCAGACAGGACTTACTCTGTTTATCCAGAAAGGTAGGATTAACACCAGAAGCCAGGATTGAGAACAAAAGGCAAAAAATATTCCACCTTCCAAGCTTGGAGAACTGCTGGCTCCCCGCAGGGCCTGGCAGGAAACACCTTTTAAGCAGACCCAGGGTGCTAGTCACAGGATGGAGATGTATCCCTCTCTCCCTGGGCAGAGCAGGGAGCAATGGATTGGTTCCGCTCCCTGCATCTGGGCAGCTATGTCCAACTATGCCCCCATAGAATGTCTCGTCCCACTGGGCCTTCTGCAATGTGACCTGATCACTCCTGCATCAAGAGGACAAGTCACATCCCCTCCCCTTGAATCTGGGCTGACCTTGGAGACAGAAGACAACAAGTGTCCCAGGTGACTTTTGAGACAAGGCCCAAAGGAACCTTGCAACTTCTTCCTTAGTCTCTTGGAAAGCTCACTCTATAGACAGTCCCTCTCCAAGAACCCAGCGACTTTGCTGTGAGAATCCAAGCCACGTGAACTGGCCATGTGTTGTCCCTCCGGGTTAATTTCAGACACGTACAGAAGTAAACAGCAGCTTGCAGCAAGCAGCAGTGAGTGGTAACTGGAAGCAGGGTCTCAGTTTCCCAGGCCGGGGGTAACCACTGGACCACAGGAGCCAGCAGTTAGGGCTAAGTTCCCTAGTTTTGCTTGCCTAGTCAAGAACAAATTCAGGCGAGGAGGCAGATGGTAAAGTAAAAGGTTTATCGAAAAGAAAAGTATATGTAGAAAGGCACATGGGCGAGTTCACAGAGAGAGAGTCTGTCTTTGGAAAGTTTAACTCCTTTATACAGGGGCAGTTTTTCAGATCTTTGTCTTCCCTCAGGCCAATCACCTTGCTGTGTCCCCCACCTACTCACTCCACTCCCCGGTTAATTTGTCTCAGGACCCTCCCCTGGGTGCGCCCGCACACCTGAGCCAAGATGGATCTCAAAGTGAAGGCTTCTGGAAGGAGCAAGACTCATCATGGTCTGGAATTACCCCCTGATTTTTGACTCCAAGAAGTCTTTCTGCACCTGTGTAATGTCTTCCTTATCCTTTACTCAGATAGGGTTTTTGTCTCTTGCCACAAACAAGACGGTTTATGGAAAATTCTTAAAGAGATGGGAATACCAGACCACCTGACCTGCCTCTTGAGAAACCTGTATGCAGGTCAGGAAGCAACACTTAGAACTGGACATGGAACAACAGACTGGTTCCAAATAGGAAAGGGAGTACGTCAAGGCTGTATATTGTCACCCTGCTTATTTAACTTATATACAGAGTACATCATGAGAAATTCTGGGCTGGAGGAAGCACAAGCTGGAATCAAGATTGCCAGGAGAAATATCAGTAACCTCAGATATGCAGATGACACTAACCTTATGGCAGAAAGTGAAGAAGAACTAAAAAGCCTCTTGATGAAAGTGAAAGAGGAGAGTGAAAAAGCTGGCTTAAAGCTCAACATTCAGAAAACGAAGATCATGGCATCCGGTCCCATCACTTCATGGGAAATAGATGGGGAAATGGTAGAAACAGTGACAAGAGTGACAGACCTTATTTTCTGGGGCTCCAAAATCACTGCAGATGGTAACTGCAGCTATGAAATTAAAAGACACTTACTCCTTGGAAGAAAAGTTATCAGCAACCTAGACAGCATATTAAAAAGCAGAGACATTACTTTGTCCACAAAGGTCCGTCTAGTCAAAGCTATGGTTTTTCCAGTAGTCATGTATGGATGTGAGAGTTGGACTATTAAGAAAGCTGAGTGTCAAAGAATTAATGCTTTTGAACTGTGGTGTTGGAGAAGACTCTTGAGAGTCCCTTGAACTGCAAGGAGATCCAACCGGTCCATCTTAAAGGAAATCAGTTCTGAATGTTCATTGGAAGGACTGATGTTGAAGCTGAAACTCCAATACTTTGGCCACCTGATGCAANTGCTGAGAAATTCTCTGTATTATATTTCATCAGGAGAAATAGCAGGCTTTTCACGTGAGAGTATTAAATCTGGAAAAGGTCAATCAAAAAGAGGGAGAGAGGCAAAAACCACAGTATCTTTTATAACCTAGACTCCAAAGTGACATCCTATCACTTCTGCCATATACTGTTGGTTACACAAACCAATCTGATAGAAAGTGGGAGGGGACTACACAATGACACAAAAACCCAGAGGCAGGGCTCATTGGGAACCATCTTGGAGGCTACCTAAGGCAAGCAGAGCCTAGGCATCTCCCCTCTGCCCTGTAACATTCTTGACCCATAGAATCCTTGAGCATGATCAGATGCTGATTGCTTGCCCCCCTGAAGCTCAGGGTGCTCTATTACACAGTCGTAGGCTTCCCCAGTGGCTCTGCAATGAAGAATCTGCCTGCAAGGCAGCAGATGCAGGTTCAGTCTTCCTGGGTTGGGGAGATTCCCTGGAGAAGGAAATGGCAACCCACTCCAGTATTCTTGCCTGGAAAATTACACAAACAGAGGAGCCTGGAGGGCTACAGTCCATGGGGCTGCAAAGAGTGGGATGCATCTTAGCAACTAAACAAGACAAGGAGAACAGATCCAAGAGAAGTATTCGTCTAGTTCCAGGTGTCACTAGAGGGCGTCTGACTGCTCATTCCCCGTGGGTGTCAGCTGAGTCTCTGGCATTTGCCAAAATAAAGGGCACTGGAGAGAAATGACCAAGGAGGTGACCAGGTGGCAAATGGGCAAGAAGACGAAAAAAGACTAAGTCTGCCCATGCCCATGGGCCCTGAGCAGAAGCTCGGGGGCAGCAGGCCATTGGAGTGCTAGGAGCAAGCCTAGTCAGGGAGTTCGAGGCTGCCAGCAGAGGAAGTTATTTGTCACAGAGTCCTTGAACAGCATGGCCTTGCCCGGGGGAGGGAGGTGGGGGGCGGTGGGAAGCATCTCCACGCACCATGTCTGTAGATAATGAATGAGTTGAGCAACTGTGATGACAGGAACACAGCCATGCTATAAGCAGTCACCGAGGGGTCAGCCAAAGGTCAGCAAGAGACACCTAAGGAAACAAGTCTTTTTTTTTCCCCCTCTTCTCGTTCCTCCACCAGAGGGCAGGGAAGAAACAGATCAGAGCACACCAGTCTCCTCTCCTGCCACAGGTCCTGCCTGCTGCAACTTTGAATCCAATATTGACTGATCTTTAAAAAAGGAAAAACCAAGGTAATGCCTCAAACTAAAGACTGCACTAAAAACTAGGGAATTCCCTGACAGTCAAGGGGTTAGGATGCTGGACTTCCACTGCAGGGGGCGGGAGTTCCATCCCTGGTTGGGGAAACTGGGATCTGGTATGCCCTTGGGGCAGCCAAAAAATAGGAAAACAGGAGAGAGAGAGAGACTGCGCTGCTGCTGCTGCTGCTAAGTTGCTTCAGTCGTGCCCGACTCTGTGCGACCCCATAGACGGCAGCCCGCCAGGCTCCCCCGTCCCTGGGACTCTCCAGGCAAGAACACTGGAGTGGGTTGCCATTTCCTTCTCCAATGTATGAAGGTGAAAAGTGAAAGTGAAGTCGCTCAGTCATGTCTGACCCTCAGTGACTCCATGGACTGCAACCTTCCAGGCTCCCCAGTCCATGGGATTCTCCAAGCAAGAGTACTGGAGTGGGGTGCCATTGCCTTCTCCGGAGACCGCATTAAAAACTAAAAATGACTGAAAGTTTTGGAACCAGCTGGCAACTTCATAGGAGGTGGAGGAAGGCAAGAGCCCATCAGGAAAGAAGGAGTGATAGATTAGAGCTGGTATTTTTTTACCTGTCTGATATTTACCTTAAAATGTTGATATTCCTCAAACTAGTTGCTGAAGCCATTATTATTGTTGTTCTTGACTCCTGTCTCGCCTCATTTATTCACTCACTTTTTCACTCCCCTTTCACCTCATATATTCATTCACTCATAAGCACGTATTGTGTGCCAGGCACTGTACTAGGCACAGTATTACAATAAGTACAGTGAATTAGAAGTATAGTCAGTTGACCACCAGGTCCCGTCCATTCAACTTTCAAATATCTCCTAAGCCTTTTTTGTCCACTTCTCTGACCCTAGATGTCTCTGCCTTGGCTCAAGCCTCAGTAGCTTCCGTTGGATTATACTTTGGGCTCTGACCTCTTACCATCCAGTCTGTTCTCCACCCTTCCTGAGAGAGACCTTTCCAAAAGGCAAATAAGATTATCACTCCCTGATGAAGGCAGCTCGTTGTCCCCCAGTGTCCATCGTTCCTTTAGTAAGAGTCTCTACCTTTTAGATGAGCACATGTCTGTCCAGAATAAAATCTATGTTTCCTGGCACTCTGGCTGCCAGGGGTGGCCATGAGACTACATTCTGGATGGAGCAATGAATGACAGTGATATGTGCAAGTTGGAGGTGAAGCCTTTCAAGGAAAGGGGTGTGTCTTCCATAGCCCCTTCATTCCTCCCTGCTGGCTGAAATGCAGAAGTGATGATCAGAGGTGAAGCCGTCCTCTTGGACCACTGGAAGGAAGCAGTATATTAAGGATGTCTGGGCAACAGGAGGGAAGGAGCCCGGCAGGGTCCCTGAGGATTGTGGAACCACCATGCCCACTCTGGCTTACCTACTCGGGTTTTTACATAAGCAACAAGTAAACTTCTATCTTGTTGAACCCATAGTTATTTTGGTGTCTTTGTTATAGTGGTTGAGCCTGTTTTCTAACTGATAAACACTCCAACTCAAACTCTTCCTATGGCTCCTACTGTTTTCAGGTCAAGTCCAAGCAAGTGAACCCAGAACTTAGGACTCTTTGAGATAAAAAGTGCCTGTCAGACTAGTTTCTCACCTTATCTCTTCTCCTCTTTAGTATAAACTCTATGTTTCACTCACACCAAACTACTTGCACTTACTAAGTGCACTGAGCTGATTCATGCTTCAAGGCCTTTGCTTAAACAGTTCCCTCTTCCTGGAATGCCCTTCCTGCTTCTTCTTTGGTGCCTCCTTCCTGCTTATCCTTCAGGACTAAGTTCTGGAGTCATGCCCTTCGTAAAGTTATTCCAGAACGCCCACCCCAATCCCAGGTTATTCACCTCTACTAAATGCTTCCTTAGTACACAGTGTGTATTCCTCTGGTGTCTGGTAGACTAGAAACGTCAGCAGGGCAGGGACTTCCCTGGTGGTCCAGTGGTTAAGAATCCGCCTGCCAATGGAGGAGACGTGGTTCTGTCCCCAGTCTGGGAAGATTCCACATGCTGCGGGACAACTGAGCCCATGCACCACAACTACTGAGCCTGCGTGGCCTAGAGCCTGTGCTCCGCAGCAGCAGAGGCCACCGCAATGAGAAGCCTGCACACCACAACTAGAGGGAAGCCCCCGCTCGCCACCACTAGAGAAAGCCCGTGCACGAAGCAAAGAGCCCGTGTACCACAACAAAGACCCAGTGCAGCCGAAAGTAAAAAAAAAAATTAAGCATAAAAAAGAATCAGCAGGGCAGGGAGAGCCCCTGTTTCTGGTTTGCACTATATGTCCAGTCCCTAGCATATCAGAAGAGCCCAATAAATATGCATCAGATGAATGAATGACTAAGTTAACCAGCCCACCTCCTTTATCACACTGTACTATCATCCTCCGCTCACTCTCTTGTCTGTGTCCACTGTCATCTGAGATCCCTGACACAGGGCCCACAGAATTCTGACCACTAGGCATAGTAGGTGCTCAGTAAATGTTGTTCTAGGAGCAGTTCCAACCCACTGCCCTCTGTTCTGCATCATCATTTTCCAACAGAACTTCTGGCTCATTTTTCACAGGCAGTATCCAATGTGCAGCCTTCCCCCCAAAGCGTGTATTGGTTGCTGTTAACAACATAAGCCTTTTCTTGGTAGGCTGGCAGCATTTATGGAAACTAACATTTGGCCACAGTGACCTCAAAACACTGCTAGATGACAGGCTTTGCTTGTTGAAGTGGCTTGGGCTTAGCCAGTTCTTTAGAAAACTACATCTCAGCATTGTGGTTTGGATGGCAAAGGGACAGGAAGCAAGTTACACAGACTGGGAAGTGGGTACCAGGTCAGGGGAGGTTGTGGAGCCCCAGGAAGGCACAGTGGGTGTGCTCTGGTAGGTGGGGGGTGGGTAATTGAAACTCAAAGTCCATGGTAAGTAGGTATCGGTTCACTTGGCAAGAGCCTCTTGTCCAGCCACTTTGTTTTAACCCCAGTTAAAACAAAGGGATCGATCAGTTTGGATGGACTTGGTTTTGCTATAGTAAGAAACAACAGGGGCAACCTCAGTAGCCTGAAACAACAAAATTAATTTCTTTTTTATATAAATCATTTTGTTTCTTTTTGGTTGTGCGGGATCTTCACTGCTGTGCGCAGGTTCCTCTATCTGCAACAAGCAGGGGCTACTCTTCATTGCAGCGTGGGGGCTTCTCATTGCAGTGGCTTCTCTTGTTGCAAAGCACAGGCTGTAGGCTCTAGGTGCCTGGGCTTCAGGAATTGCAGCAAGTGGGCTCAGTAGCTGCAGCTCACAGGCTCTAGAGTGCAGGCTCAGTAGTTGTGGCACAAAGGCTTAGTTGTTCTGCAGCGTGTGGAATCTTCCTCAACCAGGGATCAAACCTGGGTCCCCAGCATTGGCAGGTGGGCTCCTATCCACTATACTACCAGGAAAAGTCCACAAAATAAATTTCTTGCTCATACTCTACACTCATGTGAATCAAATAGGGGTTTTACCTCAAGGCAGGTTCTCAAAGACCTAGTCCAAGAAAGGATCCATCTCAACACAGGTTTCTGCATCTGCAGAGGCAGGGCAAAGAGAACATAGAAACTCTGCACTGGCCCTCAAAAGCTCTGCCCTGAAGAGCCATGTATGTCACTTCTGCCCACATTTCATTGGCCAAAGCAAGTCCTACGCTCTTGCTGAAGTTTCACAAAGCAGAGATATGTAACAGGGAGAGGCAGAAAGTATCTGCCAATGACAGTGATCTACCACCAAAGAAAATGCCATTTGGTGGGAGCTTTCACTACCTGCAGGATCTCAAGCAAGCAATCAACCAGGCTGGGACTTGGTTTTCCCAAACAGAAAACAAGATAGTGACAGTTCTGACACAGCCCGAGAGGTGTGATGACTCAGTAAAATTATATGCAGAAAGTTGAACACAGGGCTTGGGATAAATACTTCCTCAATAAACGATTCTTCAGGGAATTCCCTGGCGGTCCAGTGGTTAGGACTCCATGCTCTCATTGCTAAGGGCCTCAATTCAATCCCTGTGTTAGAGAATTAAATCCTGCAAGCTTTGAGGCCAAAAAATAAACAAAAAATGATTTTAAAGTTAAATTATGGAGAACCATGATGGCCAAAAAGCGAGAGTGAAATGGAAGCCCTGTGATCATGCAGGATCACTGAAGCTAGAACAATAAGAACCCTAAGTTGCCATTTCTCTTTTTTTTTCATGCATGCAGCAGCTGGGATCAAAGGCTGCTGTTCTGCCTTGAGAAGGCCTTTGACCTTTATGGGCCCAAGCAGGCATAGCTGACCCCTTGGCCTGCTTTGGTTCTTGCCAGCTGGGCCGATGTAGCCTGTGAAACAGAACCGTGATTGTGGCCAGCCAGCCAGGCCCTCTGGAGGTCAGCATTGGATTTAGGAGTTGCAAGGAGAGTTCTCAGGCTGACTGAAGCCTGGTCCTCCTAGGCCTGAGAAATTAACTCTGAGATGTGTATTTTTCGCTAGTTACCTGCACCAGGCAGGGACATAACCAGCTCCTGTCTAAGCAGTCAGCCAGGAGCCAGGAGGAGATGAGGGCTTCTCACACCTAGCAGAACCTTCTTACTGTGGGGGAGCAGCAGCTTACATTTCAGTGTGGATTTGGGAGGCCTCAGCTCCCTGTACCTCTGTCTGAGAACATGCATAATGTCTCCTGCTTGGTGGACTCCCAGTAGATAGATTTCCATGGGTGCTAAGTCACTTCGGGCATAATTGACTCTTTGTGAGCCTATGGCCTGTAGGCTGCCAGGCTTCTCTGTCCATGGGATTCTCTAGGTAAGAATACTGGAATGGGTTGCCATGCCCTCCTCCAGGGAATCTTCCTGACACAGGGATTGGACCCACATCTCTTAAGTCTCCTGCATTAGCAGCTGGGTGCATTGGCCACCTGGAAAGCCCAGGTTTCCATACACTGGGCCATTAAAGAAAAATGGGCATTCTTCAGTTCTGCCGGTGTTTTTCATTAATCATTTCAGTCTCCTGATGGAACACCCCCAGCCAGGCCAAAAGTTTGCATTCTAGAGCAGCTCCTCTGAGAGCAATATCAGGGAGAAACTGGAGGCTATAGGAGGTCAGCCAGAGGGCAGCTGAGATAATCCTGGTGAGAGGTGAAGGTGGCCTGAACCAGGATGGAGCCAGAGGGATGGAAGGAAGGACACAGACATGAGAGGTGTTAAGGAGATAGGGCAGATACAACTTGCTGACCACTTAGATCTGGGGGAGGGGGAGGAGGGATGGGAATGAGGCAGGCTGACTCCCAGGACTGCCTTAGGAAAGATTTTAAAATTTGGTACCAAAAGTACCTTGACAGCAAAATCTGACCTGAAAGACATTCTGACTTGAAGGATATGGGTATAACCCTTAGGCATCTCATACATTTTACTGCAGAAATATTCATGTATTTTATTATGTGGGGCTGCCCCAGACCACACTCACAGCATTACATAATGCACTGCTCTACCCCATGTCACCTTTGTCTAAAGTCCAAAAGAACTCCAAATTCTGAATCACACTTGGTCCTAGATAAGGGACTGTGGGCCTATAAAAATAGCAGTGGCAGCAGCTGACCACCACACTAGGCTCCTCCTGAGAGGGCCTGCAGGGCTGTCCTTGTCCCCATTTGCTTTCCAGTCATCAGTCCACAGAGGTCTCTCCTTTGAGCTCCTTGTAACTCTCTCAAGGCCTCTTCTAATCCACCCGTCACCAGTGTCCACTGTGCATCAACCCCCAATGGATACATTCTAAAGCCCCTACTGTACGCTGGGTAAGGAGCGGGGCCATAGGGTGTCTCGGGTCTCTGGCCTTGCTCTGAATCATGGGTGGGGTTAGGGCTCTGAGACACTATGCTTTCTTTGCCCCTCATCCCACCCCACACTCCAGTCCCCAGAAAAATGATAGATCTTCATCTGCTCTAGGATTTCCCACACCTCCTATCATTGACACTCCTTACGCCACCGACCCCCAAGGTTCCCCATATTTATGAAAATGCTTGGTTCTGGCAGTGGGGAGCTAACTTTGCTTCTTCTATTTTTCTTTTCCCTTAGGCAGGACCTCAACATTTAGCATCCTCAAATGAAACTCGTTCTCTTTTATTCTTTGTCTTCCTTACTGTCATCCCTAGCATGAAGGTAGGAAAACTACAGTGGCAGAAAGAGATCAGTTGATACTAAAAATGACACTCAGGCTAATAAGCAGGTTACCTCTTTCTAGAAGACACCTTCCCTTCCACTTGGTCACTCCTCAGGTTGCCAGCTGTCTCCCTCCTTTCCTGGCCCAGCCTCAAGAAAGAGGAACCTTGACTCATACCTCCCCCACCTCAAACTACTCCCTTGTTAAAGGTAATGGACAAACTCCTTGAGGCCAATACCAAGGAGCTTATTTCAGTCTTCATTTTGATTCCTTCAGGGAGCACATTATATTATTGTTCAAGAATGTTCACTGCTCCTCCTACCAGGGCCCTCCCAGTGAGAGAAATATATCCCAGTCTCCTTGGTTGCTGTATGGCCAGGAGACTTGCTTTTGCAAACAAAATGTGAGTGCATGTGACCTCTGGCACTTCCACAGCCTGTGCCATTTCTGGGCAGAAGCTTTAAGACCCAACATCACTGTTCTTTTTTATTGCTGTGCTTCAGTTAAGTTCAGTCACTCAGTCGTGTCTGACTCTGCGACCCTATGGACTGCAGCACACCAGGCTCCCCTGTCCATCACCAACTCCTGGAGCTTACTCAGACTCATGTCCATTGAGTCGGTGATGCCATACAACCATCTCATCCTCTGTCGTCCCCTTCTCCTGCCTTCAATCTTTCCCATCAGGGTCTTTTCAAATGAGTCATTTCTTCACATTACGTGGCCAAAGTATTGGGGTTTCAGCTTCAACATCTGTCCTTCCAGTGAACACCCAGAACTGATCTCCTTTAGGATGGACTGGTTGGATCACCTTGCTGTCCAAAGGACTCTCAAGAGTCTTCTCCGACACCACAGTTCAAAAGCATCAATTCTTTGGCACTCAGCTTTCTTTATAGTCCAACTCTCACATCCATACATGACCACTGGAAAAACCATAGCTTTGACTAGACGGACCTTTGTTGGCAAAGTGATGTCTCTGCTTTTTAATACACTGTCTAGGTTGGTCATAACTTTTCTCCCAAGGAGCAAGAGTCATTTAATTTCATGGCTACAGTCACCATCTGCAGTGATCTTGGAGCCAAAAAAAATAAAGTCTCTCACTGTTCCCACTTTTTCCCCATCTATTTGCCATGAAGTGATGGGACCAGATGCCATGATCTTTTTTTCTGAATGTTGAGTTTTAAGCCAACTTTTTCACTCTCCTCTTTCACTTTTGTCAAGAGCCTCTTTAGTTCTTCTTTGTTTTCTGCCATAAGGGTGGTGTTATCTGCATATCTGAGGTTATTGATATTTCTCCCGGCAATCTTGATCCCAGCTTGTGCTTCACCCAGCCCAGCATTTCTCATGATGTACTCTGCATGTAAGTTAAATAAGCAGGGTGACAATATATGCCAGGGTCCAGCCCCAGTGGATCCAGGGAATTCGAAAGGGAGATGGCGTCGGTGATCAGGAAAACAATAGCTTAATTAAGTATTAATTAAAGATATAAAGAGAGACTTAATAAGGATAGCTCAGTGGGAAAAATCAGTGGAGAAAAGGGGCTGAATAACTTGGTTTACGTGGAATACCAATAAAACCTCGAGACAAGAGGTTTGCACCACCTACATAGGCCGCAGGCGTCCTCCCATTCTCCCGAAGAAGAGGAGGCACTAAGGCCTCCCCGGTTGGATCTTAGAAGCCCAGGCATAATTAGCAGGCTTGTTGGGCATCCACGCTCCAAATAGGAATTCAGCCAGAAAAAAAGAGAACAAGAAAGAATGACACGGGGGAATCAGTCCAGGTTTACTTATATACTTTTGTTACACATAGAGATAGAATACAGAGTCACGCGGGGTCAGCAGACCTGACCTTTATCAAAATCAGGTGTTTCATATAAATGTATGCAAAGGTCTTAGGGGTTTTACATCATCTTCTGGCCATAAGGCCTGGTGACATTTTATGGCCCTTTCTTTCTGATAATGGTCAGTCAACCAGAAAACCTATTTTCCAGGGGTGATTTTTCTTAAACCAGGCGCCACCCTCTGAAGGGTGAATGCAAATAAAGTTGCATTCCTACAGGGTGAGGGTGCAATGGGTTACAATTTAAAAAGGAATTTACTTAGCCTAAGGTTTAACATGATTAATCTCAACGGTTAATACTTATTTCTCCTATATGCTCGTTATATATGTGTAAAAGGGCAGGGGATATGGAGACTTA
Organism: Redunca redunca; assembly: GCA_006410935.1. NCBI lineage: Eukaryota > Metazoa > Chordata > Mammalia > Artiodactyla > Bovidae > Redunca > Redunca redunca. Next base: position 8,341 of record SJYQ01096182.1, on the reverse strand, counting down.
GCAGCAAACATTGGCCCAACAAATGAAAAACCCTTCACCAATATAATTTCTAATCAACCCACTATACTATACTAATAATTTTCTAACTTCTCAAAAGGATTTGTATTTAGAAAGTTAAAACATCGCGTGGCTCTCACAGTTGGGAGGCTGTGAACAATCACATGTGGCTGGACGAACCTGCTCAGGCAGGCTAGAGAACTTTCAGAGGAGTTTGTAAGTTGAAACACTCTTGTCACGCCCAGGAATTCTTATTAACTGGAGCTGTAAGTTAACTCCTTCTCTGAGAGAAGTGGTGGGGACAGCCCCCCGTAAAGGCAGAGGTGTAGGTGAGAGCGTAAAGCAGTCAAGTAGGCAGACTCTGGCTTTGGGGGTAGATGCTTGGGAACAAGGGGTCTCCTGAGGCTCGATCCCGCCTTTGCATATGCCGAGCCTCCTTTTTCATGACCTTTGCCACGGGCGGAGTTCCTCACTCTGGCTCCCGGCAAATACACAGCCTTGACGTGCTCCTTTTCCTATTTGGAACCAGTCTGTTGTCCCATGTCCAGTTCTAACTGTTGCCTCCTGACCTGCATACAGATTTCTCAAGAGGCAGGTCAGGTGGTCTGGTATTCCCATCTCTTGAAGAATTTTCCAGTTTATTGTGATCCACACAGTCAAAGGCTTTAGTGTAGTCAATAAAGCAGAAGTAGATGTTATTCTGGAACTCTCTCACTTTTTCAATGATCCAACGGATGTTGGCAATTTGATATCTGGTTCCTCTGCCTTTTCTAAATCCAACCTGAACATCTGGAAGTTCATGGTTTATGTACTATTGAAGCCTGGCTTGGAGAATTTTGAGAATTACTTCACTAGTGTGTGAGATGAGTACAACTGTGTGGCAGTTTGAGCATCATTGCCTTTCTTAGGGATTGGAATGAAAACTGACATTTTCCAGTCCTGCGGCCACTGCTGAGTTTTCCAAATTTGCTGGCATATTGAGTGCAGCACTTGCACAGCATCATCTTTTAGGATTTGAAATAGCTCAGCTGGAATTCCATCACCTCTCCTAGCTTTGTAGTGATGCTTCCTAAGGCCCACTTGATTTTGCATTCCAGGATGTCTGGTTCTAGGTAAGTGGTCACACCATTGTGGTTATCTGGGTCATGAAGATCTTTTTCATATAGTCCTTCTGTGTATTCTTGCCACCTCTTCATATCTTCTGCTTCTGTTAGATCCATACCATTTCAGCTGTCAGTAGTACAAGCCATCTCTAACAAACACATGTACCACTTCCCCCTCACCTGAGATCAGCTTTGTTCTGGATAGGGGCTGCCCTGATGTACAACAGAACCAAAGTTCACCTGCAGCTGCCATGCACCCTTTTCTGTAAGTTAATATTTTGGGGTTATTTGTCATTGCAGCATGACTGAGCTGCAGCTGACTAATGCACTCACTGAACTCTTTCTTTGGCTTTGGTAACACTCTTCATCATTCCAATTAACAAACAGTTATCACTTTACATGACATATGAGTGGATCACAATAAACTGTGGAAAATTCTGAAAGAGATGGGAATACCAGACCACCTGACCTGCCTCCTGAGATATCTGTATGCAGGTCAGGAAGCAAGAGTTAGAACTGGACATGGAACAACAGACTTGTTCCAAAGAGGAAAAGGAGTACGTTAAGGCTGTATATTGTCACTCTGCTATTTAACTTATATGCAGAGTACATCATGAGAAATGCTGGACTGGATGAAGCACAAGCTGGAATCAAGATTGCCAGGAGAAATATCAATAACCTCAGATATGCAGATGACACCACCCTTATGGCAGAAAGTGAAGAGGAACTAAAAAGCCTCTTGATAAAAGTGAAAGAGGAGAGTGAAAAAGCTGGCTTAAAACTCAACATTCAGAAAACAAAGATCATGGTATCTGGTCCCATCACTTCATGGGAAATAGATGGGGAAACAGTGGAAACACTCTCAGACTTTATTTTGGGGGGCTCCAAAATCACTGCAGATGGTGACTGCAGCCATGAAATTAAAAGATGCTTACTCCTTGGAAGGAAACTTATAAGCAACCTAGACAGCATATTAAAAAGCAGAGGCATTACTTTGCCAACTAAGGTCCGTCTAGTCAAGGCTATGATTTTTCCAGTGGTTATGTATGGATGTGAGAGTTGGACTGTGAAGAAAGCTGAGTGCCAAAGAATTGATGCTTTTGAACCGTGGTGTTGGAGAAGACTCTTGTGAGTCCTTTGGACAGCAAGGAGATCCAACCAGTCCATGCTAAAGGAGATCAGCCCTGGGTCTTCTTTGGAAGGAAACTGATGCTAAAGCTGAAACTCCAATACTTTGGCCACCTCATGTGAAGAGTTGACTCATTGGAAAAGACCCTGATGCTGGGAGGGATTGGGGGCAGGAAGAGAAGGGGACAACAGAGGATGAGATGGCTGGATGGCATCACCGGCCCGATGGACATGAGTCTGAGTGAACTCCGGGAGTTGGTGCTGGACAGGGAAGCCTGACATGCTGCAATTCATGGGGTCGCAAAGAGTCGGACACGACTGAGTGACCGAACTGAACTGAACTGATGACATAGGAGAGACATGTAGTATACGGTTAACAATTCAGGCTAGAGAGCCAGGCCACCGAAATTCACAGTTCAGCTTAGCTGTGCCATTGACTAGCTACGACCTTCGGTAAACTACTTAACTTCTCAGTTCTTCCTTTCCTTCATCTATAAAATGGGACTAATAATAGCATCCACCTTATAAAAGTTGCCATAAGGATTAGATGATTTAATAAGTACAAAGCCCTTAGCATGCCTGGCACAGGGTAATCAATCATCAAGTATTAGCTTGTATTAAATATTATTTCCCTAGCCACCAGGCCCCACACTAGGGGCAAAAGATGCAGCCAGGGCAGTCTTGCTGTCAGGGAGTTCATTCACAGTCTGAGGCAGCAATCACAATAAAAGCAGAGAATCACAACAAATCCTGACAGGTTCAAGAAAGGAGGAGTACCAGCTGTTGCACTGGTAAAGAATATCACCGCCAGTGAAGGAGGTGCAGATGAGGTTTCAATCCCTGTGTCAGGAAGATCCCCTGGAGAAGGAAATGGCAACCCACTCCAGTATTCCTGCCTGAAAAATCCCAAGGACAGAGGGACCTGGCTGGCTACAGTCCATAGGGTTGCCAAGAGTCAGACATGACAGAGCACATACAAGTTCAGCACACATGAATGTGCAGCACACTGTGGGACCCAGAGCATCAGGACAACTAACTCAGAGTGTGAGGCTGTGGTCAAGTGCCCAGGAAGTCTTCACAGAAAGGGAATAAGAAAACGGCTTTAGGGTAAGAAGGAGTTTTCCAGATAAAAAAGGGTAAGTTTTCCTCTTTTTAAAAAAATTTTGATCGTGCCAGGTCTTCATTGCAGCGCATGGACACGGGCTTCCCTCTAGTAGCACACTGACTTAGTTGTCCCATGAAGTGTGGGATCTTAGTTCCCCGACTGGGGATGGAAGGTGATTCCCCTGTATTGGAAGGTGATTCTTAACCACTGGACCACCAGGTAAGTCCCTCAAGTTTTCCTCTTAACTCTCTAATCATTCCCTTAATCATTTGCAGGCTACGTTTTTCTCCTTAAAGTTTGGTTTCCCCGATTTAGTTTTCATTCCCCTTCTCCTCTCTCTACCCTCTCCCAAGACAAACTTATCTGCTCCCTGGTTTTGATGCAGGTAGTAATAGTTATGGAGAAGGCAATGGCACCCTACTCCAGTACTCTTGCCCAGAAAATCCCATGGATGGAGGAGCCTGGTAGGCTGCAGTCCATGGGGTCGCTAAGAGTCAGATACGACTGAGAGACTTCACTTTCACTTTTCACTTTCATGCATTGGAGAAGGAAATGGCAACCCACTCCAGTGTTCTTGCCTGGAGAATCCCAGGGGTGGGGGAGCCTGGTGGGCTGCCATCTATGGGGTCAAACAGAGTTGGACACGACTGAAGTGACTTAGCAGCAGCAGCAGTAATAGTTAAGGCACTGTGATAAATACATGACATCCATTATCTAATCCCCCCTTCAAGGATCACAGCTTCATTGTGGTGAATAACTTGTGGGCTTGTATAACTCAATGAAACTATGAGCCATGCTGTGCCAGGCTACTCAAGTTGGATGGGTCACAGTGAAGAGTTCTGACAAGACGAGGCCCACTGGAGAAGGAAATGGCAATCAACTCCAGCATTCTTGCCTGGAGAACCCCATGGACAGTATGAAAAGCCAAAAAGATATGACACCAGAAGATAAGCCCCCAGGTCAGAAGGTGTTCAATATGCTACTGGGGAAGAGTGAAGGGCAATTACTAATAGTTCCAGTAAGAATGAAGCAGCTGGGCCAAAGCAGAAATGATGCTCAGCTATGGGTGTGTCTGGTGGTGAAAGTCTAATGCTATAAAAAACAATATTGCACAGGAACCAGGAATGTTAGGTCCATGAATCAAGGTAAATTGGAAGTGGTCAAGCAAGAGATGGTAAGATTGAACGTTGACATCTTAGGAAAAGTGAACTACAATTGATGGGAATGGGTGAATTTAATTAAGATGACCGTTGTATCTACTACTGAGGGTCATACTGACCCTGGAAAAGGTCAGTTTTCATTCTAATCCCCCAAATTTACAATGCCACAAAATGTTCAAACTACCATAAAATTGCACTCACTCCAATGCTAGCAAGGTTATATTCAGAATCCTTCAAGCTAGGCTTTAGCAGTTCATGAACTAGCTAGCTTGTCCACATGTACAAGCTAGGTTTTGAAGAGGCAGAGGAATTAGAGATCAAACTGCCAACATTCATTGGAACATGGAGAAAGCAACGGAGTTCCAGAAAAACATCTACTTCTGCTTAATTGACTATGCTAAACTTTTGACTGTGTGGATCACAAAAAACTGTGGAAAATTCTTAAAGAGATAGGACTACCAGATCAACTTACCTGTCTCCTGAGAAACCTGGATGTGGGTCAAGAATAAACAGTTAGAACTGGGCATGGGACAATGGACTAGTTCAAAATTGAGAAAGGAATACAAGGCTGTATATTGTCACTCTGCTTGTTTAACTTACATGCAGAGTCAGTTCAGTTCAGTTCAGTCACTCAGTCATGTCCAACTCTTTGCAACCCCATGGACTACAGCACGCCAGGCCTCCCTGTACATCACCAACTCCCAGAATTTCCTCAAACTCATGTCCACTGAGTTGGTGATGCCATCCAACCATCTCATCCTCTGTCGTCCCTTTCTCCTCCTGCCTTCAATCTTTCCCAGCATCAGAGTCTTTTCAAATGAGTCAGATCTTCCTATCAGGTGGCCAAAGTGTTGGAGTTTCAGCTCCAACATTGGTTCTTCCAGTGAATACTCAGGACTGATTTCCTTTAGGATGGACTGGTTGGATCTCCTTGCTGTCCAAGGGACTCACAAGAGTCTTCTCTAATACCACAGTTCAAAAGCATCAATTTTTCCATGCTTAGCTTTTTTTATAGTCCAACTCTCCATACATGACTACTGGAAAAACCATAGCCTTGACTAGACAGACCTTTGTTGGCAAAGTAATGTCTCTCTGCTTTTTAATATGCTGTCTAGGTTGCTCATAACTTTTCTTCCAAGGAGTAAGTGTCTTTTAATCTCATGGCTGCAGTCACCATCTGCAGTGATTTTGGAGCCCAAGAAAATAAAGTCTGTCACTGTTTACATTGTTTCCCCATCTATTTGCCATGAAGTGATGGGACTGGATGCCATGATCTTAGTTTTCTGAATGTTGAGCTTTAAGCCAACTTTTTCACTCTCCTCTTTCACTTTCATCAAGAAGCTCTTTAGTTCTTCTTCACTTTCTGCCATAAGCATGGTGTCATCAGCATATCTGAGGTTATTGATACTTTTCCTGACAATCTTGATTCCAGCTTGTACTTCATCCAGCCCAGCATTTCTCATGATGTACTTTGCATATAAGTTAAATAAGCAGTGTGATGACATACAGCCTTGAGGTACACCTTTTTCTATTTGGAACCAGTCTGTTGTTCCATGTCCAGTTGTAACTGTTGCTTCCTGACCTGCATACAGATATCTCAGGAGGCAGGTCAGGTGGTCTGGTGTTCCCTTAGCTTTCAGAATTTTCCACAGTTTATTGTGATCCACACAGTCAAAGGCTTTGGCCTTGTCAATAAAGCAGAAATAGATGTTTTTCTGGAACTCTCTTGCTTTTTTGATGATCCAGCGGATGTTGGCAATTTGATCTCTGCAGAGTACACCATGCAAAATGCTGGGCTGGATGACTCACAAGCTGGAATCAAGATTGCTAGGAGAAATATCAGCAACCTCAGATATGCAGATGATACCACTCTAATCACAGAAAATGAAGAGGAACTAAAAAGCCTTTTGATGAGAGTGAAAGAGTAGAGGAAAAAAGCTGTGTTGAAACTTAACAGTAACAAAACTAAGATCATGGCTACAGTCCCATTGTGTGGGCATGCTGTGTGCTTTGAGACCCCATGGATTGTAGCTCATCAGGTTCCTCTGTTCATGGAATTTTCCATGCAAGAATACTGGAGTGGATTGCCATTTTCTCCTCCAGGGCATCTTCCTGAGCTAGGGATCAAACCTGTGTCTCCGGCGGTGTCTCCTGCAACGGCAGGTGGATTCTTTACCTCTGAGCCACCTGGGAAGCCCAATCCCATCATTTCATGGGAAATATAAGGGGAATAAGTGGAAGCAGTGACAGGTTTTCTTTTCTTGGGCTCCAAAATCACTGCAGATGGTGACTGCTGCCATGAAATAAAAATATGCTTGCTCCTTGGAGGGAAAGCCATGACAAACCTAGACAGAGTATTAAAAAGCAGAAGCATCACTTTGCCGACAAAGGTCTGTATAGTCAGAGCTATGGTTTTTCCAGAGTCATGTATGGGTGTGAGAGTTGGACCATAAAGAAGGCTGAGCACTGGAGAATTGATGGTTTCAAATTGTGGTGCTGCAGAAGACTCTTGAAAGTCCTTTTGAATACAAGGAGATCAAATCAGTTAATCCTAAAGGAAATAAACCCTGAATATTCATCAGAAGAATTGCTGCTGAAGCTGAAGCTCCAATACTTTGCCCACTTGATGCAAAGAACTGACTCATTGGAAAAGACCCTGATGCTGGGAAAGACTGAAGGCAAAAGGAGAAGGGGGCATCAGAGGATGATAGCATCACCAACGCAATGGACATGAGTTTGAGCAAATTCTGGGAGATAGTGGAGGACAGATGAGCCTGGCACGCTGCAGTCCATGGGGTTACAAAGCGTGGACTTGCTGACTGAACAACAGCAACAAAGTATCTTTTCAATGTTTACTATGCTCCTGTGAGGCAGGTATGATCATCCTCACTCTGCAAAGAGAAACTGAGGCCCAGAGAGGTTAGGTATCTTGCCCAATAAGTCCCAAAAGTCCCATAAGTTGCCTTTAGCAGCAGACGTCAGAGCACCCAAATAAATGTGGCATGAACATGAGTTTATCTCTCATCACAAGGGACCTAGAGGAAGGTAGTGGTAGGTATCAGGTTGTTTAACTGAGCAGCTCAGTGATGTCTGACTCTGGGTCAGCTTCTCTGAGAGTCTTGGTTCCTACCTAATGGTCCCAGGATGGCTATTAAGCTAAGCATTGCATGCTTCCCCAGTATACAAAGGCAAGCAGGAAGGGACATTTTCCTCCTGGACATCTTTCTTTTTACTGTAGAAGAAAGCCTTCCATAAAAGCCCCCAGCAAATTCTGAGTCCCTGCCTCTTCACACTCTTTTTGTTTTTTTCTCTCTTACCCTTTTGTGGTAGCTGCAGCCAGACTGACCCTCTCTCAGCTCAGTAGAATCAGGGTTTTGGTGCCTAACCTAAACAGTGAAGGAGTTTATTGAATAATGTAGGGGGGGTTACAAATTCCAAATGTAGACAGGAACCAAAGGCAGTTAGGCTAAGAACACAGGCGAAGATGTAACGCAGGAAAAGCCTGGTTGGACAGCCAGTACTGGCCATTGGCTACACACTGCTGTGGGACTCTCCCCTTCCCTCCAAAAACAGGCTGTGCCGCTTTACTTCTCTTTCAAAGGTCGAAGTCCTGGGCAGAAATATCCCACTAGTCAGGTCTGGTCATGTGCTCATTTACCAGTTGCCAGGAAGGCAAGCAAGATTCCACCCTCTCAGCTTTGTAAGTGAGAGCTGGCTCCTTCTTCCCCAAGCCCTTTGCAGGACAGAATTTCCAAGGCATAAAAGAGACATTCTTCTGCAGAGTACCAAGGTTCCCCTCAACTTTCCATAGTCTCTCTTGCCTCCAGGGCTTTACATACACTCTCCCC
>SJYQ01096181.1:210971-245453 GCA_006410935.1 Redunca redunca | reverse complement strand
GCATCATCAGCTGACTCCTGCCCTGGTCACTGCACGGCCACTAGGACCACCTGGGCAGCCCCAGTAAGTGTATTCTATTTCAGTAAAAAAAAAAAATTAGGTACTTTAATATATTTAATTAATATTTGAGTATATTTAATGTATTATTTAGCTGACTGGTAATCTGCTCCACTGAGTGTGTGTGTGAGTGTGTTCGTATTTCCATAGCCATTTTACAGAAGGGGAAACTCAGGCTCTGGAAAGGGAAGTGATTCAGAGGTTGTTACGAGAATTAACCATAAATAGCTAATGTTTATGGAGCCTAAACTGCTTGGTCTAGGGTATCTTTCTAACAGTCCCATGACTTTCAACTCATTTTGTAGACAAGAAAAACAGGCTTTGCTGAAGGTCATGAGTAAAAAGAATGGGATTCAATCCCAGGCAATCTGATGGGGGGAGCCTGACTCCCAAATACCCAATTTCTCAAATTAAAAGGACTAACAGGGACTTCCCTGGTGGTCTACGCTCCCAATGCAGGGGGCCCAGGTCTGGTCCCTGGTCAGGGAACTAGATCCCACGTGCGGTAACTAAGAGTTTGCATGCCGCAGCTGAAAGATCTCACATGCTGAAATGAAGATCGAAGATCCCACGTGCTGCAACTAAGACCCGGTGCAGACAAATAAATAATTTTTAAAAAGACAAGCAATTGTTTGTGAGGATGCAGGGTGTGCAGAACCTCCTCCACTGCCACCACCGCTGTGACTTGGCACAATCGTTTTGGAAAACTATTAGTATCCACCAGAGCTGAACATCCGTGTACCTTATGACCCAGCAGTTCCACAGCTATGTGTGCATATGTGCACCAAAAGACATGTACAAGACTATTCAGAACAGCATTAGCCTTATTAGCTCAGGACTGGAAACGGTGCAAACGTTTATCAACGGGCGAATGACTATGTCTCAGCGCAGACACACGACAGAGTTAACATAGCAAAGAGATGAACACTCTACTACCAAATGCAACCATATGGATGAATCTCACTGACAACATGCTGAGCAAAAGCAGCCTGACGTGGAAGTGTGGATGCTGTAAGGCTTCATTTACATAAGGCTCCAAAACAGGCTGGTCTTCCCAGGTGGCACTAGTGGTAAAGAACCCGCCTGCCAATGCAGGAGACATAAGAGATACAGGTTTCCTGGGTCAGGAAGATCTCCTGAAGGAGGGCACGGCAACCCACTCCAGTATTCTTGCCTGGAGAATCCCTGTGGACAGAGGGGCCTGGCGGGCTACAGTCCATAGGGTCACAGAGTCAGACACAACTGACTCAGCAGACTTAGCATGCACTTACCAAAAGAGGCTAAGCCCTGGTGTTAGGCTGTGTTTTAGCCTTGGGGTCACTAGAGGGGATCAAGAAGAGGCCACTAACATTTTGTCTCTTTATCTGGGCTCAGGAAACAAGTGCGTGTTCATTGTGAGTATTCACTGAACTGGACACTTATGAACAGTTTTTATATGGATGTTAGACTTACAAGTTTTTGAAAAGAGAGACTAAAGGACTTACCTGGAGGTCTAGTAGTTAGGACTCCGTGCTCCCAATACAGGGGGCCCGGGTTTGATCCCTGGTCAGGGAACTAGATCCTGCATGATGCAACTAGGATCCCGGTGCGGCCACATAAATTTTAAAAAGAGAAGAGAGAGCTTAAGTTTGCATGTGCAGCCTCACGGAAGCCTACCTTGCCTGGGAATGGACTGGGCATCTAGGTAGTGGCAGGCCGAGAAATCACTGAGTGATTTGAGGGAATAGAGGATGGAGAGGTAGGTGAGAGAATGAGGAGTCTTAGCTGGGTCTCTAACCAGTGGCAAGTTGGAAAGTCATCTCCCCTATCTGGGTCTCAGTTTCTGTATCTGAAAAATGGGTGAACAAGTCACGAAGGGAAAATTGATAAATATGACTATATCAAAGTGAGGAAGTTGGACTGAATGATTTTTCATGTCAGAAGCACTCAATCGTTCTATCAAAAAATATGAGTCACAGACTTCCCTGGTGGGCCACTGGTTAAGAACCTGCCTTCCAATGCAAGGGATGCAGATTCAATCCTTGGCCAGGGAACTAAGATCCTACATGCCATGGGGCGACTAAGTTTGTGTGCTGCAACTAAGACCCAACACAGTTCAGTTTAGTCGCTCAGTCGTGTCCGACTCTTTGCGACCCTATGAATCACAGCACGCCAGGCCTCCCTGTCCATCACCATCTCCCGGAGTTCACTCAAACTCATGTCCATCAAGTCGGTGATGCCATCCAGCCATCTCATCCTCTGTTGTCCCCTTCTCCTCCTGCCCCCAATCCCTCTCAGCATCAAAGTCTTTTCCAGTGAGTCAACTCTTCGCATGAGGTGGCCAAAGTATTGGAGTTTCAGCTTTAGCGTCATTCCTTCCAAAGAAATCCCAGGGCTGATCTCCTTCAGAATGGACTGGTTGGATCTCCTTGCAGTCCAAGGGACTCTCAAGAGTCTTCTCCAACACCACAGTTCAAAAGCATCAATTCTTTGGTGCTCAGCCTTCTTCACAGTCCAACTCTCACATCCATACATGACCACAGGAAACACCATAGCCTTGACTAGACGGACCTTAGTCGGCAAGGTAATGTCTCTACTTTTGAATATGCTATCTAGGTTGGTCATAACTTTTCTTCCAAGGAGTAAGCATCTTTTAATTTCATGGCTACAGTTACCATCTGCAGTGATTTTGGAGCCCAAAAAAATAGTCTGACACTGTTTCCACTGCTTCCCCATCTATTTCCCATGAAGTGATGGGACCGGATGCCATGATATTTGTTTTCTGAATGTTGAGCTTTAAGCCAACTTTTTCACTCTCCACTTTCACTTTCATCAAGAGGCTCTTCAGTTCCTCTTCACTTTCTGCCATAAGGGTGGTGTCATCTGCATGTCTGAGGTTATTGATGTTTCTCCTGGCAATCTTGATTCCAGCTTATGTTTCTTCCAGTCCAGCGTTTCTCATGATGTACTCTGCATATAAGTTAAATAAGCAGAGTGACAATATACAGCCTTGACGTACTCCTTTTCCTATTTGGAACCAGTCTGTTGTTCCATGTCCAGTTCTAACTGTTGCTTCCTAAGCTGCATACAGATTTCTCAAGAGGCAGGTCAGGTGGTCTGATATTCCCATCTCTTTCAGAATTTTCCACAGTTTATTGTAAGCCACACAGTCAAAGGCTTTGGCATTTGTTTGACCCAACACAGTCAAGCAAATAAAATAAATCTTTAAAATATATATATATATATATATGAGTCTCTTCGTAGGAGGAATGAAAAAAGTCACTTCCCTTGGCAAAAATACGCTTCTTGCTTACAGAATTTCTGCTTCTATATTTACAGTTAGTGATATTACAAGTAAGGTCATATTATTCATACTTTAAAAAAAACTTTTATTTGGTTGGGCCAGGTCTTAGTTGCAGCATGTGGGATCTGGTTCCCAGAGCAGGTATAGAACTCCTGCCTTGGGAGCACAGAGTCTTAGCTACTGGATGGCCAGGCAAGGCCCACTAGTACAGCTGGATAGTAGAGAGGAGAGGGAAGCCATTCCCATAGGGCCCTGGGGTGCAGCCCCTAGGAGGGCAGGGAGCGAGTGGCTGGTGTGCAGGGCCAGCCAGGGGCAGAGGGGGAAGGAAACAGTGGCCTGTGGCAGGATTGGGGGGAAGGGGTTATCAGCCCAGAAATTTTCTTTTTCTTTTAGGCTGCACCTTGAAGCTTGTGGGATCTTTAGTTCCCCAACCAGGGACTGAACCCAGGTCCTTGGCAGTGGGAGCTTGGAGTCCTAATCACTGGCTGGCCAGGGAATTCCCTGCCCAGAAACTTCTTTATCCAGCTCTGTGGCTGCTTCCTTGGCAGTCAGAGAACCCTATTCCAGGCCAGGAGGAGGCAGGAATGCCATGGGCCAGATTACAAGCTTTTCCTCTCTTCTGTGGGCGGACCAGTAACATGGGATTCTATTTTTGCAGAACCATTTGGCAAAATCTATTACATCAAAAATGTTGGTACTCTTTGACCCAACAAGTTCAACTGTAGGAATCTGTCCTATGAAATATCTCCATAAGTGTGCAAAGATGTACACAGACGTTCCAGGCAGCACTGTTTATAATACTGAGAAACCGGAGAGTGGATGAATAAATTCTGATAAATCCCTACCGTGAAATACTATGTAGCTGTTAACAACCTCATGTGTAAAACAGGGATAACAATAGGATCCGTCTCTCATAGTTTTCATGAGGATTTTGTGAATTAATACCTGCAAAGGGCTTCCATAGTAATACCAGCTGTCATCATCACGTAGAAATAGGGAAAGATGCAATGTTGATTAAAAAAGAAATGAGAAATGTGATCCCATTTGAGTAAATTAACAATAGTAAACACAGATTAGAAAAGAAGAAAAGTCTGGACATACAAGTATCAAATGATGGCAATGGTGGTCCTTGGTGGAGGGGAGGGTAAGGGAGACGTTTATTTTGTAAATCGCAGTAAGTTTTAAAGTAATACCTGTGTATTGCTTTTGAATCCGGGGGGGAAAAATCCTCCCAAACAGTAAAGGAAACAAGAGGAGATAGTGGAGTAGAAGATGGCATGAGAGGGACTTCCTTGGTGGTCCAGTGGCTAAGACTCCAGGCTTCCAGTACGGGGGGCCTGGGTTTGATCCTTGGTCAGGAACTAGATGCCACAACTAAAATCCTGCATGCTGTCAAATAAATACTAAAATAAAATATATATATATGGCATGAGAAACCCCCCCCCGCTTCTTGAGGACCCGGAAATCCAGAGATCAAAGCTACCCAAACAGGCTCCCTGGGGAATTAAGGGCCTGGGTTTGAACCCTGATTGGGGAACTAGGATCCCACAAGCTTTGAGGCATGACCCCCCAAAAAAGAAAAGGCTCCCTGTTTTGGCTGATTAGACACTGGGGGTGCAGCTTCCCACACAGCCTGTCTGATACTTTATTCTCATTCGGGACCCCATGGGGACATCATCTCTTCAGGGCACAAGGCCCGGGAGGCTGGCTCATCGGGGAGGCTGAGCCATCTCACACAAGCCGTTTGCCCTCTCTGGGCCTCAGCTGCCCTCCTTGCAACATGGGCAGAAGCAGCCCAGCCTCTTGGCGTGTTGTGAACAGCTAGGGGAGCAGAATGCACCACTGGCGTCAGAGCAGAGCGAGGGGGGGGCCAGCCCGGAGCTGCTGCTCCACCAAGAAGAGCCGCTGTGCCGAGAGCCTGTTGTTTGTAAAAATGCCGACGGCTGCCATTTGTCACGGGCAGTTTGTACTCGCAACACTGCTGACACCAAATGCCCGATGTCTTCTCCAGTTCTCCAATACCAGCTGGGTGGCCTCCAATTCAATCCAGCTCTGACATTGTCTACCCGGAGTTAGCGTCAGATCCCACAAGTTAAGGGCTTGGTCCTGCAAGCCTGCCTCCGCTTCAGACACCAAGGTACTGACCGACTGGCTATAAACAGGGGGATCCTTGACCCCTGACTGAGGTTCCATCATTTGTTAGAAAGGCTCACAGGACTCAGGAAAGCTCTTTACTTATATTTTGCGGTTTCTCATAAAGGAGAGAACTCAGGAGAGGTGAATGGAAGAGACGCACAGGGCAAAGTATGGGGGCAGGGGGTACTCGGAGATTCTACGTCCCTGCCTGGTGCACCACTTCCCTCAGTACTCCAGCCCAGAAGCTCTCTGAACTCCTTCATTTAGCGATCTTTATGGAGGTTTCATTTCGTAAGCATTGATTAAATCGTATAACCCTGGGGACTTGCTGGTGCTTCAGTGGCTAAGACTCCAAGCTCCCAATGCAGGAACCCTGGGTTTGACCCCTGGTCAGGGAACTAGATCCCCGCAGGAACTAAAGATCCTGTGTGCCACAACTAAGACCTGGGTGCAGCCAAATAAATAAGTAGACATGAAAATAAAAACAAATCATTAGCTCTTGATGGTTGAACTCAATCTTCAGCCCCTGTCCCCCCAACACAACCCTGGAGCTGAAATTCCAGTTCTCTAACCTTGATCTTGATCTTCCCAGTGACCAGCTCAAAACTATCTAGGGGCCACTAGTCATCTATTGGCATACAAAAGACTCTGAAGATTCCAGGGGTTTTAGGTGCTGTGTGCTAGAAACTGGGAGACAAAAACCAGGTATGTCTGTTTCCCAGTGTACCACAACTAGGCCTCCCAGTGGCTTGCCAGGCTCTGAACACTGGGTCTCCTGTCTAATCAACACACTCAACCACGTGTCACCTAGAGCTGATGGTTCCCAGTTTACAGAGCACGCCTGGCTTGGAGTTGTTTGTTTACATGTGTTAGAGAGAGTAGGATGGCTGTTCCAGGTCATGCAGTTAATGAGTAGTGTCGCCTGGATTTGAACCAGGTGTGTCCGATGCCAGAGTCCCAGTGTGTCCTTCCACTGGGCTGCTCGGAGGCACTGAGGCTGACCTGACCTCCTGCAAACATCAAGTAACAGAAGGCGCACATACCAGGGTGGAAGGGGCAGCCGGCACACAGTAGGCACTTTGTGAGTACTTGCTGAGTCAACAAAGGATTGGCAAGTCCTCCGCACACTCTCCAGAGTTCAGGGTGTCATCAGCTGCACAAGACTTGTATCCATGATCTAGAAGATTGTGAGTCAGCGAGGGCCACAGACCTCGTGTTACTCAGAGGGAGAGTGGGGATTGGTTGGGCTCAGGGGCTGTCTCGGACCACTGGCATGGTGCATCATTGACCATGCCGGGCCTCCTCGCCCCCTGCTCTGGAACCTCCATGCTGCATCAATGGAGTCTCGCAAGAGCAGGCTGGGATGAGTAGAACGGGGACAATTCCACAGAGGAGGAAAGAGAGAGCTGGAAAGCAGGTACGCAGTCTCCTTTGTACATTGCTGGCCACCTGTGTGTACCAAGTTGAAGTCTGAGTGTGGCTGCCCAGGGTCAGTCCTTGGAGAGTAGAAAGGGGGGTACCTTGGAGGGGTGGAATCATCATCATCGAGACCTCCCTGGCCCCTCAGATCCCTGCCTGGCTGGGAAACGTCAGGGCCAGAGGATGCCCGGCCTGTCTGGGGCTCCCTGGCCCAGAGCCGTGGACGGTGGTGCCCAAGCTGCGCCTGATCTGTGACTTTGGGCCCCGCTCTGAGTGCGGGCCTGTATAAGGGGTGAGTGCTTTGAGCACTGGTTCTCATCTTTAAAATGGGTATGGCAGGACGTCCCTGGCAGCCCAAAGGTTAAGACTCTGGGCTTCCAATGCAAGGGATGGGGATTCGACCCCTGGTCAGGGAATTGAGATCTCACATGCTGTGTGGCCACTCTGATAAATTAAAAATAAAATAAAATGGGTGTGTGATATGATGTTATCTTTACTTCGGGTTGTTGTGAGGATTAAGTGAGTGAGGGACAGCCAGTGGTCGGCACTGATAAGTGTGGTTTCCTTCCTCGTTCCTTCTCTGCCTCTCCCACCCCTGCCCTTTCTTTTTTCCTTCCTTCCTAGCCAACACCTCTGCACATGGTGTTAGAGAAGGAACTAGGTGCTCCAGGACACAGAGAACAACCTCCACCAGGGGACTTGGGGACGGAAAAAGCCTTGTCAGACCAGCTGTGGACAGGTGACAGACAGCTCAGCCCTGCCCAGAATCCCCGGGCCCCTCCAGTGCTGGGGAGCTCTGGGAGTTACACTAGGTATGGCCCCTCACCAGCTCCATCAGGGCTTAAGGCCCCTGGAGTGACATGGAAAGGGGGTCCCAGGGAGGCACATTTTTCACCCAGAGTCTTACAGCCAATGGGGTCCCCCAGCAGCTGACCGTTACCTGCCCACCCACCTGCCAGCTGACCTCCAGGGCCAGCCAAGGGGACACATTGCCTACTTGTCGGCTCCAGGCCCTGCCAGAGGAATGCCCTGTTCCTTCTGGCTGGGGGCTACCAGGGTCCCCTGTGCAAAATCAGCTTGTGTGCACACAAAGTCGCCTCAGTCGTGTCTGATTCTTTGCAACCCCATGGACTGTGGCCCACCAGGGTTTTCTGTCCTTGAGATTCTCCAGGCAAGAATACTGGAATGGGTTGCCATGCCCTCTTCCAGGGGAATAGAAACCTTGGAATTAGGCTGCCTGAGTTTGAATCCCAGCCTGCCTGACCTTGAGCCAGTGCCTTGACTTTTCTGAGCCTGTTTCCTCATCGGTAAAGTGGATAGAATACCCTTTCCATCTCAGGTTATCAGAAAGAAGGAAACAGCGACAGAAAAGCCCCACACAGTGCCCAGCACACAGTAGGTGTACAAGAAAGTTCGGTTCCTGCCCCAACTCCCAGCTCCCTTGAGCCTCCTTCCTCTGCTTCACATCCGAGCCCAAATCTCTTCTTCAGCCCTGATCAAGGAGTGAGAATTGACCTAAAGATGGCTTCTGCCGGTGAGACAGCTCCAAAACCTGTTTTTGCCCGCCACAGGGCCAGCAGCAGGGTCAAGGGCAGCTTCAGAAGGAGGACCCTGGGAGGGGAGTCTGAGTGTTTTTGCAGGTGAGGTCATGGAGCCTCCAAAAAGCCGCCCCTCACATTTGCTGGTGCTTATTACCATCTATCTCAGTTTACAAAAGTCACCTGCACCCGTGTCAGACAGTTTCATTCACAGCATTCCAGGACCCCAGGTGGGGCCCTGAGCCCAGCTCCCAGCAGCCCTCTTATCTAGGCCCAGGTTGAGTCCTGATCCCCGCCCGAGCCCTGAGCCCAGGTCTCAGATAGACTGTGTCCTTAGAAGGCTAATACATTGGCCACCTGATACGAAGAACTGACTCATTGGGAAAGACCCTGGTGCTGGGAAAGACTGAAGGCAGGAGGAGAAGGGGACGGCGGAGATGGTTGGATGGCATCACCGACTCTATGGACAGAGTTTGAGCAAGCTCTGGGAGTTGGTGATGGACAGGGAGGCCTGGCGTGCTGAAGTTCAGGGGGTCGCAAAGAGTCGGACACGACTGAGCGGCTGAACGGACTTAGGGCATGAGAGGGGGTAGTGGAGGGGCACAGTCAGAAGAATCACCCTGGCAAAAGAGGGAACTCCTGGTGGCCACAGCTCAGAGCTCCTCAGTGGGACTCTCCCTCTCCTCCAGGAGCTGGCCCTGCCCTGAGGCTGAGGCGCTGAGCCTCCCTAGGGGGAGCCTGAGAGTTCCAGGCCCCTCTTCTGAGGGTCTGAGCAGATGTTGAGACGAGCTGGGTAAGATGGAGGCAGGGGCTAGAGCCTTGGCCCCGACTGCCAGCTGATTCAGCTGAGCCTCCAACATCATCCCCCTTGGCAACGACCAGACCCACCTGGCTTGGAGGGGGCTGCCCGGTCCCCTGAAGTGGCCCCAATTTATTCTGTCCCTGTTTCTATACCACTGGCCCAGGAACAAGCCTCCCAGTCACAAGAGAGAGAGCCAGGCCCAGAAAAAGGAGGTAACGTGCCCAAGGTCACACAGCCAGCCACAGACAAGAGACTAAGCCTGACTCTGGCTTCCTGACCCTGCAGGTGGATTCAGGAGACCCGGGATGGGGGCAGGGTGGCAGGGGACAGGGTGGCTGGGGAGCTGGTGGGAAGTTCCTTCCCAAGCTGGGAGAAGCCAGCATGGGTGCGTTTCACCACTTGCCCGGCCCCTGCCTCTTGGCTAGAAGCCCGGTGGCTGGGAATCCACACGGCTTCTCCCTGTCCAGCCAGGAGGAGTCTGGGTCCTTGTCCCTGATCCACCGGCCCACCTGGAACCAGCTTCTCTACAGGCACCCACACCTGCCCAGGGCAGGGGGCGACAATAGGGAGGAAGATCCTTCCTCTTGCTCCCTGGCCCACACTCAGCTCCCGGGAGAGCCCCCGAGCACCTGACCCTTCCCCCCATCCTCACCCCCGGCCCGAGATTCAGTCCCACCAGCTGGTGGGACTGAGGAGACACCGGGGAGCCTGGGCAGCAGGATGAACTCTTCTCCAATTCTTGATCTCGAGCCTTCTCTAGGGTATGAAATTGCCTCCCTCTCGAGGCAGCGGAACTTCAGGGAGGCAGGCAGGTTCGCGAGACTGTTAACCCCTAATACTCGGCAGAGCCATAGGAGCGCCCCTCCCCGTTTGACAGGTGGGGAGACTGAGGTCCGCGTGAGCGAGGCTCCGACTCCCCTCGGGCTAAGCACCTGTCCCCCCCGCCCTTCCTCCATGCCCCTTACTTGGATTCCGCGCTATCTGCGGGCGGGGTGGCGCCCAGCCAGGGCCACCGGGTCTCCCCGGCGGCGTCGGGGGCGCACGCGGGATGCTCGGTGTCTTCTCTACGCCGGCGGCAGAGGGCTCTGTGCGCTGCGCTGAGTCGCTGGCGGGCTTTTAGCAGCGGGTGTGGACGCTGGCACTGCCGGGGGCCCCGCCCTCCCCACCCTCTTGGGGTGTCCTTTGCCCCTTGATCCGGTGCCTCCTTCTCTCCTTAGCACGTGGGTGGCAGCCGCTCACCCAGCTGGCGGGCTGTGGGGCAGCCATGGCCCGGGCTATGGGCTCAGGCGCCTGCCACTCCCCGTCTGCGACCCGCTCATGCCCGATCACCTTTAACCCCCAACCCACCCCCGCACCCCGTCTCCGCGGGGGTTTGGTGCCTGGCGCCCAAATCTAGGGCTGGGTTGGAGAGAGGAGGAGCCACAGGTGTGGAGCCAGGCCCAGGTGGGCAAAGGCAGCGCCTGGGAGGCGGCAGTTGCACCCTGAGCCCTAGCCCCTCTTAGCTCTCTTGAGTTCCCATCAGGCTATCTGAGCACCATTCATTCCCCTGGACGCCAGCTCCATGCGGTGCTGGCTTCCGACTCCCTCTGTCTCTGATTTCCCTTCACCCTTAGGATCCCCTCTCCCATTCCTCCAGAGCAGCCCTCCCCTTCTCACCCCCCCACCGCTTGCTTCCCTGACCTCCTCCACAGCCTTAAGCTCCGGTTCCTCCTGGAACCTCTTTCTGACATTCTTTCTCCCCGCTGGGTCCCTGTCTCTTTCTAGGACCCTGCCCTTTCCCGGAACCCCTCCCCACCTTGTGAGCTCATCCTTGAGGCTCTGTCCTCCTCAATGAACCCCACCACTTTCCTGAACCCCCTTCCCTCATCCCCCCTGCCTCCTGGGACCCACTGACCTCCCCTTGTGTGACCTCCCCTTCTGGGTCCCTACATTCCTCCTGATTCTTAGCATTCATTCCACAAACACCCTGGACACTCACAGGGTAGCAGCCCAGAGAGACGACAGGGACAGGCCAAAAAGTATTCATAAATAAGAAATATTTTTTAAGTCTGAGTATGTCTCATGCACTATTTAGGTATGTGTGTGCTTGCATGCTAAGTCACTTTAGTCGTGTCTGACTCTGTGTGACTCTATGGACTGTAGCCTGCCAGGCTCCTCTGTCTATGGGATTCTCCAGGCAAGGTACCACTTCACACCAGTCAGAATGGCTGTGATCCAGAAGTCTGCAAGCAATAAATGCTGGAGAGGGTGTGGAGAAAAGGGAACCCTTTTACATTGTTGGTGGGAATGCAAACTAGTACAGCCACTATGGAGAACAGTGTGGAGATTCCTTAAAAAATTGCAAATAGAATTGCCTTATGACCCAGCAATCCCACTGCTGGGCATACACACCGAGGAAACCAGAATAGAAAGAGACACATGTACCCCAATGTTCGTCGCAGCACTGTTTATAATAGCCAGAACATGGAAACAACCTAGATGTCCATCAGCAGATGAATGGCTAAGAAAGCTGTGGTACATATACACAATGGAGTATTACTCAGCCATTAAAAAGAATACATTTGAATCAGTTCTAAGGAGATGGATGGAACTGGAGCCGATTATACAGAGTGAAGCAAGCCAGAAAGAAAAACACCAATACAGTATACTAACGCATATATATGGAATTTAGAAAGATGGGGATGATGACCCTGTATGCGAGAAAACAAAAGAGACTCAGATCTATAGAGTGAACTTTTGGACTCTGGGGGAGAGAGAGAGGGAGAGGGTGGGATGAGATGGGAGAATGGCATTGAAACATGTAAAAAATAAATAAATTAATTAATTAAAAAAAGAACTGGAGTGGGTTGCCACGCCCTCCCCCAGGGGATCTTTCCCCACCCAGGGATTGAACCTGCATCTCTTATGTCTACCTGCATTGGTGGGCAGATTCTTTACCACTAGCGCCACCTGGGAAGCCCTATTTAGGGTCTGCTAAGTCACTTCAGTCGTGTCCAACTCTGTGCGACCCCATAGATGGCAGCCCACCAGGCTCCCCCATCCCTGGGATTCTCCAGGCGAGAATACTGGAGTGCGTTGCCATTTCCTTTTCCAATGCATGAAAAGTGAAAAGTGAAAGTGAAGTCGTGTCTGACTCTTCGTGACCCCATGGACTGCAGCCTACCAGGCTCCTCCATCCATGGGATTTTCCAGGCAAGAGTACTGGAGTGGGGTGCCATTGCCTTCTCCAGGGTATACTTATACTAAAAGATAATTCAGGACGTCCCTGGTGGTCCAGTGGCTAAGAATCCACCTGCCAGTACTATTTACAACAGCCAGGACACAGAAGCAACCTAGACGTCCATCAACCCATGAACGGATAGAGAAGTTGTAGTACATATATACAAAGGAATATTACTCAGCCATAAAAGAGGAATGAATTTGAGTCAGTTTAGTGATGTGGATGAACCTAGAGCCTGTTACGCAGAGTGAAAGAGCAAAGTGTAAGTCAGAGAAAAACAAATATCATATATTAGGGCACATTTATGAAATCTAGAAAAATAGTACTAATGAACCTATTTGTAGGGCAGCCTATTGCTGATGCAGACACAGAACAGACTTGTGGGCACTGTAAGGGAAGGAGAGGGTGTGGTGAACGGAGAGAGTAGCATTGAAACATTTGTATTACCAAGTGTAAAACAGATAGCCGGGGGCATTTGCTGTATGATTCAGGGAGCTCAACCCAGTGTTCTGTGACAACCTAGAGGGCTGGGAAGGGGTGGCAGGTGGAAGGGAGGTTCAAGCAGGAGGGGACATATGTATACCTATGGCTGATTCATGTTGATGTATGGCAGAAACCAATACAACATTGTAAAACAATTATCCTCCAATTAAAAGTAAAAAATTTTTTTAAACTGCAAAAAAAAGAAAAAGAAAAAAGAATTCTCCTGCCAATGCAGGGGACATGGGTTTGATCCCTGGTCAGGGAAGATTACAGGTGGCATGGAGAGACTAAGCCTGTGCGCCACAACTACTCAAGCCCACTCTAGAGCCTGAGAAGCCACAACCAGAGAACCCACTTAATGAGAAGCTCAAGCCCCACAACTAGAGTGTACCCCTGTCTGTAGCAACCAGAGAAAGCCTGCACACAGCAACGAAGACCCAGTGCAGCCAAAAAAAGATTATTCATGTTCACCTGAAATTCAGATTTAACGGAGCAACCTGGATTTACCCTACTCATACGTAAAACAGGGGAGGCAGGGAAGTTTGGACAAGATCTTCTCTCTCCAGGGCCCCACTTAGCTCCAGCTTCATCTATAGGAAAACCTCATGTGGGCCTGGAAGCGGGTCTGGAGGCAGTTACATCCACTGCAGAGTAAAAGGAGAGCAAAGTGAAGATGGAGAAGCGCGGGAGTGCAGTGGGGATGGCCTTCACACTAGAGGAAGACAGAGGGAAGGAGAAGCTCCTTGAGGCAGTCCAATCCTGGAAGGCTTCCTGAAGGAGGAAGACGTTCATGGTTATTTTGATGCTGAGAATGAAGGGAGGTGAGTCAGATGGTCTCTGGTGGGCGCCTCCCCTCCCTTAATGGAAACTGGAGAGGCTCGAGGGTCTCTTCGTTTAAGGATGCCTCTTGAAGATCAGTAGAAATAATCTCCCCCTTTCTATGAAGATTCTTTAGAGTGAGGTTGCTGTTCCGTCACTGTCATGTCCAACTCTTTTGCAACCCTATAGACTGAAGCCTACCAGGCTCCTGTGTCCATGGGATTTCCAGGCAAGAATACTGGAGTGGATTGTCATTTCCTTCTCCAGAGGACCTTCCTGACCCAGGAACAGCACCCGTGTCTCGTGCTTGGCAGGTGGATTCTTTACCACTGAGCCACCTGAGAAGTCATTTCAACCACAGACTTCTACCATGTCTGGCTAGCATTTGCCAAGCTTGCCAGGGTCCTGCCTGAACTTCCTAAGCCCTTTACGTGGGTTAATTCATTGAATCCCTTCAACAACCAAATGGTGTGGGTATTTTTCCTTATTTTATAGATGAGGAAACCGAGGCACAGAGAGGTTGAGTAATTTGTCTGAAGTTCACACAGGTGAAATTTGAGCCCAGGTGTCTTGGCCCTGGGCTTCCCAAGTGGTAAAGAACTCGCCTGCCAATGCAGGAGACATAAGAGACAGGGTTTGATCCCTGGTTTGGGAAGATCTCCTGGAGGAGGGCATGGCAACCCACTGCAGCATTCTCGCCTGGAAAATCTCTTGGACAGAGGAGCCTGGTGGGCTTCAGTCCATAGGGTCACAAATAGTTGGACATGATTGAAGTACTTAGCACGCACGCACACACGCACGCCCTGGTCCTGTGTCTGCCAAGTAGCAGATCCTGTGCTGGGGGTTACGACTGGAAAAAAATGACACAGATTCTGTCCTTGCTTTTAGGGAATCTCTTGTCTAACAAGAGGGGGTATGGATGAGTCTTTAATGACTCTGTACAGGTCAAGCTGGGATCGGGGCTGGGATAGAGTGGGCTAGGAAGGAAGGATGGATTCTGCCTGTGCAGGAGGAGGTATGTCCTGAGCCAAAAGGATGGGTCACTTTTTTTTTTTTTTGGGGGGGGTCAGTTCTTCAGTAGCTTTAGGATAAGGCATTGAGAGGAAGGGCATTGTGGATGGTAGGACATCTTGGGCAAAAGCAGGAGAGGTACAGAGATGCAGTGTGAGACTGGGGAACGGTCAGGAGTCTGGCATGACTGGAAGAGGGTCTAGAGGTTGTGTATGAGATGGGCAAAAGGAAAAAGGAAAAAAGAGGAACACAGGCATTAGACAAGGTAATGCAGTCTCCATCTCGGAGAGGATAGGGAGCTGTAAATTTCCATCAAAGGCACAACTGGTCAGATTTGCTAGAACTAGAGGGAGGCAGTGGAGGGCCAGCAGGGGGAGGGGGGCTCAGCCCAGGAGTGGTCAGTCCACCTGAGCTGGGCCAGGACCACACAATCTTGGGGAGGTGGGTGGAGGATTTACCCAGCAGAAGGGACTGACTGTCACTTGACAAAAAGTTCTTGGGTCTCATTCAATTCTACATTCAGCCCCAGAACAGATTCTTTGTTAACAAACAATACACTTGTAAATGTCAGGAGAACTGGCTAAAGAGGGGACTTCCCTGGTGGTCCAGTGGTTAAGAATCCACCTTGCAATATGGGGACCGGGTTCAATCCCTGGTTGGGGAACTAAGATCCCACATGCAACATGGGGGAAAAAAGTGACGGAGGAGTGATAATCCCTAAATTCAGGGGTGTGAGCAAGCAAGGTAGGAACACCCAGATGTAAGGTTTTGGTGAGGTTCCAGTTCTGGGGTTGGGTGGTAGATTCACTGGTGCTCATTATAAATGAATAAATCCACAAATAAATGAAATAAATGCAGGCTAAGTAGACACCAAAGAAAAGAATGTATCAAAAAATAAGAATTACTATTAATCTATTTCTGTGTACCTGAGGTCTGGATTTTATTTTATTGTCTTTTCTTTTTTTAATATAAATTTATTTATTTTAATTGGAGGCTAATTACTTTACAATATTGTATTGGTTTTGCCATACATTGACCTGAATCTGCCACAGGTGTACATGTGTTCCCCATCCTGAACCCCCCTTCCACCTCCCTCCCCATCCCATCCCTCTGGGTCATCCCAGTGCACCAGCCCCGAGCACCCTGTCTCATGCATCGAACCTGGACTGGTGATTCATTTCACATATGACAACATACATGCTTCAATGCCATTCTCCCAAACCATCCCACCCTCACCCTCTCCCACAGAGTCCAAAAGACTTTTCTATACATCTGTGTCTCTTTTGCTGTCTCGCATACAGGATTATCGTTACCGTTTTTCTAAATTCCATATATATGTGTTAGTATACTGTATCGGTGTTTTTCTTTCTGGCTTACTTCACTCTGTATAATAGGCTCCAGTTTCATCCACCTCATTAGAACTGATTCAAATGTATTCTTTTTAATGGCTGAGTAATACTCCATTGTGTATATGTTCCACAGCTTTCTTATCCATTTGTCTGCGGATGGGCATCTAGGTTGCTTCCATGTCCTGGCTATTATAAACAGTGCTGCGATAAACATTGGGGTACACGTGTCTCTTTCAATTCTGGTTTCCTCGGTCTGTATGCCCAGGAGTGGGATTGCTGGGTCATATGGCAGTTCTATTTGCAGTTTTTTAAGGAATCTCCACACTGTTCTCCATAGTGGCTGTACTAGTTTGCATTCCCACCAACAGTGTAAGAGGGTTTCTTTTTCTCCACACCCTCTCCAGCATTTATTGCTTAGATACGTTTGAATAGCAGCCATTCTGACTGGCGTGAAATGGTGTGAGGTCTGGATTTTAAAAGAGGATGTGTATGTATCTGTTCTAGAATAACCGGATGTCCACATGCAAAAGTATGAAGTCAGACCCCTAACTCCCACCATATACAAAGGTTAGTTCAAAATGGACCAATGGCCTAAATGGAAGAGCTAAAAAACTATAAAACCTTAGAAGAAAACATAAAGGTGAATTTTTATGATCTAGAGTTATAAAATGATTTCTTAGATATGATGCCAAAGCACAAGCAGCAGAAGAAAAAAATAAACAGGACTTCATCAAACTTTTTGTAAAAACCTGTGTGCATCAAAGGGCGCCATCAAGAAAGGGAAAAGACAACCTACAGAATGGGAGAAAATTATAAACCATATCCCTGATAAAGGACTATCGTCCAGAATACATAAAGAACTCTTGCAAACTCAACAGTAAAGAGACAAATACGGGCAAAGGATCAGAGTAGACCTTTCCGTAAAGCAGATATTAAAAATGACAAATCTCATAAGAAAAGATGGTGAACATCATGTGTCATCAGAGAAATGCAAATCAAAACCATGAGACAACACTTCACACCCACCAGGAGAATTATAATTTAAAAAAGGATAGACAATAACAAGTGTTGGTGAAGGAACTGGAACCTTCTTTAAAATGATTAAAATGGTAAATTTTATGTCATGTATGTACCACCAAAAAATCAAAAGGAATTAAGCTCAGCTGGTAAAGAATCCGACTGCAATGCAGGAGACTCCAGTTCGATTCCTGGGTCAGGAAGATCCTCTGGAGAAGGGAAAGGCTACCCATTCCAGTACTCTGGCCTGGAGAATTCCAGGGACTGTATAGTCCATGGGATCGCAGAGTTGGACACGACTGAGTGACTTTCACGTTCACTTTTTCCCAAGAATGAATCTTAAAAACATTATGTTTTTAAAGAAGCTGGTCACGAAAGACCACATATTAAAGAATTCCATTAATGTGAAAGGTTCAGAACAGGCAAGTAGGTTAGTTGCCTGGCGCTGGTGGTGGGAGTGGGGGTTTGGAGGAACTGGGGAGTCACTGTTAGTGAGTACAGTGTTTTTGGTTTGTTTTTGTTGTTTTGCCTTATGGGATCTGAGTTCCCTGCCCAGGGATCGAACCCCCTGTAGTGGAAGCATGGAGTCATAACCTCTGGACCACCAGGGAATTCCAGGTACAGTTTCTTTTGGGGGTGATGAAAATGATCTAAAATTGTGCCAATGGATTCACAATTCTGTGAATATACCAAAACCCACTGAATTGCACAATTTAAATTGTTGACTTGTATGGCATGTATCTCAATAAAGCTGCTTTCTCTTTTTTAAAATAAAAGCGGGGGGGGGGGAGTGATGATTGAATCCTTGGAGAATAATGAATTTAAAGACTGAACCAAGGAGCAGAACCCTGAGGATAAAGTGTCCCCTTTCTTCGGGCAGCCCCTGGGAGTCCCTGGCAGAGAGCAGGTTCTCCATAAATTAAATCGAATGGATTGTTTCTAGAAAGAGGAACCCACTGCAGCTGCTGTTTCTGGAGCATGATGAAGTGGCAGGCATTGTGCTAGACACGTATCAAGTCACTGAATCCTTCAACCACCCACTTCAGAGATGGTATCATTAAGACTCTGGGAATTGAGGAATTTCCTCTTACTTACTTACTTACTTACTTACATAGGAAGCGGCAGAGCTCAGAAGGGGGCCCAGGGTGACTTCCAACTGTCTGACTTCAAAGCTAAGGTCTAAAAATATACCCTTAAAATTATTGGGTGAGTGTGTGCTCGGTCACTCAGGCATATCCAACTCTTTGCGACCCCGTGGACCATATAGCCCACCAGGGTCCACTGTCCATGGGATTTTCCAGGCAAGAGTGCTGGAGTGGGTTGCTATTCCCTCTCCAGGGGCTCTTCCTGACCCAGGGATCAAACCTGGGTCTCCTGCATCTCCTGCATTGGCAGGTGAATTCTTTTACCTCTGAACCACCAATTTTGTATAAAAAATTTCAGGCTTACCCCAAAGTATGCACCTGTGTGTACCTACACTCAGCCTAAGACACTGAACTATCTTTTTAATTCTAATTAAAAATATATATATTTTGGGATCTTAGTTCCCCACCAGGGGTTGAACCCACACCCCCTGCATTGGCAGCATGGAGTCTTAACCACTGGACTGCCAGGGAAATCCCTGAACTATCTCTTAATGCCATTGAAGTCCCCTCTGTCGCCTCAATTCCATCCTTCTTCTGCCAGACTGCCACACCGCTGAATTTGGTTATTTATTGTTCCCGTACTTTGTACATATCTCCAAGCAATATGAAGTATGGCTCTGCATGTTTCTAAACTTTACATAAACATTATTATACTGAATGTACTCTTCTGAGACTGCTGCCTTTATTCGAGATATTGTTTATGAGATTCAACCAGATTGACATGTGTAGCTGCAACCTGCCCATTTCTGTGTGTAGTATGAAGTGTTCCGTTGCCCTGGACATTGGGGCTGTTTCTAGTTTCTTGCTGTTACAAGCAGAGTCACTGCAAACATTCCTATTCTTGTCTTCCAGTCCAAGGCAGTGAATGTTCCGAGAAGTCTGTATTAGCTGCTTATTGCTACTGTAACAAATTGCTGAATTTGTGCTTTAAAACAACACAGGTAATTTATTTATTCATTATTTATTTGGCTGCCCTGGGTCTTAGCTGCAGAATGTGTGATCTTGAATCTTCGTTTTGGCATGCAGGAAGTAAGTTGCGGCATGTGAACTCTTAGTTGTGGCATGTGGGATCTAGTTCCTTGACCAGGGATTGAATCCAGGTCCCCTGCCTTGGGAGCACAGAGTCCCAGCCACTGGACCCAACAACACAGACATAGTCTCTTACAGTTCCGGATGTCAGGAGTCTGTAATGGGTTTCCCTGGACTGAAGTCAAGACATTGGCAGGGGTGCACCCCCCTCTAGCATCTCTTGGGGAGAACCCACTTCCTTGCCTTTTCCGGTTTCTAGAGGCTGCCTGCTGTGGCTTCTTTCTCCGTCTTCAAAGCCAGCAACATATTGTCTTCAAGTTTCTCACTGACTCCAACACTCCAATTTTATTGTTGTGTCTTCTCTGATTCTGACCCTCCTGCCTCTCCCTTCTAAGAACCCCTGTGATTACACACACTGGGCCCACCTGGGTGATCCGGCACTCTCTGCATCACGAGATCGTTGATTTAATCACAGCTGCAAAGCTCTTTTCACCGCGGAAGGTAACATATCCCCAGGTCTCACGGATGAGGACGCGGCCGACCCTGGGGTCTGTTACTCTGTCCACTGCACATTGACTATTCTTTACTAGTTTGTCAAATTGCTCTCCAGTGAACTGATTCTCTCTCCCACTAGCAGTATGTAAGCATTCCTGTCACTTCCCAACCTCACCAACACTTAATATTACCTGACTTTTTAATTTTTGCCAGCTTGACACTTGTGAATGTCTGGACTCTGACTGCTGTGTGCTCAAGAAAGAGATGGTGGTCGATGGTGTTGAATGTGAGAAAGAAGGGCTCTGGAAGTCAGAAGCGGTCCGTGACCTTGTCTAGAGCAGTGCCCTTGAAGTGGTGGTGGGGTGAAGTCAGACTGAGTCAAGGAATAAGGGCAGCTTTGAAGAAATGGGGGCTTCCTAGGTGGCTCAGTGGTAAAGAATCCACCTGCCCATGCAGGAGGCATGGCTTCTGTCCCTAGATGGGAAAGATCCCCTGGAGTAGGAAATAGCAACCACTCCAGTATTCTTGCCTGGAGAATTCCATGGACAGAGGAGCTTGGCGGAATACAATTCATGGGGTTGCAAAGGGTTGGACACAACCGAGCGCGCACACACGCTGATGAGGAAACGAATGTACGGAGTGCAGGGTGTAGACAGTACGTTAGTCGGCTTCGACTGTCACAACAAATACTACACACTGGGTGGCTTAAACAAAAGTTACCTATTTCTCATAATTCTGGAGGCTGGGAAGCCCAAGATTAAGGTGCCAGCAGATTTGGCTTCTGGTAAGGGTTCTTTTCCTGATTCGCAGATGGTGGCCTTCTAACTGTGACCTCATCTGGTGGAGAGAAAAAAAAGTTTGGTCTCTTTTCCTCTTCTTAGAAGGACACTAATCCCATCGTGGGAACCCACTCTCATGACCTCAACTAAACTTACCTTCCAAAACCCCACCTCCAATATCATCACATTGGAGGCTAGGATTTCAAAATATCAACTGCGGGCGGGTACTCAGTTCATACAGAGAAAGAAATGGTAACTGACTCCAGTATTCTTGCCTGGAAAATCCCATGGACAGAGGAGCCTGGCAGATTACAGTCCATGGGGTGGCATAGATTTGGACACGACTGAGCACACACTCAGTTCATAACTGGGTACTTTCAAAATATTGGATGGGGGTGAAAGGGAGGTATCAGTCTAAAGGCAGAAATTAAACATGAAAGAGGCAGAGAAAGAAAGACACATATGAACTTCCCTGGTGAGCCAGTGGCTTAGACTTCGCTCTCCCAATGCAGGGGGCCTGGGAACTTAGACCCCACATGCCATGACTAAGAGTTCGCATACCGCAACTGAAAGATTGCACATCCTGCGTGCCACATCTAAGACCAGCGAAGCCTAATAAATAAATATTTTGTAAACATATTAATTAAAAAAAGAATCCGTTCTGCTATACAGGGTACACAGATCGGATCCCAGGTCCAGGAGCTAAGATTCTACATGCCTTGGAGCATCTCAGGGTGCCCCAACCACTGAGCCTTCGTGCAACAACTAGAGTTTGTGTGCTGCAATGAAAGGCTGTTTGTGTGGCAACAAAGATTCCGCCTGTTGCAACTAAGACCTAATGCAGCCAACTAAATAAGTAAATAAATATTTTTTTAAAAAAGAGAGCGAGAGACATAACTAACCACCAGGGGTGGGAGAGGAAGCCTCTCAGGGGAGGCAAGGTGAAGGTGAGACCCATAGCAAGGGTACTTTGTTGGCTTTGGAATGAGGGGAGGTTTCTCATCCTGGAGGCGAGAGGGAAGGAAAGGCATTGGGGCGGGTGTAGAATAAAGAGGGGTTGGTGATGAAGAGGGACAAGCTGAGGGAAGAGCTCCCATCAGATCTCACCAAGGCCTCTTAGAGTGAAGAAAGACTGGAAGAAGAGGGGCCAAAGGTGGGCCAGACAGGAGGGAATGTCTAGGAGGCCCCCGGAAGAACGCCGGAAATAGTGGGTCTGGAGGACGCACAGCAGAACCAAGGAGCTCATAACCGGGAAACTGGGACATGTGGCAGGGCTCTTGATAATACCCAGGACCCTGATGAGGCAGCAGGGACTGTGGGGACACAACACCGCCTGGGGAGGTAAAGAGGGTTTCCTGGAGGTGGCAATGCTCCAACTGAGTCTGGAGGAGGAAAACCAAATTTAAGTTACCATATAAATGTGGAAGAAAGGGGACTTCCCTGGTGGTCTAGTGGCTAAGACTCTGCACCCTCAATGCAGGGGGTCTAGGCTCAATCCCTGGTTGGGGAACTAGCTCCCACATGACGCAACAAAAACAACAAAAGAAGGATCCCACATGTAGCAAGTAAGAACCAACACAGCCAAATAAATAAAAATAAATGTTTTGAAAACTGTGGGCAAAGCGTTGCCTTCGACAATGCATCAGCAAATTTGACCTGCCCCATTCCATCAGTTCTGTCTCTTTCTCAGACATCTCCAGCACGCCCTCTGTGCTCTGGCTGGATTGAGAACCTGTATATACAGGAAGAACTGAGATTGTCTGTCCTTTACCTGGAACGTGATTTTGGGTAGGTGACATCATCTCTGAGAATCTGTATCCTCATCTCTGAAGTAAGAGTAATTCATATCAGGTAAGAGATTCTACAGGCTTCCCTGGTGGCTCAGGGGTAAAGAATCCACCTGTCAAAGCAGGAGGCGAGAGTTTGATCCCTGGGTTGGGAATATTCCTTGGAGAAGGAAATGGCAACCCACTCCAGTATTCTTGCCTGAGAAATCCCATGGACAGAAGAGCCTGGCGGGCTACAGTCCATGGCTTCGCCAAAGAGTCCGACATGACTTTGCGACTAAAACAAGGGACTCAACATTCACTGCCTCTTTTCCTGACTTTGTGTATCATCACCCCATTTTGTAGAAGGGAAAACTGAGGCTGGGGGAGGTGAATGACTTATCCAAGTTATCAGGAGGGCAGGAGCTCCTGGAGCCTGGCCAAATTCAGAAAATCGTTCGAATTCAAGGGGTAAATGTGAAACAGCCTTGCAACCTGTTAAACGCCTGGGGTGGAAGAGTCCGTGCCTGGGGGCGTGGTGACTGAAGGCCGAGAGAAGGGGAGCGGAGAGAGGCGGCCCTAGAGATCCAGACGGCGGAAGGATGATGGGTTGCCAGGAGATCCGCGGGTGCGGGAGGCGCGGCGCCACCGGGGTAGGAAGGGGTGCGGCCCGCCCCCTCCGCGCCCCACCCCCAGCCTCCACGCCGCGGCCCCTTTAAGAGCGGGCGGGGCGCCCTCTGGCGGCGGAGCGCCGCGCTCCGCCGGAGATCGAGCCTGAGCCGGATCCCGGAGCCGGAGCCGGAGCGGAGCGGAGCCGGGGCGGAGCGGGCCGAGCGGGCCAAGCCAGCAGCCGAGCTGGGGGCGCGGGCGGGCGGCATGTACCGGGCCCGGGCGGCGCGGGCGGGGCCGGAGCCCGGCAGCCCGGGGCGCTTTGGGATCCTCAGCACCGGGCAGCTCCGGGACCTGCTTCAGGATGAGCCCAAGCTGGACCGGATCGTGCGGCTCAGCAGGAAGGTAGCACGGGGGGCGCGGGCGGGGGGCGCGGGGGACGGGCCGCGGCCTGTCGGACCTGCCGACCGACCGAAGGGCCGCGCTGGCCGGGCCGCGGGGCCGCTGGAGCCTGGCACGTACGAGTGGGCCTGGCGGAGCCGCCCCCGGGGGAGGGGGTGCCCGGAGCTGGCCTGGGGCGGGTGGGGCGCGCCGGAGACCCAGGGAGGCGCCCGGGCACCCCCGGGATGGCCGCGAGGCGTGTCCTACGGCGGATGCTCCAGGGAGGTGTGTTCCGGGGGGCGGCTGTGTTGTGGGGAGCCCTGGCTCGCACACCCACGTTCTGTAGGGCCAGAAAGGGGAGGCGCCTTCCATAGGGAGAACTAGGGGCCTGTTTGACACCTGGGGGGACCGTTGGGAGGGTATCCGTATGCTGGGGGTGCAAGAGGGGGCTTTGTGTTTTCTGTTGGGGAGGGGTACTGAAAGCTGAGGTGTGTGTTCCATAGGCCACCATGAGAGAAAGTTGTATATTTCACGGGAGATAGGCCCGGGCTGGTTGTCTGTGGGGGGCGGAAAGGGAAAGTGTACATTGGAGGGAGGCAGGCGGGAGGGCCATGTGCATCCTACAGGGGACAGATGGAGGGTAGGGCGTTCTCCAGGGGCAGGGAGGGGAAGCTTGGTCCGCCTAGTAACAGAAGGAAAAAGCCTTCTCCAGGGCCAGGAAAGAAAGGGGTCTGCTTTCTGCAAGAGAAGGAGAGCTGGGAAGCAGGTGCCAGGGGATCGGGGAGGAAAAGGGGGTGTGTATTCCTTGGGGTGTGGGGATTCCACTGGAGAGCAGAGGAGGAGTGCGAGGGTGTGTGTGTGTGTGTGTGAGGTGGGGTGCCAGACAGGGACAGGGTGAGCACCTCACTCTGGAGAGTCAGAGCAGGGGATGGGGAGTGTTTTCGGAGCAAACACCTGAAGAGGAAGCAGACAAAGGCCTGGAATGAGAGGGAAGCTGCCCATGCATGGAAAATGGGACAGAGGAGGGAGGGGGGCTCCTCGGGGACCTGAGCAGACATATTAATTGAAAAATTAAAAATTAACTAAGATTTGTAGAGACCTTCGTAGTTTTCCTCACTTCAGTCTCCCAACAACCCTATAAGGGAGATGTTTTTAGCTCACTTTGTCGACTAGGAAACCGAGGCAAAGTGGGGTCTGGGCTTTCCCAGCGCCTCCACCTGTTGGCTCGCCATCCTGAGGTTGGGGTGCCATCGGTTTGGCCCGTGGGCACTGCCGCCTGGGTGGAGGGACAGTCGGCGGCCGTGGGGAGAGTCCCTGAATAGGCCTCTGGGCTCTTCCCCGCCGATAGTTCCAAGGCCTGCAGCTGGAGCGTGAGGCATGCCTGGCTTCCAACTACGCGCTAGCCAAGGAGAATCTGGCGTTGCGTCCCCGCCTGGAGATGGGCCGCACTGCCCTGGCCATCAAGTACCAGGAGCTCCGGGAGGTGGCCGAGAGCTGTGCAGACAAGCTGCAGCGACTGGGTGAGGGACGATGGGGAGAACTGCCCGGGGTGGGGGGTGGGGGTGCCTGGAAAGTGCCAGGCTCTGAAGGTTGGGAACTTGGGCACATCTCTTCTTCGGGCAAGTTTGCAGGGGTGCTACTCCTGGGCAATTCCCAAGTTGGGAAAGTGAGCAGTTGGTGAGTAGAGCTGGGTTGGAGAGGCCAGAATGGGGCCCTGGGAGAAGAGGGGACCCACTGCCCAAGGGCCTGGGGTGCTCTAGGAGACAGCCTCTGCTTCCTCTTTCGCAACAGGACGGGGTTGGGGGGCACACAAACTGACGCCACGGGGCGTTGTCCAGGTGAGGAAACTGAGGTCCCAGAGAGGGGAGGGGAAGCGTAGAGTCACACAGGGTCAGGGAGAGTCAGCAGCAGGCCCTGGGGCTCCGGCCTGTCTGTCCAGGGTGACAGGCCCTGAGGGCAGGGGCTATTCACTGCATCCCTCTGCGGCCCTCAGAGGAGAGCATGCACCGCTGGAGCCCCCACTGTGCGCTGGGCTGGCTGCAGGCTGAGCTGGAAGAAGCTGAGCAGGAGGCTGAGGTGAGAGGAGGGGGCGGCTGGGCCTGGGGACCCAGAGGAGGAACCCAACCTATCATCGTCCCCTCCCCTTGATTCTTACATTGCAGGTGTGAGAGCCCCTCTTCCAGGAAGCCTGCCCTGAGTGCCTGGCCCCCAGGAGGGCCTGGTGAATTGCTGTCCGCCCTGGACACAAGGCCCACCGTCCCCATCTGTGGCTTTCCCCCAGCTTCCTGTGACCATCTCCGGGCAGCTTAGGCTGGGGCTATAGAGGAGCCAGGGCAGTCGTCCCAGCACAGTGGGTGGGAGCACAGTGC
Organism: Redunca redunca; assembly: GCA_006410935.1. Classification (NCBI taxonomy): domain Eukaryota; kingdom Metazoa; phylum Chordata; class Mammalia; order Artiodactyla; family Bovidae; genus Redunca; species Redunca redunca. Next base: position 219,746 of record SJYQ01096181.1, on the reverse strand, counting down.
TCAGGGTGTGGAGGGGTGGAGGCGGAGGGCCCTGGCCTGGAGGAGATGGACACCTGTCCCCTCCAGGTGTGTCCTCATCCCCGGACCCCCCTCGTCCCTGCCCCGGCAGGTCTGGTGATCGCAGTCAAGGCTTGAGAGGAGAGGACTTGGTCCACAGTCACTCACCAAGGGGCAGGCGAGGCTGGAACTCAGTGCCCCATCCCCAACCGGGGTGGTGGGGTCCATGGGAAGGGATTCAGGATGGGGGAGAGAGGACCAGCCTGAGTCCTCGGTCACGGTCCTCCTAAACTGTCCCTTCCCTCCTGTCCCAGGAGCAGATGGAGCAGCTGCTGCTGGGGGAGCAGAGCCTGGAGGCTTTCCTGCCCGCCTTCCAACGGGGCCGGGCCCTGGCCCACCTGAGGCGGACCCAGGCGGAGAAGCTGCAGGAGCTGCTGCGGCGCCGGGAGCGGTCTGGCCAGCCAGCCCCCACGGCTGCCGCGGAGCCCCCCAAGTCCTTCCCCGCTGCCGCAGTCCTGCCCACCGGGGCCGCCCGGGGGCCGCCGGCAGTGCCCCGGAGCCTGCCCCCCTTGGACTGCCGCCCAGTGCCCCCACTGAAAGGCTCCCCCGGGTGCCCCCTGGGCCCAGCCCCTCTGCTGAGCCCTCGGCCCTCGCAGCCAGAGCCCCCCCACCGGTAGGATCCAGGGTATGGCCCCCCCATGGGGGGCCCAGACAAACTTGATGCGTGGCTCCTCCTCCCCCCACTGCCTGGGTGGGGGGAGGGGCAGGCCCCTCCCCCTGGCCCCAGGCAGGCCCTGGCCCTGGAGGCTGAGCTGGGGAGGAGGGTCCACTGGGAGATGCCCAGAGAGAGGGCTGGGGGTGGGGTGGGCAGGGTCTGATGCCTCTGGCGCTGAGGAATCTCTGCCTTTTTTTTCTCCCCGGCTGGGGCCTCCCGGGTGATGGGCCAGCCCCAGTGCCAGAACTTGACTCGTGGGGGCCTGGGAAGTTGCCCGCCTCCTTCAAGGGGCCCTGCCTAGGGGGCCCTAGCGCCCCTGCCCCTCCGCTGGGCTCGCACAATGCCACGGCTGACCGGAGTGTTTTCCATCAGGTCCTGAGCCTACCTTTCCCCCAGTGCTGGGGTCCACCACCTAGGAGCCAGGGGCGTCAGGCCCCAGTGGCAGGGGCAGGGACACCATGGCCATGGGGCTACTACTACCTGCCCCACTCAGGCTCCAGACCCTGGGGCGAGGTCGGCCAGGGGCTTCTGACCTGCAGGGGTGAGAGTGGGCCATCCCCCGGAAAGACCATTCTGTATTTTTCTGTCCCGTCTCCTTAGAATGGAACCTTTTTGAGGGCAGGTCCTTGTCTTTGTATGTTCTGTCCCCAGCCCCGCCTCCCAGGGGCCGTCAATAAATGTGATGATGAGGATGACGATGCTGCCCGACTCCTCTCTGACCCCTCACCCTGCCTTTCAGCCACTGCAGCCTCATCTCAGGTCCTGAGCTGCCTACTCTTGAGAGGCCCTCCTTTCCTCTCTGCCCATCCAAAGCCCAGCTGTCCTTCGGGTCCAGCACTGCTTCTGCCTCTTTCATGAAACCTCTGGTTGCCAACCCCAGAGAGTCTTTTCCTAGCTCTTCACTTCCCAGCCCTGCTGGACAGAAGCGCACTCTGCGTCCTAGTTCTCAAGGGCCACACCGCTGTGCACTCTCCTCTCCTGGGCGCCCTGTAGGCCCCATCAGGATGGCCCTGCTCCTTCCCTGGCCTCTCAAATGACCACGCCCACGGGGTGATGGAGGGGCTCCCATAAGGCTGAACCAGTCTGTCTTCAGCTTGGGTAAACACCAGGTGGCAGCTTGGCTGATGACGGTGGGACAAGACGAGAGAGTAGGAGTATGTCTTGGATCAGCTTAGGTCAAGTTTGATGAAGTTTGGCAGGGAGTCAAGGAAGATCCTCTCAGTGAGAGGAGTCAGAGTGCTGTAGAAGCTACTGTGACCTCGGTCCATGTTAGTAGGGAAGTAACCGTCTAGACCGAGGCAAGCGCTGGGCTGGCTCTACTCACTGAAGTTTTAAACTCTAAGGGAACCCCACAGCAGCAGCACCTTTGATAAAGTGACAGTGTTAGTCGCCCAGTTGTGCCTGACCTTTGCAACCCCATGGACTGTAGCCCGCTAGGCATCTGTCCATGGAATTCTCCAGGCAAGAATACTGGAGTGGGTTGCCATGCCCTTCTCCAGGGAATCTTCCCAACCTGGGGACTGAATCCAGGTCTCCTGCCTTACAGGCAGATTCTTTACTGAGCCACCAGGGAAGCCCACCTTTGGAGTAATCATGAGAAAAAAAGGACTGGGACTGAGTCCCTTGCAGAACAGCTGCTTCACATAGAGCCAGAGGTCAGAGTCAAGACCAGTGGGTGGAGACCACAGGGAGCCAGATTTTGGCTCAGGATGAGGCTCGAGAGCTGCTACTAGAGGTAGGCGGTCCCCGTTCCTAAAGCTGCCTGAGCAGCACCTGAGTGACTGCTTGATGGGATCTTGTGTTTTAATAATTTTGTTTTTGTTTTTTTTTCCCTTGGCTACACTGTGCAGCTCCTGGAACCTTAGTTCCCTGACCATGGATTGAAACCAGGTGCCCAGCAGTGAAAGTGTGCAGTCGTAACCACTGGACTGCCAGGGAATTCCTCTGATGGGATCTTTAGAAATGTAGGCAATAGTTAGAGGGACTGGCCCATTTGAACTTCTGACAGCCCATCAAGTCCAGTCAGATTCCTCCCAGCGGGGGCAAAGCACTGTCAGTGCCCACTCGAGAGCCTCCACTCCATGGCGGCCTCGGCGCTCCTGCTCCTCCCTGCTAGCACTTGAGCTGCTGGAGGTGAGGGACGCCAAGATGACACGCGGTGCCTGCCTGAGACGGCAGACAGAAGACTGAGCAGCCTCGGAAGAACTGCATTCTCAGCACGGCCTGGGGCGAGCTGGGCCCCTCTCACCCTGGCCTCCCATTCCTGGTCCCTGCTTCCAGGCTGTTTTTCCAGGTTTGTAACCACAGGAAGAAGGGCTAAGGATGGGGATGCCAGAGCCTTCCTCCACTATTGTGAGCTGGGCAGAGGCTAATGTCCACAGTCTGGTTCAGCCTCCCCTCCCCCGGGGCAAGTCAGAGGAAATAATGACCAGGCAAGGGTGGGACTAGAAAGGGAGAAGAGTGTTACCATGGGAACCAGGTGGGGGGCCCTCAAAAGGCCTTCCGCGCCCCTCCCCTTCCCCCAAGAACTCAGTTTTAGAGAGCACCGGGAGGGACACCCCTCAGGATTCAGCTTCAGCATGAAGAAGACCAAAGACCTGAGGGAGGTGGGTACAGATGCCACCAGAGTGCCTGGCCCAAGTTCTGGGCCACAGGGAAGGCTTAAGAGTTGGATGGTTAATAAGCTTTATTAGCCTCTCTGCTTGAAGCAAAATGGAATGTTCTGGAAAGTTCCAAGCAGTCTGGGCTCTCCTGCCAGATCACTTCTGGAACTGTCTAGGTTCTCGGGTACCAGGGCATGTCCTTGGCTATAATCCTCTGTGAGAGAGAATAAACTTGAGGGGCTACATCAATGGGCCCATGAGAAAAGGTCTANAATCAAAATCATGATGCTATATCACCTCACCTTTCAGAACAGCTACTATCAAACAGATAAGATATAACAAGTGTTGGGGAAAATGTTGATAAAAGGGATCTCTCATGTACAGTTGCTGGGGATATAAGTTGGTGTAGTCACTATGGAAAACATTATGGAAGTTTCCCCAAAATTAAAAATAGAAATCTGGAATAATCCAGCAATTCTAATTCTGGTTATTTTTCCAAAGAAAACAAAAAGACTGATTTAAAATTATATATGCACCCTTTTAGAGTTCATTGAAACATTATTTACAATAGCCAAGATATGAAGCAACCTACCTGTCCATCAATACATGAATGGATGAAGAAGATGTGGTATAACACACACATGTGATGGATTACTCAGCCATAAAAAAGAATGAAATCTCACCATAAGTAAAAACATGGATGGGTCTAGAGGGTGTTATGATAAGTGAAATAAGTCAGGCAGAGAAAAACAAATACCATATGATTTCACTCATGTGGCATCTAAATAATAAATGAACAAACATAAGAAAACAGAAAGGAACTCAAACAAGTGGTTGCCAGTGTGGAGACATGAAAAAAGAAACAGGTGAGGAAGCTTAAGAGGTAAAATTTCCAGTGGCAAAATACATGTCATGGAGATGAAATGTATAGCATGGGGAATACATTTATTACAATAAATAATATTGTACTATCTTTGCATGGTAACAGATGGTAACAAAATTTATCATGGTGATCATTTTGCAACATATAGAAATCGAATCACTATGTTGTGCACCTGAAACTAACAGTGTAGTAGGTCAGTGGTACTTCAAAAAAATGCTACCCAGATATAGGAAACACCCTGTGTCCAGTTGGCACTGTATTTCTTTAGTCCCTACCAAGTTCTTGAGCCTCTTCCCTGCTTAAGAATGGGCCACCACAAAAATAGAAGAGGATGAAAATGCAGGTAGCTATTTGTCAAATGTACAACAAAGCCTGAACCTGAGAATTTCATATGGTTTTGTGAAGATCAAAAGCAATAAGAGCTCATTACAAAGCTAGAAAGCGATATGAAAATGTTAATGACTCCTCTCTCTGGTTTCAGGTTTCCTGGTAAAGTAAATAATAGGACTAGAGCCAGGTTTGGAAGTGGATACAGTCTGTTGTTGGTCCTCTGTGCCCTGAGTTTTATACACTCATGCTGTGATTCCTAATGCCAGGGAGAGCCAAACAGGACTCCACCTTGCAAATCTTTCTCCTCTGCTCTCTGCTAAACCCCTAGCAAGCTTCCTGTCTCTCTGAGAGAGCCTGCTCTCAATGAAATGACAGTGAATGTTAAATAAACGATTCAGATGACTTTCTTAAAAGCAATTTACCCATATGTTATCTTTGACCCTTAGTGGCTTATGATGCCTTAAAGCTGGTTTAATACTAATTTCAACAAAATCCTTCATTGGCTGGCCCTTACAAGGGGGTGGCATTTGGAGGTAGATGGCCCCTTATTCAGTTAATCTTTTCAGAAACTAAAGACTTCTTGGAAACCCCTTCTGTTAACAATGCTGCAGTTTCTCTGCTCTAGTTATTTTATTATAAACCGGGGACCCATTACAAGAGTATGTCTAAAACTCATATAAATTTCCTTCCTCTTCCCCCACCCATGTACACCTTTAAAAATAAGAAAGCAAAGCAGCTCTGATTACTAAAAGCATCGCAATGTACAATTTCATCCCTTGTATATCACTTTGGGATTATAATTAAATCGTTAAAATGCATTGCTAATCTGTAAATCTGGTCTCATTAGCATAAGTGTGCTCCATAATTGCAAAGCACAGTGAATGCTTGTGACTTTGACTTCTAGACTAGTAAGCCTGCATGAATGCCCCTCCCCCCATCATGGCCCAAGAGCTTCTGGTCCAGCTTTCTCCAATTTTGTTCTGTATGCCAGGCCAGTGGTCTTGGTTTTTCTTTCTTTTGAATCAACTTTCAAACACTATCAGACCTCCAACAAACTCTGTTTGTTTGTTTTTTTAATGTATCTAGTCTGAGATAGCTCCTCCCCTTCTTTTGGAATAAAGTATAACATATAGGCTTATTGATAGGATCAATCTCCTGGGGTCTTTGAGAAAAGTATAAGCTGATCTAGTCAGTTGACATCTTTACTTGCACTGATGTCCTTGAGTCTTTTTCTGGGAAGTGACAGTCACTGCCTCGTTGCATTGGCTTTTTGTTTCCATCCATTAATTTTTAGCTTATCATTGCTGTCCTAGGCTGTAGTTTTTTTAAGATATACATGCACACACACAAGTACTATGCACTGCTCAGCATCATTCTCAATTAGGTGCCCATGTTCTCCCCAGGCTTGCCTTGACTCACTCTTCCCCTGTATTACTACACACATTCCTTTCTGAGATATCAGACCTCTTCCCAGGCCATGGGGTCTGGATAGAGATGCCTACTTCCCTCCACCTCACCTAAAAAGTCGTATAGTCAAAGGTATGGCTTTTCCAGTAGTCATGTATGGATGTGAGAGCTGGACGATAAAAAAAGGCCAGAGCACCAGAGAATTGATGCCTTTGAAGTGTGGTAATGGAGAAGACTCTTGAGAGTCCCTTGGACAGCAAGGAGATCCAACCAGTCCATCCTAAAGGAAATCAGTCCTGAATATTCATTGGAAGGACTGATGGTGAAGCTAAAGCTCCAGTACTTTGGCCACCTGATGCAAAGAGCTGACTCATTGGAAAAGACGGTGATCCTGGCAAAGATTGAAGGCAGGAGGAGAAGGGGATGACAGAGGATGAGATGGTTGGATGGCATCACCGACTTGAAGGACATGAGTTTGAACAATCTCCAGGAGTTGGCAGCGGACAAGGAAGCCTGGCAATCCATGAGGTCACAAAGAGTTGGACATGACTGAGCGACTGAACAACTCCACCAGGAGACACCATCCACCAGCCTTCTGGGGCCTGATGGCAAAGCTGAAAGAAAAGGTTTTCAGTGGAAAGGAAACTTTCAGTCTACCTTTCCTAGAGTGCTACTTTTCTGTCTTCTGTCTGGGAATATATAATCTGCCAGTGCACATTGGGGCGACAGTAGGGGAGGAGAGAGGTCCTTACGACTCATGATAGCTCATTCTCCTTTTCTGCAATGTCACTGGATGGGTGGGGTAAGATTCAAAACCTTGGCTTTTCTTTCAAATATTCCCTAATAGCTGGAGAATCCTCCTTCTCTTTTTCCAACAACTTCCTCAGATTTTGTGGGGAGGGGATGTAATCCAACAGGAGATAAATGGCCTTTTGGAGTAAAATGTTAAATATAGCTTCTAAATCTAGCAAGAAATCTTTCTGAATTCTCCCTATAATGGCCAGTTGATGTGCTTCTTGCTTTAAAAAAAAAAAAAAAAAAAACTTACATCCACGGGACTTCTCACATTGTTTTAATAGATGCAATCCCTTCTACAGGCCTTCATTTCCAAAGGGCCTAGGCTTGGATGTGTGACTGTGATGAATTTTTTATCATTATTATTAATCTAGGAGGTGGGGGCAGACTCCCCCTGGCATTTTGATCCTTCCTTTCCCTTTATTCAAGCAAGTTAACTGCTCTGTGCTTATGTCAAAAGAGGCATGTAGCAAAGGAGAATACAGAACTAAAAGCCAGAATGGTCGGCTAGTTTAAGTTCTCAAGGCTAAAACCCGTGAAAGTTGCTCAGTGACATCTGACTCTTGGATTATACAGTCCCATGGATTATACAGTCCATGGAATTCTCCAGGCCAGAACACTGGAGTGGGTAGTCGTTCCTTTCTCCAGGGGATCTTCCCAACCCAGGGATCCCACATTGCAGGCGGTTTCTTTACCAGCTGAGTCACAAGGGAAGCCCAAGAATACTGGAGTGGGTAGCCTATCCCTTCTCCAGTGGATCTTTCTAACCCAGGGGTCAAACCGGGGTCTCCTGCATTACAGGTGGATTCTTTTACAGCTGAGCTCAAAGCTGAAACCCTTAGGGGAAGTAGTTTTTCTGGTCAAGACGAAATGTCTTAGCCCAACTATGAAGGGAGACAGACTTTTCCTCTGCTGGGGAAAATCAGACTAGGAGACAGGGGTGCTCTCCACCTCACCTTCTGACCGATGAAATGTGCAGGTCTTCAAAGTAGAGGCTGAAGACCTCAGCTTTCCAATTGCAGGCCAAGAAGCCAGCCAAGACTCCACAGAAGAAAAGGCAACACAGATCCACAATGACAGGTGGGGTGGAGAAAGTACCCACAAAGGCCTATTCTTCCTCACTTCCCTTCTTATGCCTGGGAATCTTGAGATACCTGAGCCCTTTTCAGCTCAGAAAGGCTTTGCCATTTCAAGTGTGAATCTAAGCTGCCAGTGTCATTTTGTTGTGAACATTCCCCATTAGGACCTCGAAGACTTGAGGTGGACTCTTCTGTCTCTTTATTGGATTAAATGGGCTTCCTATGGGTACTCCTCAGGAAGAGATCAATGCCCCAATTTCCTGACAGGAAGTATCAAAAAAAAAAAAAAAAAGGCACAGATGGATTACAGGACATGGACAAAATCTTCTGAGCCAGTTTATCTTTAATCTCTTTTGGCATAAAACACTCATTTTGAATTCTGGTTTTTAATATGTGGGAATTTAGTATTGAATACCTTTTAAAAGCACATTGTACAACTAAAACAGACGTCCTTTTGTTTACTTTAATATTCAAGAGTGCAATTTTGTGCAGCACCTACAGAAAGCAAAATCAGGAATGGGGGCATGGTTTATTTGCCCCCCCCCATGCAAGGATTAGGATTTCTGCACTGAAATGAAAATATCTAGAGCTTTGTGTAAACATTAAGACTTGCGATTTCAGTGGAAATTGTTGTAATTCTAAATTAGTCTCAAATTCTTGCAGACATAGATAACCTGGAAAGGTTTCAAATCCAATCGAGGCTTCTGTATAAAGATATGATTTCCAGTATTTTTATATACTAGTTGTATTTTCTGTTTTAACTGGCTTCTTGAAGTTTGAATTTATATAGCATTAAGATACTTATCCAAATGCCTCTAAGAAATGAAAATTGTACAAAAGAAACATATACAATTAAATAAGAATACAGGCAATATAAAATAAGAAATCTGAATTATGATGCTTGGATCAAAGGAATTTGGGACAAAACCTCCAGAACTTCTCTTTACTGGTATTTTTTTTTTTTTT
>SJYQ01096181.1:187014-201389 GCA_006410935.1 Redunca redunca | reverse complement strand
TCCTGTACAATGTCATGAACCTCATTCCATAGTTCATCAGGCACTCTATCTATCAGGTCTAGGCCCTTAAATCTATTTCTCACTTCCACTGTATAATCAGAAGGGATTTGATTTAGGTCATACCTGAATGGTCTAGCGGTTTTCCCTCTTTTCTTCAATTTAAGTCTGAATTTGGTAATAAGGAGTTCATGATCTGAGCCACAGTCAGCTCCTGGTCTTGTTTTTGTTGACTGTTTAGAGCTTCTCCATCTTTGGCTGCAAAGAATATAATCAATCTGATTTCGGTGTTGACCATCTGGTGATGTCCACGTGTAGAGTCTTCTTGTGTTGTTGGAAGAGGCTGTTTGCTATGACCAGTGCCTTTGTCTAGGAGTAAATAAAAGCATTATCCCAAGTCAGCTGGAGCAGAGGCAGACCTCACAGGTCCAGAACAATTCTAAAATGATCTTGGATGCCCTGGCAATTTATAACAAGGGTCCCCAACCTCCAGGCTTACCTGGTGGCTCAGATGGTAAAGAATCTGCCCGCAATGCAGGAGACCCAAGTCTGATCCCTGGGTTGTGAAGATCCCCTGGAAAAGGGCATGGCAACCCACTCCAGTCCTCTTGCCTGGAGAATTCCATGGACAGAGGAGCCTGGTAGGTCCATGGGGTTGCAGAGAGTCGGACATGACTGAGTGACTAACGCTTTCACTTTCACCCAACCTCCAGGCAGTGCACCAGCACCTGTCAGATCAGTGGTGGCATTGGGTTAGCAATAAAGTGCACAATAAATGTAACACACTTGAATCACACCCCCTTTCCTGGTCCATGGAAAAATTGTCTTCTGCGAAACTGGTCCTTGGTACCAAAAATGCTGGGGACCACTGATCTATAAGATCCCCTGCCAGAGAAATTGAGGCCAAAGCAGACACCATCGACTGTTCAAGCCAAAGCACTTGGTTGTTGGAAGTCAAGTTCTGGGGCAGTTTACTACTGAGGGCAAATAGAAGGCCATTGTACCTCAGACAGACACACACATACTAAACACATTTTCCCCAAGAGGTGGAGTATGAAGGAAAGCAAATGTGTGACAAATGGCAGAGCCAGAAAGGTATAAATTATTGCTCAGATGGGCCAGGATATACCCAACCTTTAAGTCAGATATATAGCAGGGTCTTGATAAATGTCAGATCCCTTGCTTTCAGGGTGATTTCAGAGTCCAGTTCCCCACTTAAGCCCCAAGTGAGTCCCTTGAGGTTTCTGTCGGTGATGGAAATTTTAAATTGGACCAGCCATGAATATGAATCATTGGGATCATTCCTTTAGACCTGGTGCAGAACCAGACCTTGGCTAAAAACTGCATCAGCAAGAAACAGACCTTTTTGGCTTCTCAGCCTCCTTACCATGCCTCTGGAGACCTCTAGCACACTTGAGTAAGAGCTTATCTTCCTTTAAGGGAGCTCAGACAGCCTAGTGCCATGAATTTCACTGCAGATTAGCAAAGGTCTGGGAAGTAGTTTTTGCTTTCCACAGACCCCTAGTCCCTGAAGACCATTAAGAAGAATCTTTCCAAGCTTGGGGCGGGGGCACCCAGATTTCAGTTCTGAAGACTCAATCCAGTGTACTGAGTCTCCTTTTCCTCCCAGGAGTGTGGGGTCCAGGCCTCAGCTTTTAGCAGAGTGGGTGGGAGGTTGCTAGGCTCCAAGCTGCCACCTCTGTTTTTTTAACTTCCCTCCATGCTTTCCATCACGCCTTCCTCATTATCTGGATGAGAAGGTTTGTAGAGCCAAACCGGCAGCTGATTCCCTCAGGCTATGTTTTAGTTCTAGGGCTTCCTGGAGCTTTGGGCATAAAGGCACCTCCCAGGGTGAGCCGACTAGCCACAGGATTGGCTGACACTTGCCTATGAAGGGCAGGGACTGAAACCACTTTCCCAGAGCTGCCCTGGAGCATCCCAGGCGGTGCCGCCTTTCTTCCTGACCAGACACAGGCCCTGCTGCGGAGCTGGGGGACTCATTCTGAGTCTACTGTGCCCTTCCAACCTGCTGCTCCAGCCTTGGCTGTCACAGCGGGTGGCTTACATGGTCCTCCCAGTGCAAGGTCATTGAAAAGGCATGGAGCTGCAAATTCCCAGACTCAGGGAGGGAGGCAAAGGAGGTTTGCAGGCATGCCAACTACACTGGATCGCAACATCCTGGCAGAGAGGCAATCCACCTTTGAACACCTCTAACAGGAGGAAGCTCTGCACGCCATGATGTGGCAGGCCTTCTGCTGTTGAACAGCCCTCATGGTTAAAAGGCCATCATCTTACCCCATCCCCATCTGCCTCCCTAGATTTCCTATGGAGCTACATGGAATATGTCTGCTGCTCCTGCCATCTGATGCTGTTTCCATTTGTGCACTGTCTTTGCAACCACACTAACCAGATGGCTTGTGAGAGTGTGGACCACATCTCTGCTCCTTCTGCAGCCCCATGGTATTGGTGGTGGGCTCTAAGGCTTCTGGGTAGTGTTCTCAGTTGCACTCCAAGTTTCTGTACCTATGACTGTCCCCTCCCCAACCCCAACATGAATCATGTTCATTCCAATTCCACCCCTCTGCTCAGACCAGGGCCACTACTGAAGGATAAAGTTCCTGGACATCCTTGGGAAACATCCACTGTAAAGAAAGTGATCTACTTCGGTGCCAAGCACATCTTTCCTCCAACACACACACACCCCAGCACCCATCCTTGTATCTAGGTTAATGTCAGCACAAACAAACTTTCTGGGCATCCATGAAGCGGAAAAGTTAAAAGTGTCAGTTGCTCAGTCGTGTCAGACTCTTTGCGACCCTCTGGACTGTAGATGCCAGGCTCCTCTGTCCATAGAATTCTCCAGGCAAGAACACAAGACTGAGTTGCCATTCCCGACTCAGGGATTGAACCGGTGACTGCTGCATTGCAGGCGGATTCTTTACCATCTGAGCCACTAGGGAAGCCCCAAAAATACTGCAGTGGAAAATGAAAGTCTCAAAATGCAATTTAGAACCTGAGGAGGATGAGTAAAATGGAAACCAAGAGCACTTCTCACTTCTTGCCTTAGGGCTGTCTCAGCACAAGAGCAGGTACATCTCCCTCCTGCAACCATCTGTATCTGTGAGTTAGTCTGCACATGCAGCAACAAGGACCCCACATCCAAAGAGCCAACTGTAACTAGGGCACAGCACCACTGCCCTTCTGAGATGCCTTTTGGTATTTGCTCTCTAAAAATCCAACTCCTACCACTCATCAAACCTCTTGTCCAATCAGACAGCTTCCAGAAGTGCCCACTTCTTTCCTGAACTCCAACTGCACCTGTCTATGCCAACACCCTGCATTTTAAAGGATATTTGACTTTTCTATTAGTCAAAGGTATTATTTTATTTTGTCTACTTTAGACTACAGCCTCCTCAGAGGCAGGAACTATGATAGCGATACTTCTGCATATACCACAAGGCCTGGCGCAAGGAGGGGCACACAGCTGAAGTTTAATTAAATGAGTGGTTTCGGGACTTCCCTGGAGGTCCAGTGGTTAAGACTCTGCACTTCCAATGCAAGGGGCATGGATTCGATTCCTAGTTGGGGAACTACACTCCCACATGGTGTGCAGCCAAAACAACTTTTTTCAATGTTAAAAATCAAAAATTTAAGTTTAACAAAAAATGTGGTTTAGAAATATCTGGAAAGGAAGGCTACCAGTGAGTGAGTCAGGGAGACAGGTAACTTAATATCCATGCACTATCATCATATTGAGCACCTCCAAAGTATAAGGCACCCATCCATCTTAGTGGGACAGAACCCCACTGGCAAAAGATGGGCAAGTCCTCTCCTTACAAACCCAGAACACACAAATCTGTTTTTCACTATGCTGGTTTTCACACAAAAAAAATTCCAGCTGGTCACATCCTTTTGGCCCCCTATCAGTGCAACCTCCATGAGGTTTGTCTCCAATAGTGAAGATGGGTTTGCCTGCGCCAACCACAGTCTCATACTTGGGACACAGTATCTGTAAAAATGACAGGTGAGGCTAAAGATGCAGCTTGGGAGAAATGCCCAAATTCAACAGCAAACCTTGTGAAGTTTTAGTGAGGAAAAAAAGTCAAGCCTAGTTGCTAAAGGTCCTTCTTAAAGTAAAAAAGCAAATGAGCCCCCAGTGTGTAAAGGATTGGTATATGTGGTTGACATGACGGTGTTATGATGCCTGATGAGATTTCATCAAGCTCTAAATGCATGTACAAAATGTAGCTCCTGAGGACATGGAAGGGGCGCAGCCACCCTTTGTATGCTATGAATATGCCTCGAGGCCTCTTTACACATCCTCTGCCTGGACTCCACCCCTCCTTACTAGCTTTTTCTTGATTCCCAGGCCTAAGCCTAAATGTCACCTGACTCCAAAGAGACCTATAGAGAGAAGCTCCTCCACCGATATTCTTTACCTCTGGCTTCTTTCATTTGCAACTTAAGAAAATATATTTACCTGCATTTTGTCTGTTTCCATATACTTGAACATAATAAGCTCCAGTGAAGATATGACTATGTCTGTTTCATTCACTGTATCCCCACAGAACCATGCAAAATTAGTTCTCAAAAATTGAGATAAATGATTATGAGACAGTGTAGCAAAGCCAAAAACCCAGGGAATTTCACATCAAGTGATCTGGGTTCCAGTGTTAGCTTAGCTATTTCCAAGCTGCATAACATCAAACTGCCTAATCTCTGAGCTTCAGTTTCTTCATTTTTTATATGAAAACATAACTTCACCCACCTCACAATACTCTTTGGAAGAAAAAACTAAAATGAATGTGAAAGTAATTGGTACAATGTTGAGTCCTGTACAAACATGAATTATTATGTGAGGCACCTAAAGAAGTATCTCTGCTTTCTCTAGGACATCCACCACAAAATCTCCTGAAAAATCAAACCAGTCATACTCTTGGCTGAATGCTACCTCAGACACAAAATACATTGAAAACCATTATGAAACTTTACTGCAAGCATTTGACCTCATGGTTACCTGGCAGAGAGCAGGCTCCTTAAAAGGGTGGGCCCACGATAGGTGATCTCAAGAAAAGGGGAGATGGAAGGAGAATCTTAAAATGTCCTGAAATGCTTTAAGCTCAGATGACATTTAGAGGGTGAGTGCAAGCCAAGGGGAGAGGGCAACTGAAGTGGGGGCCCTGGTAGAGCCACTACAGTGAGTCGTTAGGCAGAAAGAAGACAAAAGGAGGTAGAAGGGGCAGCTACAAACTTTATCTCCTTGGCCTTGTGCATCTCAGGGACGTTTGACTTTACAGAGTCCATGTGTGTGTACTGCAGGGAAGGGAGGGAGGCCAGAGAGCAGGAAACTGACGCCAAGGGAGCTGTACTTAATCATAATAACCATTAGTATTGACTTTGGTGCCATCTTAAAGGAGCCATTTGTTATAAGAACCAATAGTCAAAACCCCCAGTCAGCCAGGCTTTGTCTTATGAGCTCTAAAAATAATGGTATTTTGCTGTTCATCTGTTTTAATTTTCCAAATTCAAATGCAATTTGAAATCAATTCAAATATTGATTTCTTTCTTCTAAACAAAGAGATGTTAAAAGGAGAAAGGAAGGAAGGAAGAAAGAAGGACAGACAGATCTGGCTTTTCAATGAATCACATAATAATACCCCCAAAGCAGGAACCCAAGGCAGTAATTATTCCCCTAACTCAGAAGTATGAAAGGAAAATGGGTGAGAATTATGACCACATGAACAATATATAAAACCTCTCCAGAGCTGAGACCAGCAAATCACTTACCTACAGCTTCAGCAGTGACATATAAAAGCTGGAAGAAACACAGTTAAGGTCAATTAGCTTCTGGTTTATAAAGCACCACCTCATTTTAATCAGCTCCCCGTGCCATGCTCCATCTCCAGCTGGCAAAAGGGCTAAGTGAAGTTAAGAGTTGTTTGCTCTTTTTCAAGCAGCTTGAAAACCAAGTGGAAAGAGCAGAATGATCTTGTTTAGAGTTTGGGAAAGGTCAGCAGACTATTTTCCAGCCAGGCCTTATGAGGGTGTCTGCACCTTGGTGTGGTCACCACAATCCAGGGTCTGGCACTCTACAGCTCCCTTGTTTTGTCACCCTCCCCAGCTTCCAGGGATCAGTTCACAGTAGCCAAACTCAAACAAACAGACCGATAACCTGGACCACTAACTTAGAGGAACAGATGGTGGGATAGACCTAACAGCCCGAATACTTGGACCCACTAGCCTGCTCTCTAGGAAGGAAACTGAACTCATTAAACAACTCAAAAGAAGATAAAATAAAGATAAACTACATCCATTTAAATCTAGGTTCATGGCTTCATGTAACTTGATTCTTTGGGCCTGAGTTTTCTGATCTGTATAAAGAATAGTGTTTACCACTTACCATTATTTTTTTTTAGGATATCTGAAAAACATTTTGTGAACCAGAGAACATGATACAATTGGAGTAGTCATGCTTGGCAATAAGATGGCAGTTTGGTGCACACAGAATTTGAAAAAGAAGAGCTAGAGAGTTCTACAGGCAGTTTTACCCCACTCTAGTAGAACCAAAAACAAATCCTTACTACACTACAGATACTGTTTTTCTAAGGACTCAGAGCCCCACACATAGTCTCTGTGTCTGGGACACATGGAGAAGTCTCAGTCTCTAGCACCTTTTTCAAAACTCCTTCTTAGACACCCAAAGCTTCCATCATCCTGCTCTCTCCTCGTGATGCACAGACTGAAATGATGGATGCTGTCTGCAGAGTCTGTGCTGTGAATTACCTCCAAGGTGGACACCTCCCTGGGGACACTGCCCTGCCTGGCACTGGACATGCTCACACCCGCGGCTGCACCTTCACTCCTCTGTCTTGAGATGCTGCTACAAGAAATGGCACTGATCCACTCCCGGAAGATTCTTGTTGTTTTCCATCTTGGAGGGAGTGTCTTTTTCTGATCTGATCCCCCAGTTCCAGCTGTGCCCCTCTGTTAAGAATGATGAGGATTTCTCACTCAGAGACGGGGCAGAGAGAGGTGAAACTGGGGAGGGGCAGTGACAACACAGAATGGATGGTTCTAGACCACCCGAGATCCAAGCATTCCCCTGGGACAAGGAAAACTGGGCGTCATTCACTCTAGAAAGAAGCAGGATGAGGGACACAGGGGCCCCAAAGGCAAACCGCAAAAGCCAACTGGTAAAGCCAGCAGGGACTTGCCACTGTTCTTGCAACACAATCCAAGCTGCATATCCTGGCCCATGAGGCCCCGAGTGACCCAGACTCCACCTGCTTCTCCAGCGTCACCTCATACACTCACCACCCCCACCCCATCACTAGCTCGGCCCACAGTGACCTACTTTACGTTCTTTAGATTTGCTGACTCGTTCCCAGGCCCGAGTCTGTTAACCTGCTCTTCCTCCCATCTGGGACCCTCTCCTCCTATATCTGCCTGGCCTTGACTCAGGTGTCAGCCCAAATGTCACCTCCTTTTCTGATGGCTTTTCTACCAATATTTCCCAATCCCTCAGCCATTCTCTCTCCTGTTAACATGTTTTATTTTCTTCTTGGCACCTACTTAACATTATTTTCTTATTGTCTGGTTCTTTTTCCACAGGAGACAGGACAGAGAACCAAAATAGGTGAGGCTGAAGCACCGCAAATCAGAGCAGTTAGCAAGATGTGCTGAGAGAGAGATTCTGGAAGATGGAGAAGAAATGCTTTGTCTTGTACATTTAAATAGGCCACAGTCAACATGCCTGGGGTATCCACTGTAACATCCCCTTTGCATCAACTAGGTCCTGCCTCCTGTCTCCCTGAAAGGGGCCGAGGGGAGGCTACTGCTCCTGTGCTAAAGAGGGAACAGTATTAGAATCCTACATTTACTCCTCTTCAAAGTAGAAATCACAAACATTAATTGAGCAACATAAACCAAAAAGTTTAAGGTGACTTCACTGAAAAGATAATGTGGGCATGTCTGCTTTTCTCTCAATCACTTGCCCAGCTTCTAGACTCCGTTCTGTAAGCCTATTTGGCTGGGCACTCTCAACTGCAAAAGAAGTCCTCTATTTTTCAGCTTCAAAACCTATAGCTAATCTTAATTTGGGACATTTATAAACCCCGTTCTTTCTCATGCCTAAACCATATGCCCTGATCCATCTTTAACAGATAATGTTGGTTTTTTTAGATACTGGCAGAGGGATAATAGAATGTGTGGACTTAGGTCACTGAGGTTGTTACGTTGGCTCTGCCATCTACTGAGTAATCTTGGATAAGCTATTTAATATTTCTATCCTTTAATCTTTTCCTGTATAAAATGGGAATATTAATATCAACTTCATAGGGTTGATATAAGGGACAACATGACACAAAATATCTAGCAAAGCATTAATAAATTATTATTATCACTAACAAGTAGTAGTAAAAGGTACAACATTGATCTCCATCTAATTCCTTATGTTTGTTGTCAACTGGTTAGAGATAAGCAGGGTATACAGGTAGACAGATTAGCCTCACCCATCTCCAACATAGCCTGGAAAACTTAGGGGATAAACACAGAGAGTGGTGTTTGGGGGGAACTAAAACACTATTGGGTTGGCCAAAACATTCATTCGGGTTTTCCCACAACATCTTGCAGAAAAAGCCAAATGAACATTTTGGCCAACCCAGTATATCAAGAGGCCAGAGTTTTTGGTCGGCCTTACCAGCACTGGTCTTTGAAGCCTTAAATGTGGCTTCATCTGGGATCCTTGGGTTTGGGTCTGGGGCCATGATTTGTACCTAAAGAGAATTATTTTTCGTGTCTGGTGTCCTACAGGGAATTAGCCTTATGAAAGAGCAAAATGAGCTCCAGAGTCAGGAGAAGCACTCTAAGAACACTTGGACTACAAAGGCAGTAGGATCCCATGAGTTTCAGAACTCCTGGGGGAGAAGGGCAAAGTTCTTACTAGACTCAGGAATGTTGCTCAGATGCTGAGTCATGTACAACCCTTTCCAACCCTATGGACTGTAGCCCTCCAGGCTCCTCTACCCATGGGATTTCCCAGGCAAGAATACTGGAGTAGGATGCCATTTCCTCCTCCAGGGGATCTTCCTTACCTGAGGGATAGAACCCACATCTCTTACATCTCCTGCATTGGCAGGCATGTTCTTTACCACTAGCACCACCTGGAAAGCCCAGACGCAGGAATGGCTCACCTCAAAACAAGCTAGTATGAGCATTAACTGATCTGTAGCATATGACAGTAGTTAATAGGCTCAGCTTTGTTTTGTTTAGGATTCCTCCTCTGTTATATGTCTTAGCTAGGACTGCAGTCCAAGGCTCGAAACCAAGTGACTAGATTCTTTGAGTTGTAGTACAATAATACACATCTTCCCTCATAGCTCAGTCAGTAAAGAATCTGCCTGCAATGCAGATTCCTGGGTTGGGAAGATTCCCTGGAGTAGGAAATGGCAACCCACTACAATATTCTTGCCTGGAGATTCCCACAGACAGAGAAGGCTAGCAGGCTACAGTCCATGGGGTCACAAGAGTTGGACACAACTTAGCATTTAAACCAACGCCAATGTGAAATTCAGGGCTTTGAAGTTTTTAGCGTTGGGGATTGTTAGATAGAATTTGGGGCAGGTGACATAGTGCTATTAATATCTCCCTTGATCTTGTCTGAAGTTGCAGGCAGAACCAAGGGGGAAGCCTTAAAGGGACCAACCTTGGGTCTGTTTGGAAGGTCCATAGACTCCCTGGAGCCTCTTGTCACCCTCCATTCAATTGATTCAGGAGGATCTGAGCTTTCTGTTTTGTAGTTAACTGGGAGTAAGCAGTCTGTTTCTGGTAGGTCTGCCAGGGGGCCAAGCATCATAGGAAGTAAGGCATGGCCACTTACCAACACTGTCTCCTCCGCATTCTACTTTTCCCATCTTTCTTCTATGCCTCTGTCATCTTATAACTCTACAGACCTTAAACTGAATGTTCCAAGTATTTTGCCTTGATGACTTTGCTCTTTTCCAGGCCACACTCCTCCACTGCCAAAATTTCACCTCCAAGATGACTCACTCACTGCGTCCTACCTGTAAGGATATCCCAGATTCCAACTACACACCTCCTACATGCAGTGCTGGGCTGTGCTGGTAAGGGTGGATAATCTCTCAGTTTTAGTTTTTCCCACTTTCACCTCCAGCTCCACATCTCTAAAGATAAGGCTCTCTCCACAAACATTCTCTTCCAACTTACCTTCCAGTCTGTCAATGGTCCCCATCAGAAGGAACAAGCACTTCCCAGGTATCAGTTTCGTTTTAGAAGTTTCCACAAGGGAAACCCACGTGGCCTCTCTGCAACCCTTCATTCCCCTTTCCAAGGCAAGACTTGGCTTATTGGTGAGACTGACGAAGCTCTTTGACTCAGTTCCTACTGTGCCAGGGTTTGGCAAACTCCAGCCCGTGAACCAAATCCAGCCCACCACCTGGTTCTGTAGCTTTAGTTTTATGTGAACACGGCCATACTGGTTCCTTCACCTATGCTCTGTGGCTCTCTCACACCTCAAAAGCAGTGGCAAGGAGTAACGACAGACCAACCACACAGCCTGCAAAATATCAGCCACGGGCTCTGGCCAGATCAACCCTCAGGAAACACCACTGTTATCCAGCTGCTTAAGGACTTGTAATGGCCACCTACAGACTGCTAAATAAAGCCTATTTCTGTGTAAACAAGGAAGGGAGAATTGGGGGGGGAGGTGCGGTTGAGACTTTGTTGATTTCTTAGAACTTGACACTCTTGTTGAGAACAGAGATACACTTAAGAATAGGATGTTTTTAGTCTTGACCTTTACTGGGTGGGGGCCAACGAGGGGCAATAAATACATTGTTAAATCCTCTCTGCCAGTGGTATTGAAACATATATTCAGTTCAGTCACTCAGTCATGTCCGACTCTTTGTGACCCCATAAATCACAGCACGCCAGGACTCCCTGTCCATCACCATCTCCCAGAGTTCACTCAGACTCACATCCATCGAGTCAGTGATGCCATCCAGCCATCTCATCTTCTGTTGTCCGCTTCTCCTCCTGCCCCCAGTCCCTCCCAGCATGAGTCTTTTCCAGTGCGTCAGCTCTTCGCATGAGGTGGCCGAAGTACTGGAGTTTCAGCTTCAGCATCATTGCCTCCAAAGAAATCCCAGGGCCGATCTCCTTCAGAATGGACTGGTTGGATCTCCTTGCAGTCCAAGGGACTCTCAAGAGTCTTCTCCAAGACGGCAGTTCAAAAGCATCAATTCTTCGGCGCTCAGCCTTCTTCACAGTCCAACTCTCACATNTTTTCACTCTCCTCTTTCACTTTCATCAAGAGGCTTTTTAGTTCCTCTTCACTTTCTGCCAGAAGGGTGGTGTCATCTGCATATCTCAGGTTATTGATATTTCTCCCAGCAATCTTGATTCCAGCTTGTGCTTCTTCCAGTCCAGCATTTCTCATGATGTACTCTGCATATCAGTTAAATAAGCAGGGTGACAATATACAGCCTCGACGTACTCCTTGCCCTATCTGGAACCAATCTGTTGTTCCATGTCCAGTTCTAACTGTTGCTTCCTGACCTGCATACAGGTTTCTCAAGAGGTAGGTCAAGTGGTCTGGTATTCCCATCTCTTTCAGAATTTTGCACAGTTTATTGTGATCTACACAAAGGTTTTGGCATAGTCAATAAAGCAGAAATAGATGTTTTTCTGCAACTCTCTTGATCTTTTGATGATCCAGCAGATGTTAGCAATTTGATCTCTGGTTCCTCTGACTTTTCTAAAACCAGCTTGAAACATATTACCACATGTAAAATAGCCAGTGGAAATTTGCTGTATGAGGCAGGAGCTCAACCCCATGCTCTGTGACAACCTAGAAGGGTGGGATGGGGTGGTAGGGAGGTCATGTAGGGGACATGTGTATACATATGGCTGATTCATGTTAATGTAAGGCAGAAAACCACACACATCATGAAGCAGTTCTCTTCTAATGAAAATTTTTTTAAATCCTCTCTGCCAAGGATGTTCTAACATAGCTGTGTAGAAAAGAGGTGAGAGAGAAAATACAAGGCTGCTTTCTGCTGTAGTTTGGTAAATTCAATGGAAGTAACTTCCTGTGTGAACCAGTTTCTGAATCTCGAGGGGAAGGGGGCACATGTGAAAGAGACAGTCACAGAAGTTCTAAGAGCCTTAACTCCCATTTCACTGGGCCCAGGTGGCAAGGATCAGAAAGGCAGTTCCATGGGATGCAGAGGTAGGACTGGGACTCTCCACTGAGTTCATTAATGAAAGAAAGAGCAACACTCCTGGGTGACCACAGACTAGACTGTTAATCCTCCAGGGTAAACAGAGCAACAGAGTCTTCCCTGGTGGTCCAGTGGTTGAAACTCTGTGTTTCCAGTGCATGGGACGCTGGTTTGGTCCCTGGTCAGGGAGCTAGGATACCACATGCCGCATGGTGGAGAAAAACAAAACCAGAGCAACAAATTGTGGTGTGGTAATGGCTTTGCCCAACCACCAAAGGAAAGCACAAGCCTCTCTCTCCAAGTGTACAATAAAGAAGTTCTTGTGAAGGCTGAGGATCAAAACGGCCTCCAAGAACCCAATATGTACACCAGGTTAGGAGGTACAGCACCTGGTGGAGGACAAGAAAAAATTCTATATATAAAAGTTCTATATATAGACAAAGGAAACTGCTTTCCATTGCTTCTTTCTCTGAGAAGTCTTCCTCCTCAAGCATCTAACAAGAAGGTCTCTTCATCACTTGTAAAACCTAACAGAATCATGGTTGAGCCCAAGATAAAGAAACCTAGCAATGACAAATAACACCAGACCTGCTCTAAACATAAGGAGAGAGGGCCTGACTTTCTTTGGGCTTGCTTTTCTATGCTGAATTTCAGAAGAGCAGGGATGACATTGAGGGCCAAAAACCAAGGTTTGGCCCTAGAGGGAAGAAATTCAAAGAGGCCACTTGGTCTGCTTCTGGCCTAGGTGACAGGCACCAAGGACAAAGGTAGTCCCTTTAAAAGTGAGTTGACCAGAAAGTTCTTTTGGGCTTTTCTGTATCATCTTATAAACCCAAAGGAACTTTTTGGCCAACACAAGGTCTGGCTTAACAAAGCAAGGGGAAGAGCTTACCAAGGGGTTACAAGAGGCTTGCCCAAAGTAGTACAGCCCAAATGGAGCAAGTACAGCTTTACGAGGAAGATCACATTCTCAGGAGCCAGGCTCTCCGGGTTCATCTTCCAGACCTACTTCTTACTAGCTTTGTGACCTTGGGCAACCTTCTTAGCATGCCTGAACCTCTGTTTTCTCAGCTAAAGTGGGGAGAATAACACTTTCAAGTTTCATAAGGTTGTTTTGAGAATTAAACAGAGTAATTCTCGTAATGTTGCAGAACCATGTGTTCAAAAAATATTCAGTTGCTCAGTCATGTCTGACTCTTTGCAACCCCATGAATCACAGCAACCCAGGCCTCCCTGTCCATCACCAACTCATGGAGTTCACTCAAACACACATCCATTGAGTCGGTGATGCCATCCAGCCATATCATCCTTTGTCGTCCCCTTCTCCTCCTGCCCCCAATCCCTCCCACCATCTGAGCCTTTTCCAGTGAATCAACTCTTCACATGAGGTGGCCAAAGTACTGGAGTTTCAGCTTCAGCATCATTCCTTCCAAAGAACACCCAGGGCTGATCTCCTTTAGAATTGACTGGTTGGATCTCCTTGCAGTTCAAGGGACTCTCAAGAGTCTTCTCCAACACCACAGGTCAAAAGCATCAATTCTTCGGCGCTCAGCCTTCTTCACAGTCCAACTCTCACATCCATACATGACCACAGGAGAAACCATAGCCTTGACTAGGCAGACCTTTGTTGGCAAAGTAATGTCTCTGCTTTTCGATATGCTGTCTAGGTTGGTCATAACTTTCCTTCCAAGGAGTAAGCGTCTTTTAATTTCATGGCTGCAATCACCATCTGCAGTGATTTTGGAGCCCCCAAAAATAAAGCCTGANTGTGAGATGAGTGCAATTGTGTGGTAGTTTGAGCATTCTTTGGCATTGCCTTTCTTTGGGATTGTTACCTGTTATTATAAAACAATATGACTTCTCTGCTAGAGATATTCCTTAGCAGATATAGCAGGAAGAGCTATGGCCACAGGGTCTGGGAGCTTCTACTCCTAGTTGCCAAGTGCATCTCATTATTGCTCCCTTCTCACCTTTTCAATCCTCTTCTTGCTGTTTTGTTACCCCCTGCCAAAAATGCCTTCCCCCTCCTTTATCTTCACCTACTCAACCCTAGCACAGTTCTATCTCCTAAAATACTGGTGTACTTACAATCAATACTAGTAAATTTAACACTCAATTGTCCCTTAATCCTTTCATGAT
>SJYQ01096181.1:169527-182716 GCA_006410935.1 Redunca redunca | reverse complement strand
CTTGGAAGAAAAGTTATGACCAACCTAGATAGCATGTTCAAAAGCAGAGACGTTAGTTTGCCACCAAATGTCCGTCTAGTCAAGGCTATGGTTTTTCTAGTGGTCATGTATGGATGTGAGAGTTGGACTGTGAAGAAAGCTGAGCACCGAAGAATTGATTCGTTTGAACTGTGGTGTTGGAGAAGACTCTTGAGAGTCCCTTGGACTGCAAGGAGATCCAACCAGTCCATTCTGAAGGAGAACAGCCCTGGGATTTCTTTGGAGGGAATGATGCTGAAGCTGAAACTCCAGTACTTTGGCCACCTCATGCAAAGAGTTGACTCATTGGAAAAGACTCTGATGCTGGGAGGGATTGGGGGCAGGAGGAGAAGTGGACAACAGAAGATGAGATGGCTGAATGGCATCACTGACTTGATGGACGTGAGTCTGAGTGAACTCCGGGAGATGGTGATGGACAGGGAGGCCTGGCGTGCTTCGATTCATGGGGTCACAAAGAGTCGGACATGACTGAGCGACTGAACTGACTGACTGACACTAGGTTATAATCCAAAGTTTAAAATAAATGTCCATGAGTCCACACTAATATTAATATAAATGATTAGATAATCAAATGAGTGAGGAGAGTCAAGTCTCCGGTGGAGAAGATTCCAAATAATTTATGTCGATATTCTACCCTCAAGACACTCCCTACTCCTTAAACACTGGCTGTGTATTGAGACTTGGTGGCTCCCTGGTGGCTCAGATGGTAAAGCATCTGCCTACAATGTGGGAGACCCGGATTCAATCCCTGGATCAGGAAGATCTCCTGGAGAAGGGAATGGCAACCCACTCCAGTATTCTTGCCGCACCCCCCCCACACACACAAAAAGGGGCTCAAAGAAATATTTTGCTCTTTCCTGGTGGCTCAGAGGTTAAAGCATCTGCCTGGAATGTGGGAGACCTGGGTTTGATCCCTGGGTTGGGAAGATCCCCTGGAGAAGGAAATGGCAACCCACTCCAGTACTCTTGCCTGGAGAATTCCATGGAGGGAGGAGCCTGGTAGGCTACAGTCCATGGGGTCGCAAAGAGTTGGACACGACTGAGCAACTTCACTTTCTTTCAGTTTCCAAAGGGCACCATATAGAAAGGTGTTTTAAAAAAGATGAACTTTATAGTAGAGACACCTGAAAAACACTGCTTCAACCGAGTGATCGAGTTCAACATCAACTGTGATAAGTCACGTTGACAGCAGGTACCCTTGATATGAGAAGGGCACTCTACCTCTGTGGTCTTCTCCCTCAAAACTACAAACCCAAGTCTAAACATGAAACATGAAAACATTAGACAAATCTCACTTGAAGGATATTACACAAAAAACCTGACCGGTAGTACTCCTCTGAACTGTCAAGGTCATCAAAACAAAGTCTTAAAAGAAACTGTCACAGCCAAGAAGAATCCAAAGAGACATGACTATTAAATGCAATGTGGTATCCTGGGTGGAACCCTTTAACGGGAAAGGAACAGTAGGAAAAATAGGAAATCTGAATAAAGCATGTACTTTAGTTAATAATGATGTATTAATATTGATTCATTAACTGTGACAAGGGTACCACAATAATATATTAATAGGAGAAACTCCCTGTACTACTGTNTGTACTACTGTCTCAAATTTTCTGTAAATCTAAAAACTATTCTGAAACAAAACAATTATTAAAAAAAAAAAAAAAAGTGGTAAGATTACCAGCAGCTCTGAAGACTCCTTCCAAAAAAATATAAATTAAATGAGAGACACATTCTCCTCTACTTTGGGGACAAACTGTTCAGGTTCTCTGGTACCAGGAACACTTCTGTGCTTTATTGTCAGTACCCAGAAGAAGAGCAACAGAATCAGGAGGAGCCATGACTGTTCAGGAAAGAAATGGCAGCAAAAACAGCAGAGCATTAAAGAGAGATAATAAGAACAGGTGGATACCCAGTTAACTCCAGTAAAGCAGCAACAGTACAAGGCAAGAGCAGACTTGTTCATAATCATATGAGAGATGCCCACTAGAGACTTCCTGAAGGATTTCAAAAAACACAAGAGGGGATTGAGACCTTGCCAGAAGTAGGTAGGACAAGAGCCAGTGCTATTGAATTATATACTGTTATTGTTAAGAGAAGTGATACATGCAGTATCTAGCCCATATAGAAGTCCTGCAAAGTTTGTTTCCTTACCCATGTGCTGAAGTTGGCCTACTCTAGCTCACAGGAGTGAATTTTTAAATGTTCAGATAGTTTGTGAGCCAGTTGTTAAAAACAGCCATTAATGTTATGTGCCCGCCTGAATTGGGGTGGGGGCAGGGGCATGGTTTGAGGGAGACTAGATATATGTATATGTATGGCTGGGTCCCTCTGCTGTTCACCTGAAACTAGCAAAACATTGTTAATCAGAAAACAATATAAAAAGTGTTTTTTTTAAAGTTCAATGATGCATATCTGCACTATTCAAATTATATTAGAAGCAAGGTTTAATACTCCAAACCCTTTTCCTAATTCCTGTACTACATCTTTACTATTTTTTCTATGCTGTCAGGGTTATTTGTGTCTGTCTATGCAATGGAAGAAGGCAATGGCACCCTACTCCAGTACTGTTGCCTGGAAAATCCCATGGACAGAGGAACCTGGTAGGCTGCAGTCCATGGGGTCACTGAGAGTCAGATACGACTGAGCGTCTTCACTTTCACTTTTCACTTTCATGCATTGGAGAAGAATACGACAACCCACTCCAGTGTTCTTGCCTGGAGAATCCCAGGGACGGGGGAGCCTGGTGGGCTGCCATCTATGGGGTCGCAAAGTGTCGGACACAACTGAAGTGACTTAGCAGCAGCAGCCTGCAATGGAAATACCTCGTAATAGCATGCTCTTGCCCATCACTTCTGACTTCTCGTTCAGTTACTTTACAATTATAGCTTGACAATTCAGTCCAGTTAGTCCCCAGTTGTAATGGGTGGTACATGCCTTACAACATGGAAATTTGAATATGCTAGAAATCAAGACTTGATTTATCACACAGTTGGTTGTCTAGACTTTAAAAAAGTGACAGCAAAAGTGTTCATAACACGAATTAAATTTAAGAGCATTTTGTGTCAGAGCTGTAGCTATTATATTATGCCTAACACA
The DNA here is from genome assembly GCA_006410935.1 of Redunca redunca. Lineage (NCBI taxonomy): Eukaryota > Metazoa > Chordata > Mammalia > Artiodactyla > Bovidae > Redunca > Redunca redunca. The sequence continues at coordinate 179,578 of SJYQ01096181.1, read as the reverse complement.
AAATGGAAGGACATTTTCTTCCAGTATTTTGAAAACTCATCTAATTTAACAAGAAGTTTGCTCACATCGCTAATGAATAAATGAAGTTCTGCCCTGCCATCTCTGTTGTCTCACTTTCATCTTCCTCATTAACAGATTTGAAAATATCAACCAACACTACCTCTGGACTATATTGGTTCATCACAACCATAGGTTGGATATGGATACAATTCTTCAAGAATAAAGAAAATATGTTTCTAGGAGATATTGGTTTTTACAGTATCCAGTTTGAAAAAGTTATCAAAACAATGTAGTGAATTTGTGTATAAACGTGTTGTTGAGAATGTATTTTTATTTAAATTTTATTTTCTTATCAAGAGTGTTATAATGGAACTGGAGCCGATTATACAGAGTGAAGTAAGCCAGAAAGAAAAACACCAATACAGTATACTAACGAATATATATGGAAATTAGAAAGATGGTGATGATGACCCTGTATGTGAGACAACAAAAGAGACTCAGATATATAGAGTGAACTTTTGGACTCTGGGGGAGAGGGAGAGGATGGGATGAGATGGGAGAATGGCATTAAAACATGTATACTATCATGTAAGAAACGAATCGCCAGTCTATGTCCGATGCAGGATGCAGGATGCTTGGGGCTGGTGCATGGGGAGGACCCAGAGAGATGTTATGGGGTGGGAGGGGATTCATGTCTGGGAGTGCATGTACACTCGTGGTGAATTCATGTCAATGTTTGGCAAAACCAATACAGTATTGTAAAGTAAACTAAAGTTAAAATAAAAATTTTAAAAAAAGTGTTATAAAATGCAAAACTTTTGGAGCTATTGCTTGGGAATAACAAATAAATTACAAGAAGCCTGGGGGGGAAAATCAGCATTCTGTGGGAATAAACTGGCTACGGGAAACTTAAAATAAGGAGTAATACATATTAATATCTTTTTAATTGTGTGCTACCTATCCTGTTAGTAAAATGTAGGAATACATCCACATATCCTTTTCTTCTCTAGGAACCATTACCAGCACACCGCAGGCTCCTTGTCACTGCTGACTATACACATACACACACACACACACAAATTGTCACTGCACTCCTAGTGCATTTTGTTTAGGTGTCTCCATGTGACTTGCTGCCCAACAAGTTGTTGGGCAACGGCTCCAACCTGGAAACAGGAAAGGAGGGACTGTCTGAGGCAGCTGCAGAGGCTGAAGAATGAACAGGAGATACCTCTGAAAATGAAAGGATTTAGGACCAAACCTTACATGGGTTAAGCGGTTCTGGCCAAGCTCCACTCTAGCTGTCTCTCTGCTTCCCCCACCTGGACCAGTTGCAAGCAGCTACAGCTCTTTTCATTCATCCCTGTCTTCCAAGTTAAACACATCTAATTTGCAGAAGCTTCTACTGGCAGCAGAAATTACTATATTAGAGGAGGCGGAGACTTTTTCAGAGGAATGTTGTGAGTGCATGGGAAAAATGTAAAATATCAGAGTGAATAATGTTGTACCTGTGTATATGTTGTTAATACTGCTCCCTATCAGCTTTACCATAACTAGTGGAGAGACAAGTCTGTCATAAATAGTGTCTCAGGGGACATACGACCAGCATACCTGATGCTTGGTTTTGAGAGGCTTTTGTTAATTCACATAGACCATTAGAGAGCCACAAAACCTAGTCTTTCTTGCTGCTTTGGCATGACTTAGTCACTAAGTCATGTCCATCTCTTTGCGACTCTATGGACTGTAACTCGCCAGGCTCCTCTGTCCATGGATTCTCTAGACAAGAGTACTAGAGTGGGTTGCCATTTCCTCCTGCAGGGGATCTCCCAGACCCAGGGATCAAACCCAGGTCTCCTACTTGGTAAGCGAATTCTTTTACAGCTGAGCCACCTGCTTTGGCCCTAATTACCACTGAAATTAGCAGCCAGCACCCATCATTGACACAATCTTGATATCATACTATATGTGTATCAAGTCTGCAAGGAATGCTTTCCTTTTTTGCTTTTTGAGTATGAGGAGCTTTATAGTCTAATTTTGGTATTGTAGATACTGCAAAAGGACTGTATGTGGAAATGGAGAGAAAAAGCGTCACGTTAAGAGTTCAAGGCAATGGGATGCTGGAGCCAGCACAAACTGTTTCACAATAGCCAGACACACAGCATCTGCCAAAACCACATTCAGAGACTACAAGTTGGAAGTCCACCTGAATGGGAATATTTATACTACAGAAATCGGCAAACATTACACATCAGGGCTTTTCCCCCTAGAGATCTAGTTTACTAGCACATCAGAAGCTCAAAGAGACCTTAGTCTTCATCAAATGTAACCCCCTGGAGAACACTGTGTTGGCCACAAAGATTGTTCAGGTTTTTCCACGTTACGTGAACTTTTTGGCCAACCCAATACTAAAGAGGATTAGGACACTGGGAAAAGGAGAGGGAAAAATAAAAAGGAGTAAATTTGTGAGGGTAAGGGATGTGGAAGAAACCCTGCCCTCTTACCATCCCCTCAGTCTTGCATCGGACAGAGCATGTGAGAGGGGCTGAGACAGCAGTTGCCATGAATACGCCCAAGTGGAGAGCCACTCAGAGCTCAGCCTGCTTGCTCTGCCTTTAGTGTCAGACCCCTGAGGGGCTAAAACAGCAAAGGGGTCACAGATCCCCACTTGGTTGCCAGGAAAGCAAAACTCCAGTACAACTCAACACAATGGTCCCTGGTTACAGATTAACTATACAGAATTCCCCAGCTGCTCAAATTGATAGGCTGGACTCAAGTGGCAATTCCCCAAAAATAGAGGAATTAAAACACCACACTTAGCTTCCCTGGTGGCTCAGACAGTAAAGGATCTGCCCACAATGTGGGAGACCCAAGTTTGATCCCTGGATCAAGAAGAAAGATTCCCCCAGAGAAGGGAATGGCAACCCACTCTAGTATTCTTAGGCTTCCCTGGTGGCTTAGATGGTAAAGTGTCTGCCTACAATGTGGGAGACCCAGGTTCGATCCCTGTCAGGAAGGTCCTCTGGAGACGGAAATGGCAACCCACTCCAATACTCTTGCCTGGAAAATCCCATGGACAGAGGAGCATGGTAGGCTACAGTCTATGGGTCGCAAAGAGTTGGACACGATTGAGCAACTTTACTTTCTTTCTCCATACCCACCACCTTGGCCCCTTATTTCCCCTGGGGCATTCAAATGCACACTCAGCAGGGGAACACAGCACTCCCAAAAGCGCCTTCATTGCCCCTACCCCTTTGTCTTTAGTTGTTAGCTTCTGAAACTGCTCAGGAAAGCATCTGTCAATGCTGGGTCGTCGTCATGAAGCACTCACTGCATGCTCTGCACTCACAAATCAGGCCTGGCTCTGTACACTTACTGAAGTCTTCCTTTTCGGGCAGACTTTCCAAACACAAATATCTGGAGTGTTTAGCATGTGCCAGTGATATATGGATGCATTTATCTAAAATGATACCCGGATAGATAAGGCATGGACTTTGCCCTGTCAGAGTTTACAACTAAACAAAGACGACATACATATGTTACTCTAGTATTACACAAAATGAAATTTAGTGCTGACTGTGGCAGAGGTCCAGAGATGTAAGTCCCCAGCATCTGGAACGATGATGGCCAAGGAGAGTTAAAGTGAAAAAGATTAGCTGATGTTTAACTTCACATGTGCCAGACTGCATGATAAGCTCTTTACATATATCACCTCACCTAATCCTCACAACAATCAAGATAGGTAGGTAGCATCATCCCCACTTTACAGTCTAAAAAAATTTTTTTAATTAAAAAATTAAGGTATAAAGAGATTAAATAATTCACCCCAAATCATACACTAGTTAAAAGTTGGAATAGGGGTCTGCTATAGACTGAATGTATCTCCCCCCAAATTCCCATGTTAAAATTCTAACTGCAAAGTATTACAAGGTAGGGCATTTGAGGAGGTGATTAGGTCACAAGGGAGGAATCCCCATGAGTGAGATTAGCACCCTTGTAAAAGCGACCTCAAAGAACTCTCTTGTCCCTTCTGCTATGAAACAATAGAAGTCACAGTCTGCAAGTCAGAAGCAGGCCTTCACCAGAACCCAACCATGCTAGCACCCTGATCTTAAGCTCACCAGACTCCAGAACTAGAAGCAATATTTTTCTGTTGTTGATAAACCACTCAGTCTATAGTATTTTGTTACAGCAGCCTAAAGAAACTAAGACATGGTCTATCCCAGGTCTTTCTGATTCCACAACTCAAGGCAGCGTTCAAGGGAAGTTAAAATGAGGTGTCATACTGTTTTATAAAATGATCTCCACATTCTTATATAACTGTAAGTGCTATTAACAGAATTCATTCATTCTGTCAACACATCCCAAGTACTGTTCTATTGGAGTGACGAAAACAGACAAAATTCCCCGCCTTTGTGAAAGTTTTAGTACAGTGAAAGATAGGTTCTTTTAGGAAGAAAATTGCATGTATAGAACAAATACTTTAATAAGTGCTTGGGGCAATGGAGCAAATAAAGTAGTGGCTTTATCACCATAAAGCCCATTTGATAAAGATAGCCACTGACTCCCTGGTAGTCAGATATTAGCTTTATTAACTTGCTACAGCAAATGAAATTGCACACTAGAGAAACTATGATGTAACCTCACCAAACAAAGGAAGGGACAGCATTATTTTGGATCAGGCAAGCAGAATGTGGGGGAGAAGTGTGTAGGTACAATGTAAATGAAGCCATGGTTTGATGGTCTCAAAACAGAGCAGGTCTTGTGTATAAAAGGGTGAACCTTAGCCCTGAGCTGACCAGTGGACCCAGGGTTTTACCTCCTTGGTAACTACAGAATTAAGATAAATGTGGAATGGTGTTCCCAAAATCCCATGAAGTTCTGCAACTGGACTGGAAATCAAGGCGGTTTCCAGGTAAGAATGGGATGTTCCATTATTCCTGGTCCAATTTCAAACAGCAAAATACTGTGAGCCTAAGATTTTAGGACAACAAGGTTTTTTTAGCACTGGATACTTTTGTTAATGAACAAGAATATTTTTAACAAGTTCACAAAGATGATCCCAACCTGAACAACCCAAGTGATAACTGGCAACAAGGACACAGAAGAATGAAGTGGCTGCTCTGCCAGTATAGGGGAGAAATTTAGCATTGTCAGGACAAAATAGGAGGGAGGGAAGTGAGGAGCTGAGATGGGAAATTAACAGGGCAAGTGACATGTTGGGGGTGAGTGATGACGTGACTCTGCCCACATACGTGCTGAAGAAAGTCTACTGAGCTCATGGGTGGTTTGGCCAGGAGACGCAGAGCCTGATGGGGAGAGAGGCAGAGCCTATGTTTCATGTGTTGTGTGAAACACAGTCATGTTTGACTCTTTGCTACTGCCATGGACTGTAGCCCACCAGGCTCCTCTGCCCATGGGGATTCTTCAGGCAAGAATACCAGAGTGGGTTGCCAAGCCCTCCTCCAGGGGATCTTCCCAACCCAGGGACTGAACTCAGATCTCCCACACTGCAGGCGGATTCTTTATCATTTGAGCCACCAGGGAAGCCCATACATACTGGGTATGTTTCATACCAAGTAAATATAATGACAGGGTCAGCAAGAATGACCAAGAAGTATATGAGGCTCCCCTGGAAGTCACCCAAAATCTTTAGGATGTGTTTGAATTTCCACAGACCATGAAGTAATTTCACATCTTAAATCACAGGGGCAGGCCAGGCAGACACAAGACATATAGGCCTCTAGGCATATCTAAGATACGTTACTTCCCAAGGAATAAACTTAAAGAACATATTCCTTCAAGAATGGAGTCACCTAGATCTGAGCTCCACCTCTATTAGTCAACACCTGACAAATTCAGAAGTAAGTCAGGAGGATTCAAAAGGGCCAAGAAGCAAACAGTTGAGACAAGCAAGATGTGAAAAATTTTAAGAAAGCCAAGTTGCTTCCTTAGGAAGCAGAAAGTTCCCAGGGTTCTTGTGGCCTCACTCTAAAGGTAAAGGAAGAACCGTTAGCTGCATGTGCTAATGGAAATCAGGTGTCTACAGTTGTGTTCTGCCAGAAGGAGCTTAGTGAGTGCAATGAGACAAAGATCATAAACCTGACTTTTGAAAATAAAATCTTAATATCTGGTTATCTTAAGAATATACAACCAAATCTTGACTGGCAGAATCATAAATGTCACCAAGTGAATCAAGAGTTGTGGTCCTGGGACTTCCCTGACAGACCAGTGGTTAAAACTTTGTCTTCTAATGCAGGGGGCACAAGTTCGATCCCTGGTTGGGGAGCTGAAGTCCCACATGCCTCGAAGTCAAAACAAAACAAAAAAAACAGAAGCAAAGTTGTAACAAATTCAGTTAAGACTTTAAAAATGATCCACATCAAAAAATTTTTTTTTGTTTTAAAGTTGTGATCCTGAGCAAGGAACTCGGCTGGCATTAGAGTTCAAGACTTAGTGAGATAAATCTTTTCTTCTGGGATATTTTTTCCCTCATAGTAACTTAAAAAAGCTTAACTTTCCAACATAAAAGGACAGAAATGTTGTGTTAGGGGAAAAAATAATCATATACATCCTCTTGAAGAATCAAAAGATCTAACAAGACGTTCCCATGTGGCAAGAGAAGGCTGGTATGGATGAGAAATATCTCTTCTGCTTCCCAGAAGTCCCCATCCCTCAAGAATGTCTCCTACACAGCCAGTTTTGCTTATTCGATTACCTAGCAGACTCCTGGGCGCTTCCCTCATAACTCAGTAAAGAATCTGCCTGCAATGCTGGAGATCCCGGTTGGATTCCTGGGTCAGGAAGATCCACTGGAGAAGGGATAGGCTCCCCACTCCAGTACAGCAGACTTCTGGAGGAGTTTGTACTTCCTGAAGTACCAAAATTCATAGTATTTTGCTTTAAAAAAGTGAACACACCCCATCTGTTCACTCACATACTCCACACTTCTTGTTGTTCAGTCACGTCCTCCTCTTTGCAATCCCACACTTGTTTGGTGGGTTCCCCACCCCCCAGAATATTGTGCCTGTAAAGCTGCTTTTTCTGGACTGTATGAAGGGAATCACTTCCCTTCGTGCCAGTTTCCTCACTTCGTTCACTGCATGGCCAGCTTGGGGTCTGTTTGGTTACCAGTGTTTGTGAAGAAGGACAGCATGACCTCTGGGGCAGAAGGACACTTGGAGTGAAGAAAGTCGTTAGCAAATCAATCCTAAAGTGATTTATTTCCAAGCAGTAGATAGCGAGGAGGCAGTGTATATTTATCATTTGGACAAGGCCTTAATAAAGATAAATTCAGAGTTTGAGTTCCTCTAAGGAAGTGGCTTTAACTTCCAACATATGCCAAAAATGCATGTCACAGCTAATTAGGTAGTATTCGCGTACACCTTACAAGTGGGTATTGTTAGGCAGCAGAGGAATAATGTGTTTGTCTGCACTGAGATGTGCCACTGATGGTCTGAAAATTCAAGGGGCTTTGAGACCAATGTCAAGAGTTAAATCCAAGGAGAGCCCCAAAACTAATAATGAATGTGTGCTTGTTAGAAGTCTCTGTCAAGACTTTCTTTAGCTACAGCATGGAGGGCAAGTGAAGAGAATGACAGTTATATTCATGCTATGAATAAAAACATGATTGCTGAGCTTTATTTTTAGTGTCTCCTGTCTGCATGTGGAGGATCCTTGCATTTACCAAAAACAAAGGGGGTTAAAGAATGGACTCTACTCTCCAAAGAATCTCAGAAACACTAGTACTTCAGGGTCTCTGCTTTGACAGCTAGGACCTGAACTAGGAGAAGGCCAGGCAGGCTCCTAAGCACAAGATTTCAAGAAACTCTCACTCTCAGGGTCTGGCAAGAACAGGGTTATACTTGTCAAGTGAGCACCTCCTTAAATTTTCCTCCCTAGGGACCTGACATGCCTCACCATAGTCCCAACCCTGTTAGGAACATTTTTATTCTCATGATGCTATAAGGTCTCACCAAGGACAGGGAAAGGCTAAAACATGTAAAATACTTACAAAATCCCATACAATAACATGCAATAACTTATCAAGACATGACATGCAGATAATATTGTAAACCCTTATATCATCACAGTAAGGAAAGTGAGGGATCAGGAAAAATGAGTAGCATGTCTGAATATTCCTTTTTCAATTCCAAAGCCTACTAATGGAATTAAGGGCTAAAAAGGTACTACCAAGGAGCAGGAAAGCCTTGCAGGTGACAAGTGAGGAGCCCACAATGAAGTTCTGTGCTTTGTGATTGCTGCCTTAGTCAATTGTGGGGTGGGGTTAAGAGAAACTAAAACTCATTTCTTCAACTAGACTAAGAATCTCTAAGATCTTGACAACGTGAATCATTTGCCTGTGAAATCTTTTTGCATACAGCCCCAAAGGGAAACTTCAGTCCTGTCTCATGTACAGCATTTTCCAGGTAGGTTTCATCCTGCCTGCAAGAGAAGACAGGAGACCTCAGGTCTTATTTTGCTCCATGTGGTTCGAGTGAGATTACCAAATGGCCTCAGTGTTAAAACCCCAGCCTACCTCATGCCCTCTCTCTTTTTCTACTCCAACCCTCAAGGCCCAGAACATGAATACATATGTCAGGATTGAGAAAAGAACAAGCTAATGTGGTGCCAAGCTGAGAAGGGTCATTCTCATTCAGTCTTAGCTGGAGCCCAACTTGAGACTTTGCAAATGAAAGATCATCGAGTGCTTCCAGGTGGAAAAACTGCCAGTTCAACAAAATTTATCACACTGGCTTGTGAGGCCCTGTGGGCATGGGCATGTGCACACACAAGCACATGCACACACATGAAAACAAACAAACGAAAATAACCCACTCTTGTTACAGAGAAAGACTCTGGAAATGAATTCTAAACACAGGTATTAGCATTTCCGCAGTACACAGAGGGGAAAAGTCCTTGATAAAATGTGGTCTCCATTTGCTAAATTCCACTTAGCTCAGCTCTCTGGAAGCTTCTCCCTGGGTTTGGCTGGGCTACATGGGCGTGAGGGCTTCCAATAAAGCATTTCCAAACAAATGATTGCACTAAGCATAACATTCTGAATTACTTGACACTGCTCAATTATTCAAATATTTATTAAGTACCTCTAAATGTACAAACCTATTCTTGGTGCTGAAGGGAGGCATGGTGAGAAAGATGCCAATGAGATCCCAAGTCTACTATGAGAGTTAACTGCCTAGTAAGGAGGTTAAGATACGCACAGGAATAGCTAGTATGAAACAGGAAAAGTTACATCCCACAGATGGGCAACAGAAAATAGGTTTGAACCTCCATACTCAAAACATGTTCTGCTTACCAGTGCGTGGGTATCACTGAGAAGCTTGTTAGCAGTGCAGACTCTTGGGCCCTGCTCTGATTCAGACTCATTTTTTTCCCTTCCCTTTGCGATCTTAAATCTTTTTTATTTTATCATAATCTACCATGTTGTTAGTTTCAAGCACACAGCTAAGTGATTCAGTTATATATACATTATTTGAGATTCTTTTCCATTATAGGTTATTACAAGATATTGAACACAGCTCCCTGTACTATACAGTGGGTCCTTATTTATCTATTATATATAGTAGTGTATATGCTAATACCAAGACTATAGTTTAACAAGAACCACGGGAGATTCTGATATACTTGACAGTCAGAAGCCCCAGACTAGAGTAGTTCGAAAGAGAAATGGTTTTCAGCCGAGGGGCTCAAGAAAAATCTGAAGGAGACAACACGTGAGTCAGATTTCAACAATGTGACAAGCTTCTAGCTGGCCACCAAAATTTGCCCTCCATTTCTTCCACATGTGTAGCTAGACTACATTGCCTAGCCTCTCTCGGTGTGTGCGGCTAATTTCTGATGGAATCTGAAAAGTGGCATGTACCACTTCCAAGCCTCCACCTTGACAGAGTGGACATGCCTTATTCACTTTCCTCTTCCTCCAGCTAGATCCTGGATGTGTGTTGGGGGGAGGTGGGGCAGCCATGACCATTCAAATGAGAATCACATCTTAGGGAATGCTAGAGCAGTAACTTGTTAAATTGACAACTTATAA
>SJYQ01096181.1:151932-169463 GCA_006410935.1 Redunca redunca | reverse complement strand
TGAGAAAAAAGTGAACTTCTGAAGTTTTAAAGCCTTTTTACTCTATGGTCACATTTTTATAAATGGGGGAGGGGAGGAGGCCCTCTGTTTACCCTAACAAATGCAGATGCGTAAAATGCAGATGGAGAAAAGGTGGTAAAGGGAGTATTATTGGAGATGGAAGGATCAGCCGAAGTAGACACAGGGGTACGTATAAACATGCATGGACAATTCCTATTGTCAAGGAATTACAATATTTAGGCTGGCTGGAGCATATGGTATGTGAAGTCATAATAGCAAATAGAGTCAGAAAGGTAAATTTTAAATTCAGATTATGGGATCTGGCATTCCAGGCCAGTGGTAACAGGGAGCCATTGCAGACCTAACAAAGGAAAGCATAATGTTCGGGTGAGATTATTCTGGCAATAGTGTGTATGATAACTTGACGTAGGGAGACAAGAGGAAGACCAGTTAAGCTTTTGCAATAGTCCAGCTGAAGAATGGCAGTAAGAACCTCAATGAGGTTAACTGCAGTGCAAATATAGTGATGAAAGCAGCTATTCTCAATTTAGGTATTCCTCCCAAAAATATCTGATAAGCTTTGAGCTCTTAGAGGCTGAACTAATGATAGAGTATCTAGTGTAGGGTAAAATTAGCTGTTCCCAGTTACACAGAAAAATAGTAAATCACCATAGATCTTTGAACATGCACTTGAGTGGGGGGAAGAAAGGAAAAAATTTAGGATGGGGAAAATTTTTCAAAACTAGAAAAAGCTATTATATAGAACTGTATCCAAATATATTATCTGCATTTCTAGAAGTTAAACTAAAACTGGATTTTTGTAAATGAATTAGTGTCTTCCCAATGAGCTTATTTCTGAGTTGTGTCCTCTTTGACTAATTGTCCACAGTAAACACCTAACATGTGACCTTTAGTTTCTTCACCCCAGACTATTATACAGCTGAAGGCATGGGAAACATTTCAATAAACTCTTCACTAAAGCCAAGTAGATTGTAGTTTAAATTTAAAAGTGCTCTTGTAATTTGGCTTTTCAGAAAATTTAGAGGTCATATATGAGTTATGTCTTAAAGCATGGCCCAGCCATACTAAACAATAAATGAGTTTAATGATAAATATACTCCAAGTTGGTGACTGGTTAGAATCCCGGGATTAAAACAGGATATAACTGAAGCACTCCTGAGGGTGTGAGCACACAAATATTGAACTTGAAAATTACAGGCTTCAACAGTGTAGAGAGTGTGCTAAAGAAGTTGATTGAAATCAATTACCCTCCTGAAAATTGGGAGGTATTCAGAGAACAATTAGGAGGAGTCCAATCCATATTCATTAATACAGACTGGGTCCCCAAATGACAGAGATATCTGCTGTGATTAACAAAGAAGTTTAAAAAAAAAAAAAAGATAGCTTTGTAATAAACAGGCGTGGGAAAGGCTTACAGAACACAATAGACAGTAACATTCTTAAATTCTGTTAGAAGCTGCAATCTAGTTCATGATGAAATATATTTATTAGTAATAGGAGCCAAAGTGAGGGGGCTCTGATTCAGGTGTGTTACCCAACACAGAGAAGAAGTGATGAAGCCTCGTTTGCCCTTGCTTTATTTGATAACTTGATGATAATCCATATGGTAGGTCAGGCTTCAAACATAGGCAGAGGAGGCAGGCTTTGACATTAAGAATCCAGAGCTCTGGGTTCCAAAACAAAGGCCTTTCACCATTGCTGAGGATCCCTGAGGGGCTCATCAATCCCCACATAAAATGATGGTAATATCTGTCCTGCCAACCTCACAACAAAGGTATTTAATAATCAAACGTGACTGTATGGAAGTTGATCATTGCTGTACACTGCAAGGAATTGGTTACTGTTTCACTACTTTGTTCATAATAGCAGCTGACTATGTGCTAGGTCCTGTGCTAAGCACTGAGCATTCATTAATAACTTACTCTTCATAACTACCCTATGGCAACGGGTTCCAATATTATCCCATTTTACAGGTAAGGAAACAGCCTCAGAGAGTTTAACATACAAAATGACACAGCTAGTAAATGGTAACACCATCATGTGAGGTCAAGCTGTTTGATTACAGAGCCTATTCTGTAATCCAGGAGTCTCCAACCTCTGGGCATGGACTGATACCTCCTGTCAGATAAGAGGTGGCATTAGATTAGAAGTGCATAATAAATGTAATGTGCTTAAATCATCCCCAAACCATCCCCCCCTCCCCCGCCCCCTGTCCATGAAAAAAAATTGTCTTCCATGAAACCCGTCCCCAGTGCCAGGAAGGTTGGGAACCACTGCAAACCACTGGATTGCAATACCTCTTGACATTAATACCTGATATTTGCATATTATTTTGCCTCTTCCAGGCTGTTATTCCTCTGATGAGCTCCTTCTGCAGTTCATACATCATCATCTACTTTCAAACACCTTCTCATTTAATCAACACCACAATCCTATGAAGTAGGGAAATCACTCCTTGTATCATGGAAGGGAAACCAGATTCAAGGGAAAGTGACTTGACCAAGGTCACACCACTGGTAAGTGTTAAGTGTTCTTGGCAATTCACTGAAGCTGCCCTACCAATTTGGTTTCCTGGGTACATGGAGATCAGGAAACGTTTCCTCGGTCATCCAATGTGAGTATTCTATTCCCTGGAAATATCTTTAAATTTTTTTATCTAAATTGCATAAAATTTAGAAATAGCAAGACTCATGAAGTGTCAGAGCACAAGACAAGCACAGCTAAAAACTAGGGTCTGGGCCAAGCTCTATGGAGGCGCCATGATGGGGACTCCAACCATCCATTCATCAATGACAATCCTAGAGGCAGGATGAGGAGCTAAGCCACTTTTGATAGACTGCATCTCTAAGCCCTTCAAGGGTAAATCCATAGATAAGCGTGATTCATGAGCATGTTCAGTGCGGCTTACAAAAAGGACTCATTTGTGGAGATTTTAACTGCAAAGAGTAACTTGTTTGAATGCAAACTTTAACATCACTGTCTGAAGGTCAGTATTAGGTGACCTGTCCTCTGCAGATTTCAAGTCAACCCTGAATCTCAGCCATCAATATATCCCCCCTTCCCACCCCCAAAGGCAAATGAAGTACACCTGAAAGGCAGAGGACACTTGCTCAGGGCATTCCTTTTCTTTCCGAAGCTCTCCAGCTGCCCAGTGCCCTCCTGCTGCCTTCCGTTGCCGAGTACCATCTGCTGTTGACCTCCCTGTAGAATCTCCCGTCTCTCACCTACACTTTCCTGTCTAAGTGACCCCTTTCCTTAGGGTAACACATGGAATTGCAAGTGCCTCTGAGAAATTAATTACAACTAATTTGTTAATGGCTGAAAAGGAGTTTTGTTATTCAGCCCCACATCTATCCCACCCTAGAAAACAGGAGACAGCATGGTTCAGTAAAGGAAAAGAAAGTGTTAGTCACTCAGTCATGTCTGAATCTTTGCAACCCCATGGGCTGTAGGCCACCAGGCTCCTCTGTCCGTGGGATTCTCCAGGCAAGGATACTGGAGTGGGTAGCCATTTCCTTCTCCAGTCAGTAGAGGAAAAGTGGCCTCAAAATCCACCAGACTGAAATCCAGGACAATAGGATCATAGTTCAAGGTCTCTGTGCCTGAGCTGTGTGGTTTATTTTCTTCAGCATCAGTTTAATTGTGACTAGAACCTGTTACCCATTCACAGAGAACCAGCATGCCCTGCATGCTTCTGGGATCTATCCAAGCACTGCCCAAAGTGAAGAGGACTTAGGTCAGATTTTTGCATGCTTTTCTACAGAATAGGACTGGTTTTACCTATGCTTATACACATTGGAAGGACTGATGCTGAAGCTGAAACTCCAGTCCTTTGGCCACGTGATACAAAGAGCTAACTCATTTGAAAAGACCCTGAAGCTGGGAAAGATTGAAAGTGGGAGGAGAAGGGGACGACAGAGGATGAGATGGTTGGATGGCATCACCAACTCAATAGACATGGGTTTGGGTAGACTCCGGGAGTTGGTAATGGACAGGGAGGCCTGGCATGCTGCAGTCCATGGGGTCACAAAGAGTTGGACACAACTGAGCAACTGAACTGAATATACATTTCACTGCTGTCCAGGAAAAGCTCTCTCTCCTTCAATCAAGTCTGACTCCATAGTCAAAGATGATGGAAAGAGACTGTCCAAAGCATTCTTAATTTTATTTTTTAGTCCAATCTTAGAGTTGAAAGCACCAAGGTTTAGGACTTTGTTCTCTAGGACAGCAGGAAATCATGGAAGCCTTCCGAGCTGAGAGGTGCCATAAATAGGGTGGCACTTGAAATACTAAACACTTAAATGATCACTCTATGGGATAACACCCATGCCAAGAGCCTTACCACATCCCCAAATCCATAAAATAACCCTATGAGCCAGGTATTTTCGCCCACATTCAGGAGGAAATTGAGACACAGATTGGTTACAAACATGTTATAGAACTTGTTGAAAGCCACACAACTATTAAACAATGAATCCAGGTTATAATCCAGGTCAGTCTGATCTCTATCACTATACTAAGCAAGAAGTCCACTTGCCTGTTGAGATTAAACTCAGGGAGGTTCAGGAAAGAAACAAAATGCCTCCATCCCATCTCACCCCTATCTCCAGCCACTTCCAACTGCCAAAAATTTCATATAGAGATTTACCCCACCAACTGAGTCCCCTTCTATGCAGTGGCTCTTGGGGCTGCCATCAGTCCTTCCTCCTTTATGAAGGAGCAGTTCTCCATGCTCTCATAGGACAGGATTTTATAGATAGGACAGAAGATAGACTGTAGGCTCTGGGAATCTAGGAGGGAAGGAAAAAGGAAGGAACAAACCACCGTGGGGATAAGGAAGAGGAAATAGGCCAGGAAGGGAGTGAAGATGAGGAACTACCAAAGACTAATTTTCCTGACTTCGTAATTTTGCCAGGGCTTGGTTTATATATCACAGAAAGTGAGCTGAGCAATGTTCCTTCTGAACTAGAATTAAAAGAGGAAGAAGGTTTCTCAATATTCCAACCTGTCAAACTAGTTCAAAGGTTCCATTTTACTACTAACAGAAACTGATCCAACTGGCCAAGAAGATGGATTTCTCAAAACTGGTGCCTTGGCTAACTGCATCTCTATGTCTGTTGTCATTTCTTCCTCATACCTCGCTCCTGACTCATATATATATATATATACACACACACACACACACACACACACACACACATATATATATACACACACATATACATACACCACCTTCAACTTCTGAGCACATTAGGGCCAAGTGTGGCTGCCCTCCTGACTTTGTGCATTTCTTCAGAAAAGCAGTGAGCGCTTCTGGTCATAAGTAGAAGTGGCAGCCACGAAGATGAGAGAGTCCGAGAGCTGCCTCACCTGTTTAGGGCAGCCAGGCTCAAATAACCTGTGAGATGGATCTTAACAGACCTCAGCTGAGCACAGACCCTCACAAGGTAATGACAAGAAGAGAGTCAGCAGCATCCAAAGACAAGACTCCGAGCTCATTCATCAAAGAGGTGAGACCTCGATGCAGAAAAGACTCTATAGCTGCTATGACGCACTTCAGTGGCTGGACCTTATGCACACTCTGGACTCCAGCACATTTGTGTAAAATTTCCCTCTTACTATTGTACATTTAAAAATCTTTTCACCTCTATTTGTTAAGCAGGCACTGGGAGAGGCATGAGATCAGAGATGAAGTAAACACAATCCCCAGTCACTCCACCTTAGCTGCCATTCACTACTCCATACATCTGTTACTGGACTTACCATTTCCTTGCAAACCAGAAGGGAAGATCCTTGAGGACTGGGAATATCCTTGTTTCTCGAGTGCCTATTACAATGCCTGGTCCATCACAGAAGCTCGGTGTGTGATCTGGAAAAACAAACCCAACTCTGTAAGTGATCAGATTCTTTTACTTTAGCCTCTGTATTCAATTGCTTTTGCTTAGTTGTATTAGGTCAAGCAGGCATGAAACTGAGCAGGGCCCTGTAGGGCCCTTCTGGGCACAAAAGCCTTTCTGGGTCCCCCGTTTTTCTTTTGTAAGCTTTATTCAGCTTCCCTGCATTCCAAAGGGCAGATTCAAACAGCTGCTCATCAGGGAAGGGAGGGGATGCAGAAACAAAGGAGCAGCAGTCAAGAAACAATACTGCAGCCATAGGACAAGTTCCCCATTTCTCTGGAAAGGATATACAAAACAGTATCTTTGAGTTTTTCTGCAGGAACTAAAGGCGTCCACCCAGGTGGATGCAGTAATTCCAGGCTGCGCACCAGATTCGTGGACCTCCACCCTGTTACCTCATCACCTATCAGTCAGAAGAAAAGACACACACCTTGCGGCCCTCACCCCAAATGTGGCCTATCAAAACTTTCCCCCTGCCCCAAACCACCCGAGAGTCTGGGAGGTTTTGCATACAAAACATCTACTCTCCTGGTTTGGCCTTGCAATAAACCTTTCTGCTCCAAATTCTGGCATTTCAATTGGGCCTCACTGTGTGGCGGACACTCGAGGCTTTTACTAACAGGCAGGCAAGTTAAGCACTAAAGGGATGTGGCCTTTAGCTTAAAAGATACATCATTTAGGTGAACCTGACCTCCCACTCTGGAGCACAAAATACATTTGCTTAGTTCAAGGCAACATCTCAACCAGGCCCAAGTTCAAACAGGTGCCAGATGAACAATGTAACAAATCCCCTTGGGGGCTGGCCTATTGTCTTTTGATCTTGCCTCCAGCCTGCACCCACCCGACTCTTGGTAGCAGAAAAGAAACTAATGTCCAAACCAGGGCAAGATGATTCTTTAGCCCACCACCTTCTCTTTTGCTGGCTTTCCCAAACAAAGTTGCTATTCCTCACCCCAACACCCTGTCTCTTGATTTATCAGCCTATCATGGGGTGAGTAGTACCAGTCTGGACAAAGTAACAAATATAAGTGGTAAACAAACAGGGATTATAAATAAAGCGAATCTGACTTTTATACTAATCCTGACTCTCAAGTCACATGGATCTTCAAAGACCCATAGTTGCAAAGGGTTTCATTTTGACTCCTCTCTGTCAACAGTCTATTATATGTTAACAAAGCATAAACACACTCAGGAAGCACCTTCAATTTTTAGGAATGCTTTTGTACCCTAAAAAAATAAATAAATGTAGCTGGCCTTTTAAGTAAGTTTGACAAACCTGGTCTTCCTAAAGCCGGGAAGCCTGCAGCAGCAACTTCTTCCAGCCCCTCTTTCACAAAGCAACTTCCCAGATTTAAAACCTCCCCCCACCCCAGGAGGAAAACACGTTCCCTCCCAGTAATCCTGGCGCGAGCCCACAGCTGCTCTGCCTATTGTTAGGCACCAAAGCAAAGCAATCAGACTTTCTTTGTATCAGCTGAAAAAAAAACTCACACATCCATGCCTAACTGCCTCACACCTGTGCTCACAAAGGTGTCAGCAGCTCTGAGCATCCTGTAACTAAATCTGGAAAATTGTCTACTTCAAGCAAAGTGACGCTCAGTAAGCTTCAAACCTCTCTGCCAGCTACATATGATTTGAAATACACATGTGTTCCTTTTTCCTGGTAACCTTTCAAGCCTAAGCTCTACCCAGTATAAGACTTCCAGATCATGGCTACGAGCAGAGAGCTCAGATCTAGAATTTCAGTGGTCAGTCTGCAAATTGGCCCATGCTGCTGCTGCTGCTAAGCTGCTTCAGTCATGTCTGACTCTTCATGACCCCATGGACTGCAGCCTACCAGGCTCCTCCGTCCCAGGGATTTTCCAGGCAAGAGTACTGGAATGGGTTGCCATTGCCTTCAACGATTGGCCCATGGGACCTCTGTAAGTGCAGAAAGACTTCAAGGAACAATCTCACTCCATAAACTGACTCTGTTTCAGAAAAAGTAATAGCAACAATTTATTGTTTGCTTGGGCTTCCCAGGTGGTGCTAGTGGTAAAGAATCCACCCGTCCTGTCGATGCAGGAGAAGCGGGTTCAATCCCTGGATTGGCAAGATCCCCAGGAGGAGAAAATGGCAACCCACTCCAGTATTCTTGCCTGGAAATTTTCATGGGCAGAGGAGCAGGCTACAGTCCATGGGATCGCAGAGTCAGACACAACTGAGCACACATACAGAGGGTGTGTTCTAACTTCTAATGTTACGACATGCCAGACACTGTTTTAACCATTATCTCAGTTTTAACAGGTAGGGGAACTGAGGCATAGATATGCTAAGTAACCTGCCAAAGATTGCATAGCCAACAGATGTGAACCCAATTAACTCCACGTATTTTATAAATTAATTAACTCACTACTCTTAACAGGATGAAAATACTTATGTTAAGCCAATTATAATTTGCTGAGTTTAAATCAACATAGCCTTTAAATTGGTAGCATTTTTATTTATTTACACTTGCCATAGATTCCAAATTCTGTGTGAGCAATCATCAGTGTTGTGGAATCCAGAGTCGAAAAACACACTTTGGAGGATACGCAAGACAATGGAGTACAGTTTACTACGCCAGCAGGTCCAAGGGGAATCAGTTCCCAAAAGGATCCTGATGTTTCTGAGAGGCCCAGTTTTATACCCCCCACTACTTGACTGGTTATATGTTAGCAACCTCTTTGTCACATATGATTGAGTTTTACAACAAGCAGGTGCTAGGAGAACAAACAATTACGGTTAAAGGTGGAGGGGAACAATGCTTAACAAGCTGGGGATGTCTCCATGGTTAATCTAACAGGGGCAGCCTGACCTCAACTACAATCTGTGTTTGACATCTTTAGGGAGGGAAGTCTCCACAAGACCTGGTTTTCACTAGTAACAGTTTTCTTCCTCTTGCTCAGGGTTCAGGCCCAGTTCACATCCTGTCTTTAAGATGGATGACAGGCTTCAGTTTGGAGTCTCTCCTGCTTTCTTCACACTGGCCCCAACATCAGGAATCATTTCAGCTCTCTTCATCCCTGCCTATCAAAATCCTATACACCTTCAAGATCCAATTCAAATACCCACTCCTCTCTAAACCTTTTTCTAGTCACTTATCTAGATACACTCTCTTCTTCCTCATATTTCTCCTCTGGGAAACTAGCTTTTAGTAGATATTTTTGGTCCAGCTCTTAGTAGACATTGGGGTGATTATTTTATCCTCACCATCTACTCAACCATAAATTCCTTAGAGGCAAAAATTGAGCCACACTCAACTCTGAATTCTCCACAGAGCCTAACACAGTGCCTTGCAATAGTAGCTCCAAATATATCTTTATTGAATTGAATTTTCAGTTGAGAACAACATTTATATCTTGCTGGGTAACAAATAAGTGAGAACACTGAAAGATATGGGAAAATAATGTCAAGTGGAAGAGATGTCGGAATTGTCCCAGCATAAGAAATAAGCCAGAAAGAAATATGTGTAAGTACCACAAGTGTACATGGTAAAGGAAGCTAGAAAGAGTGTGAACCATTTGGCATGATACTGTGCCAGGATGCAAACCACAAGGTTATAAAAAGTACAACTATTATTTGCTAATATCCCGATCCTGGGGTCAAGGGAACAAGAGGAATCTGGCATAAGTCACAATGATCAAATATAAAGTCAAAAAAAATCAACTAATGGAAAGCAGATAGTCAAAACCATAAAGAAAGTCTAAATAACGAATGCAATATAATAAGTGATCAGCTGGTTTAACATCAAATTATTTCAGTAGAATTTGGAGTAAAAAGTATAATTTTCAAAGACTTACCATTACTGACTAGCTCTTCCAAGATACAAGAGGAGTAGCCTCATTTTTTAATATGGTAACAATTTTTTTGGATCAATCAGATTTTCACATCCCATTGATCATCCTATTGTTTGTTTGTTTGTTTTTGAACTATCCCTCACTGAATATTCAGCAGACCAGAGAATCCAAGTTACACCTAGATCTTTTTTTTAATGCTTAGAAATCTTGTCAAAATTCTGTGATAAAGAGGGCATTGTCTAGTTAGAGGGAAGGTTCACATTTGGAACAAAGCTTCGTGAAAGGACCCGATTCAGAATTATAGTCCCTAGCCCATTTCTTATATTAATAGTTGGGAACCACCCAAACTCTCAATCAGTTGTTTCCATATGGCAGCTCATGGAACTGTGCCAGTCTGTGATAGAGTTTACCCCTGCTGGGGATGAAGTGAAAACAAAAACAAAGATAGCAAAGGCTAAATTTAATTATGTTTTTGCTTTTATTTTTTGATTTGCCTATTTTTCAATTTTGTTTTTCACAGAGACTAAGTTAGTCCTATTAATTTAATGTAGTCAACTGAATTGGCTGTTTTTATTTTAATACTCTGGCCTTCATGCTTGCTTATTTTTAAACTGCCTTTTCTTTCATAAAATAACAATAATAGTAGTTGGTAAGTGTGCGTGTGCGTGTGTGTGTGTGTGTGTGTGTGTGTTCCTACATGGCAAAATAAATTTCTGGTGATTTAATATTAGTCGTCCAGGTATGTATCTACATTTATCCCAATACACACAGACACACAATTTTATTTTGAACTGGCCTGGGTCTCTGCTCAGAAAGATATTGATAACTTTAATAAAGGTATGGAAAGATTAGTGCAAACCAATTCCAATTAACAGCTAAACTTGGCAGACTAACCCTGCTGGTGGTAGGTAGCCATTTTCATCGAGTACAAAGGTAGTAAATTTTATTTAGTTTAGTTCCACAATTAATTTCTTACAAGAGTCTATCATAGGGAAATCTATGAATTAATATTATTAAGCTTACGTTATTAAGACACATTAATTATAATCATTTCCATTTAATGTGTAGAGCATGTAAATTGTGCTTCTGAATCTCCTAAAGAGAGATGCATTCATATATTTACCCTTGAATCAGGCACTCCCATATTGCAGCATATTTGTATTTATAGATTTTTTTTCCTTGGAACTCAGCCTCACAGACACTTCAGCGCAGTCTCTCGCCATCCTTTTGCAGCTTCCTGGTGGAGATGACATTTGCTCAGCTAGAGAATAGACACTTTCTGGCTGAGTTGCTCATCACACTGATACCCCAAGGCCTCACTGATTTGCTGTCAGAGGACTCCAGCTGTTTCGTTGCTGTAATGTGTCTTTCATAGGAAAAGACATTTCCTGGAACATCAACAGCTTGTTAAGGACCAGGGAGTGCAGGGGAGAAAACTTGAAATTTTGGAGGAACAGAGTGATTTGAACTTGGCGGAGGCATGAAGATGAAACAGACAAATGAATGATCGGGAGATTTTCCCCCTATCTGTGTCTGAAAGACTCATGTTCAGAGCTAACCTTACAATTTGTGATGAGCAACCCTCCACAGCTTAGAAGGTCAAGTGTTGGTAGAAGAAACATTTGTGACTATTACTCACCCTAGGAATGAACAGATTAGATGAGGATATAAAAACTCATCAAAAAGCTGGAAAACTCATGAAAGGGTCAGCACCATCACGTCAGTCTGCTTTCCCTTGTTCCTTGATTCCTGAAAATCAAGGAGAAAGAATACTCTCAGGCATGTTTATGAGACCCAGAGAGGAAAAAACCTGACCAAGACTCCCTGGATTCCAAATGTCCCTTTGGGAAACAGAATTGGTAGCCAGAACACGCAGGAGGGAGGAGCCAACACAGGGCTAACAAGGCCGTGCTTGCCAATCTGAAGCCCAGGTGGGCCAATTAGCTCTACTTTCTTCCATGGCCATAGACTGACCCCTGAACTCTGACCAGTCATCTCACAGTTCTGTACCATTGGTCACAGGGGTCACTGAGAGAAGGTGGTTGCCTCAGTGAAAACTAGCAGAGACATGGCTTTGAGTGTCACCTCTATGAATGAGGAGCAGCATGACACTTCGGGGCACCAACCTCAATTTAATGGCCTGTATGAGGAAATGGCAACCTACTCCAGTATTCTTGCCTGGGAAATCCCATGGACAGAGGAGCCTGGTGGGCTACAGTGCATGGGGTCACAAAGAGTCGGACGTGACTGAGCGACTAAATGGCAATAGCAGCGGGAGTCCTGTTACCTGTCCTTTCCACCCTCATAGCTCTTCTCATTCTATGTTGTCTTTGTTATCATGTCTATTTGTTTTCCCACTAAACTGTGGGCTCTTGGAGAACAGAAATTGTGTTTTACTCAACTCTATAACCCTGGAGCCTCACACAGTGTTGACATATAGGAAGTGCTCAATAAATCTTTGCTTGTCGAATGAATGTTGGAATATGAAGGGCTTCAGGGTTCCCAACCATTATTTGCAACAACTCGCTGGGTCATCAATCTATAGGATTCTTGTGTGTGTGTGTGTGTGTGTGTGTGTGTGTGTGTACACACCAAAAAGGAAATGAATGTAATTCACTCTGAAAATTTTAATGGATAAAAGTCTTACCTATGCAAAAATATTAGCTATGTATCAAGAGACAGGTGTGGATAATAACAAAATTACTTTGTCAACAAAGGTCCGTCTAGTCAAGGCTATGGTTTATCCAGGAGTCATGTATGGATGTGAGAGTTGGACTATAAAGAAAGCTGAGTGCCGAAGAACTGATGCTTTTGAACTGTGGTGTTGGAGAAGATTCTTCAGAGTCCCTTGGACTGCAAGGAGATCCAACCAGTCCATCCTAAAGGAGATCAGTCCTGGGTGTTCATTGGAAGGACTGATGTTGAAGTTGAAACTCCAATACTTTGGCTACCTGATGCGAACAGCTGAATCATTTGAAAAGACCCTGATGCTGGGAAAGATTGAAGGTGGGAGAAGGGGATGACAGAGGATGAGATGGTTGGATGGCATCACCGACTCAATGGACATGAGTTTGGGTAAACTCTGGAAGTTGGTGATGGACAGGGAGACGTGGCATGCTGTGGTTCATGGGGTCACAAAGAGTCGGACACAACTGAGCGACTGAACTAAACCACAATTAATTTCTTACAAGGGTAATATATTTCTTACAGGGTAATATCATCAGCCTCTAAATGTTGCTGGCCAGTGGCCTAACCCTGGCTCATGCAACCCCATATGCAACAAAACAAATCTTTTTTAATAAAAAAGTCATAATCTACATTCACAATGTTGATATTTGGTCTCAAGTATCAGTTTGTGAAATGCTGGTAGCTACATCATTGGGTATCCCTCCTCCTATTAGCATGTCCATTTTTCAGAGAGAGAAAAACTTAAAAAGTGTTTGTGTAATTTTCCCAGTCACTTTCTCCAAGTGCAAGAAAGTCAGGCTTCAAACCCAAGTCTTGTTTCTTTCCAAAATTTTTATTTGGAAATTTTTTTTTAAATATAAAAATTTTGGAGGAGTGTGAAAAACATATGCTGCTGCTGCTAAGTCACTTCAGTCATGTCCGACTCTGTGCAACCCCATAGACGGCAGCCCACCAGGCTCCCCCATCCCTGGGATTCTCCAAGCAAGAACGCTGGAGTGGGTTGCCATTTCCTTCTCCAATGCATGAAAGTGAAAAGTGAAAGTGAAGTTGCTCAGTTGTGTCCAACTGTTAGCGACCCCATGGACTGCAGCCCACCAGGCTCCTCCGTCCATGGGATTTTCCAGACAAGAGTACTGGAGTGGGGTGCCATT
The DNA here is from genome assembly GCA_006410935.1 of Redunca redunca. Lineage (NCBI taxonomy): Eukaryota > Metazoa > Chordata > Mammalia > Artiodactyla > Bovidae > Redunca > Redunca redunca. Next base: position 155,888 of record SJYQ01096181.1, on the reverse strand, counting down.
GCCTTCTCCTGTGAAAACCATATACTCACAGCCTAAATTCTGTCATTAATATTTTTCTATACTTGCTTTATCCATCTATCCATCCCTCTATTCATCAATAAATCCATCTTAATTTTGGTGCATGTCAGAGTAATTGCAGACATCAATATACTTCAATCTACATGCTATATGATTATAGTATGCATTTCATCAACTAGCATTTAATATTTGCACATCTTTCTAAAATGTACTTATGAAATACACAAATCTTACATGTATAAATGCTGGGTTTTAACAAATGCACACACCTTTAGTTACCCAAAACCTTATGAAGATTTACATTACCATTGCCTCTAGAAAGTTCCCTCATGCCACTTCCCATTCAATTCTACCTTCATTCCCCAGAGGAACCACTGTTCTTATATTCTTCCACCATGTTTAGTTTTTCCTGTTCTGTGTATATAAACGGAATCGTAAGGTATGGACTCTTTTGTGTAACAATTTTTCCATGTCATTTTTGTTAATCAGTATTTTGTTCCATTTTATTCTCAAGTGGTTATAGATATACCCCAGTTTATTTATCTGTTCTCTTGTTAACAAATACTATTTCCTCTTTCTGACTATTATAAATACTGCTATGAACTTCTGTGTAAGTCTTTGAGTGGACATATATTTTCACGTGTCACTTCCTTGATGGCTCAGATGGTAAAGAATCAGCCTGCAGTGCAGGAGACATAAGAGACATGGGTTTGATCCCTAGGTCAAGAAGATCCCCTAGAGAAGGAAATGGCAACCAGCTCCAGTATTCTTGCCTGAAGAATTCCATGGACAGAGGAGACTGGCAGGCTATAGTCCATAGGGTCGAAAGGAGTTGGACAGGATTGAATAACACTTTCACTTTTACTTTCTCAGGTACATACCTAGGAATGGAATTGAATGGTCATAGAGTAGGTATATTTTTAGTTTTATAAGTGCCAGACCCTCTTCCCAAACTGATTGTACCATTTTAGTAACCCCACCAACAATGTTTGCCACTTCCAATTCCTCCACATCTTCACTAACACGTTGGCTTGGTCACTCTTTTAAATTTTAGTCATAGTGGTGGATATGTGGTAATATCTAATCGCCCAATTCTGATATTTCTACTTCGAAATGAATGTTTTTCCACCCTCACTACACAATGTATGTAGGTATATAAAAAAATAACCAGCAGGGCACAATATGAGAAGTACAATAAAAACAAAGTACCAAAACATCACAAGGGATGGAGTTAAAACTTCCAACTGAGATATTCAATCAGTTTTCATGATAAATGATATTTATGTATTCATTAAAAAATATTAAGAACCTATTAAGTACTGGTAGGTATGTGTATATGTATATATAAAATAGGGTGTATATACACCAGTAATGAGTATAACAATAGCCAAATTACAAAGGTCCCTGTCATCATGGAATATAAATTCTATTGGGGTGAGGGGACACAATAACCAAACAAATAAGTAAAATGCATTTCAAATGGTGATATGACACAAGGGAAAAATAATATGGAGTGGGAGGGTAGGAAGTGCTGAGAATAGGAGGTTATTTTATATAAAATGGTCAAGGCGTTTGAGACAGACATTGAAGACTTATTGGGATTCAGTGTGAAGGAGGTAAGTGGAGGGACCTGAAGTAAGGTGGAGGTATACCACAGAAAGCATTGACTATTGGAAAGGACAAAGGCTAAGTTATGTATGCCAGGACCTCCAGTCCATCTTGGAGCACCAGGGGAGAAGAAGCTGGAAAAAGACTGGGGAGGACCATTTATGGACCCTGCACCTATTTCAGCAGGCAACAGAGAACTAAAGAATGGGTTTGAGCAAGAAAAGACCTCATCATCATCTGAAACCAATTATATATGTCAATTCTATCTTAGTAAAAAAAATAATAATAACTCAATCACAACCACACTATAGTAAAATTGAATTTGTGGCATTCTATTTAGTTGAGTAAACATTTTGCAGTATCTATTATGTGCTTCATAGAGAGGACTGTAGGAGGGAGAAACTAAAGACTGTGGTAGGGAGTAGGGGGAGTCATGAATTTTCTGCTATCATTGTCCATGTTCAGGGCAATGAACATCTTAACTAAGGCTGTGGAAATGGTAATTGAAAGATGGAAAACATTAAGGAAGCAGAATTGAGAGCCCTGGTGACTGAATGTGGTGATGGGAAGGGTGGTAATCCCTCTTTTGTTTATAGCATATAGCCACCTTCCAGTAGCAGCAAATTTGAATATTGGCAGAGGTTCCCATATAGAAGGGGGCTTGCCTCTTATATTGGGTCTTTTTCCATTGCCTTTGCTAGAACATGGCCCTCAAGCCACTACTCTAGAGTAACTGTGTCTATTTGAACCTGTGTGCTTCTACACAGTATTACTGGAATCACAATCACTTAGGTCATGGAATCCAAGTGCATGGAAAATGCTCACTGGGATTTTTGCATGTGGTTTTAAAAGGTGGTTGGGTTTCCCAGGTGGTTCAGTGGTAAAGAATCCACCTGTCAATGCAGGAGATGCAGGTTCTATCCCTGGGTCAGGAAGATCCCCTGGAGAAGCAAATGGTAACCCACCCCAGTATTCTTGCCTGGGAAATCCCATGGACAGAGAGCCTGGTGGGCTACAGTCCATGGGGTCCCAAGAGTCAGACAGGATTTAGCAAGTGAACAACCACAAAAAGGTGGTTATTTCCAAGGACAGCAAAAGGAAATACCAAGGAACATTGCCACCACCACCATCAAAAATCCTTCTTCTGCTGACTTGTCAAATGCCTGAAAATTCCACCATTCAGTGAGATAATTCAGTGACAAACAATTAACATTTAGGCCCTTTTGGAATCATGAGCATTGACATTATATGGATACATTTCTGTTTGAGAGAAGCAAGAGATTGGCACAGGCCAATGTTCATGTATGTGGTTCCTCAATTACACTTTTTGATTGAGTAGAATAAGGCAGGCCCTCAAAGAACAGAATTCTTTAGGTAAAGTAAAGATGGATGGTGGGGATATTAACAGAATCTACAACAGCAAACAAGCCCAGATAGAGCTCCAATTTATGGGTGTCTGGGTACCTATGTCAGTCACTCAAGGCTACAAATGAATGGGAGAATGGGCCACTAGAACACAATCTTAGCAAAATATCTTCTTCAAATATTTTCCTTTTATTCAAGTGCTGGGGTATGGAAAGTCTGAAAGGGTAGGAGTCACTGTCAGTCTGTCCAACTCTGGCCTAACTAATTAAGTGTTATTTGCAATAAATCAAAGCTCTGAAACTTAAAAATGCCAGTGACATAACTTAGGTTCCTGGCCCAGGACACCTGACCATCCTCTTTCATGCATCTCAAATATTTCCTCCATCAAGGCCCTCTACTCTCTCAGAATTTGGTCCTTAAGGGAATCACTAAGGAGCACCTCCATGCTCAGCTCTCGTTCAGCATCTGGTGCATCCATGTCGGTGTACTCAGTGAATGCTGGCTACTTGGCTAAAGAGGCTTCAGGCTTTCTGCGCAGTGTGCAGAGGGTAGATCTCAATTCATCAAATGTCAGAGTAACGAACAGGGGAACTGAAGCGAAGTGAAGCCAATGATCGGCAACAGCAGGAGCTACTAAAAAGCCGTTGACCATCGTTTACACTGCTCACTTTAAAGAGCCACTGAACAAAAGGGCCTTTGTGAAGTATAGGACAAAAGGTAGCACCTGGACGGAGTGCACATTGGATCCATGTGTGTTGAGTAAGAAAGTCAGAAAAGTAGCATGAGGCCAGGTAGAAGTGCCCAGTGACCAGAGGTAGATATTTGCTTTATTGGGGGGAAAAAAAAATCCTGTGCCTCCCCCTCCATTCTGTAGCATCTGGATTTTCTTGTAAATACATGAAACTATCTTCTGTTCCTTTATTACTACTTAAGTGATTTATCTGTTTCCATGTGATCTGACTGTG
>SJYQ01096181.1:133890-144181 GCA_006410935.1 Redunca redunca | reverse complement strand
CTATAGGTATGCATGTATAATAAATGACAAACATAAAGATATTAATTGAAGTATTTTTGCAGTAGCTATAGATTACAAATACTTTAAGTGTTTATCAATAGGAAACTTGTTTATAAAGTTTGGTAGAACCCAATGAATATGTTAATAGTAGAAAATGCCCTCCAGAATGTATTCATTCTCTTCCTTTGGGTAGCTATAACTTCCTATGTTACCTCCCAAGTACATTCTCTGTATATTTCTTTATTTAAGTTAAAGTCACTCAGTCATGTCTGACTCTTTGCAACCTCTTGGACTATAGCCCACCAGGGTCCTCTGCCCATGGGATTTCCCAGGCAAGAATACTGGAGCTGTTAGCTATTCCTTTCTCCAAAGGATCTTCCCAACCCAGGGATAGNTTCATGATTTCACTACCTTTCTGTTCCTGATTCCCTGGGGTACCTTTCACCAAAATGGAAGCTTCACATCCTTAGAGTTTCAAATCTAGATATTTCATCATCTCAAATTCAGCATGTCAAAGTGAGCATGTCATCCACCTCTCATCTCAACCTCCCTACTTTTTAGCTCCCAAGTTAGAAACTGGATTCTTTACTTTGACTCAACTCTGTACTTAATTCCCTAGATCCAGTAAATGTATCCATTTATCCTTTCACATCTGTCTTCCTCACTTTTGCTATTGCAGGATTATTTCCCTAGGCTAATGTGAATAGTGTGCATACTTATTACCTGGAGATCTTGTTAAAATGCAGATATTGCATCAGTAGGTATGGTAGCAACCTACAAGATGGCCTCTAATGAGCCCCATCTCAGTATTAACTCCCTGGATTTTTTCCTCCTATATTATATCAGGGTTGGTCTGTATGACCAAACAATGGGACAGAAGTAATGGTATATCATGTCTCAGATTAGACTATAAGACAATGTTGCTTTTGTCTTGGTTGTTCTCTGTCTCTCTTAGATCACTCACTCTGGGGAAAGCCAACTACCTTGTGGAGAAGTTACAAACGCAGTGTATGGAGAGGCCAATATAGTGACAAATTGAGATGTCCAGCCAACAGCTAAAAGCTGAAACCTGCCAAGAGCCACATGAGTGAGGTTGGAAAAAGGCCCTTCAGCTCCAGTCAAACCTTCAGATGACTATAACTCCAGCTGAAATCTTGACTACAACCTCATGAGAGACTCTAACCTAGAACCATCTAGCTAAGCCACTCCTAGATTCTTCACCACAAAAATGTGAGTTAAATATTTGTTGTTTTAAACTAACAGATTTTGAGGTAATTTGTTATTTAGCAGTAGATAACTTACACAGTAGATCTGGTGTAAGGCCTGAAAAATTCTGCATTGCTATCAAGCTCCCAGGGGACACTAATGTTGATGCTGATGGACTCTGCTTTAGTACTGGCCACATACCACTGCAACAGCTTCTCACCTAATCTCTACCTCAATTATCTCTCTGCTTCAAGCCCATTACACCCCTCCTTCCCAATGTAGAACAGTTCCCTGTTACCTACCATGTAAAGTCAAAGTCCACAGCCTATTATCAAAATGATAAGTGTTGGCGAGAATGTGGGGGAAAGGGAACCCTTGTGCACCATTGGCGGGGATTTAATTTGGTGCAGCCACTATGGAAAACAGTATGGAGACTCCTCAAAGAAATAAAATACAGAACTACCATATGACCCAGCAATCCCACTCCTGGGTACAGAACCAAAGGAATTGAAATCAGTATTTCCAAGAGATAGCTGCAATCCCATGTTCATTGCAGCATTACTGACAATAGCCAAAATAAGAAGACAACCTGAATGTCCTTTATCAGATGAATGGATAAACAGTCACATTTTCTTCATCCAGTCATTGGATATTCATTGAAATAGAATATTATTTAGCCACAAAAGAAGGAAATCCTGCCATATTCAGCAGAATCTGGAGGGCATTATACTAAGTGAAATAAACTAGACAAATACTATATGTCATCACTTACATATGGAACCTTTCCTATAAAAATTTTTAATTTTCTTTTACTTTTTGGCCACACTATATGGCATGTGGGATCTTAGTTCCCCAACCAGGGATGGAACCCATGCCCCCTGCATTGGAAGGCAGATTCTTAACCACTGGACCACCAGGGAAGTCCCTGAAATATTTTTTTTTTAATCTGATTTCATAGAGACAGAGGATGCAATGGTGGTTGCCAGAGCCTTGCAGGAGGGGAAAACAGGGTGATACAAGTCAAAGGATACATATTTTCAGTTTTAAGAAGAATACATTCTGAGGATCTAATATAGAGCATGGTAACTACAGTTAATAATACAGTATTGTGAGACTTCCCTGGTGGTCCAGTGGTTAGGAATCCACCTTTAAATGCAGGGGATGCAGGTTCAATCTCTGGCCTGGATGCCTCAGGGCAACTAAGCCTGCACACCACAACTAGAGAGCCAGTACGTGCTGCAACTCTAGAGAAAGCCTGCGTGCCACAATGAAAAGCCCATACACTGGGTCTTTCTGTGTGCCCACAAAGACCCAGCACAGTCAAAAATAATAAATTAAGTTTAAAAATAATGCAATATTGTATACTTGAAAGACAGTGAGAGCATTCTTACCACACACACAAAAAGTAACCGTGTTAACTATGTAAAGTGAATAGGATGTGTTAATTATCTTGATCTTGGTATCATTCTACAATCATCACATTGTGTACTTTAAACATATACAATTGTGTTTTTCAATTATTCCTCAGTAAAGTTTTTTTTTTTTTTTTTTTTNNTAAATTTTTTTTTTTTTTTTTTTTTTTAAGTCCTCAGCTTGCCTTTCAAGATCCCTTAGGACCTGGCTCTTTACATGCTTACAGTAATTTTTTCCCACCACTATCTGCCAGGTACTTTCTGCTTCTGTTCACCTGATTTCCTCATTGTCTCCTGCAGACATCACATTTGTTCCTGGTCCGAAGCTTTCTATTAGCAGTATCTCTCCTATTCCTACCATCTCCCAATATGTATAACTGGCATGTCTTCTATCCTCCTCTGCTATCCAAGGTCAACCTTCAAGGCCTAGCTCAGGTCCCATTTCCTCCACTTCATATTTTTTAAAGTATTTATTGAATTTGTTACAATATTGCTTCTGTTTTATGTTTTGGTTTTTGGCCACAAGACATATGGGATCTTAGTTCCCTGATCAGGGATCGAACCTGCACCCTCTGCATTAGAAGATGAAGTCTTCATTACTGGACTGCCAGAAAAGTCCCTCCCCACTTCATTTTTATCTAATAGCTTTATGAACTATTATTTGAAAGTGAAAGTGTTAGTCACTCAGTCATGTCCAACTCTTTATAATCCCATGGACTGTAGCCTGCTAGGCTCCTCTGTCCATGGGATTCTCCAGGCAAGAATACTGCAGTGGGTAGCCATTCCCTTCTCCAGGGGACCTTCCAGACCCAGGAATTAAACCTGGGTCTCCCTCATTGTGGGCAGATTCTTTACCATCTGAGCCACCAGAGAAGCCCATGCACTATTATTTAACTATTTACTAAATAAAGAATCTCAACTTCCAAGCTAGATTTTCAGCAACTTGAGGTCAGGAATAGTATCTTGTAAGTCTTAATAGCTCCAGGGTACCTGGCATCTGACTGGACACAGAAAAGTAAGTAGGTGTCAGTTGACTGAATTTGCCTGTCACGTTCAGTATGGCTGTACGCCTACAAGCAGTGCCAAAATGTACTCCCAGATTTTAGAGCAACAGAGAGAAATCTCTGCAAAGTCCACCCTCCTCTTCCCTACCTCCTTCCTCTATATCAAATTATTGCCTCCTTTATTTGTTCCACATCACTGGCAGGTAAGAAAGTAACATTTTGAGAGAACAACTTATATTATGGACAGCAATGAAAGAGGAAATAATGTCACAGTTAATCCAAAAGTCATTTCATTTTGGATTTGAAATCCCTTCTATGATCTGGAAGGCAGATGGGCCTTAGGGTTTCCCTGAATAGTGTTGAAATCATCTATAAGAACACAATGAGAAAGGGGCCAGGGGAGACCTGAGAATACAGTGGCTGATGCAGGAAGACTATCTAAGGAAGATAAATATTGCATAGATTGCCATGACAAAGGTAATGAAAAAAGCAAGTAATACAGGGATTTCCTGGTGGTCCTGTGGCTAAGATTTCATGCTCCCAATGCAGGGGGCCCAGGTCCCATCACTGGCTAAGGAACTAGATCCCACATGCAATAACTAAGAATTTACATGCCACAACTAAAGATCCCACGTGCTGCAATGAAGATCCTGCATGCTGCAACTAAGACCTGGCACAGCCAAATAAATAAATAGATTAAAAAATAAATATTTAAAAAAAAAAAAAACAAGTAATACAGAGACAGAGACCAAGGGAGGAAGAGAGAGAGAGAGACCTTTTAGGCATTGCATATTCCACTCATCAGACCATGAAGATCATTTTACAAAAGGACAATATCCACAATTTTTTGAGTGTTTATTGTCAGCCATTTTGCTATACTCTTTGCACAAATCAACTGATGTTCATCCACACAACAATCCCTGTGAGATGGATGCTGCTATGGGCAGACCCATTTCTCTGATAAGGAAGCCAAGGCTCAGAAAAAGTTAAGGGATTTCTCCCAAGATTACACAGCTAGGAGCTGTTTGAGCTGGGATTTGAACCTGCTATCTGAAGGCCATATTCTTAACTTCTACCCTTTAGACCCTTTAGATCCAGCCCTTATCCTCTTTTTTTTTTTTTGGTAAATCTTGGATGTAAAGATCTGTAGCAGATCCTGGAAATTTGGAAAGCCAGAAAGTTACTATTCAGTGCTCATCCACATTCAACACCTGGTGACCTCCTGCCGTGTGACTTCCCTCTGGCTACCCAAAGCACCTCATCAGACTGGGAAAAAAATCCCAGTCTTGTTCTTCCAACAAAGTACATGCACTCATTCTATATTTCAGGCCCTTAATTCCACAGCCTGCAGGATGGCAATGAATGTAATGAAATAATCAAATCCTGTTACCAGGTAACTAATGGGTTATCCCTCGCTGGTAATATAAAGCATTAGCTCCATTAAAATAGAAAACCCCTAAAGAGGAAATCTAATGACAAGAATTTGGACACCTTGGCAGGCCCACCGGGAAAAAGGTTTGGAGCCAAAAGACCTTTTCCTGCCCCTCCTCTCATGTCTGTTTTTCCTTCTGGGTTTGACGTGTGCCTTAAACACATCATTGCTTGCACTTATTCAACTACCAGTGGTAGAACAAAATGTGGCTTTAAAAAAAAAATCTAATGAAGTTTCCGAATCTCAATTAAAAGCAACATCTCTCCATCCATCTATTTATCCCTGCCAAGCATTTGTGTTTTGAAGCTGGAAGTTCCATTATCTGAAATTTGCAGGCAATTACTAGGTCTAGTAACTCCCAAGATGTGAGCATTTTTCCAAGTCTAAAGTGAAAAGTGGTTTTCAGTAAACGTGTGTGTGTGCGCATGCATGCTTTAAGAAGTCTGTTTAGAAAAGAAAGGTGTGATGAAGGCAGGTGGGGGAAGGGCCAGAGGGAATCATATCGGGTCATTTATTTGTCTTATTTGACATTGGGAACTCCGGATGTGTTAATAAGCAGCCCTCCATGTCCCAGGGGAATCTTTCAGAGTTACAGCTTTAAACAACCACTCATCCTCATTTTGGCACAAAGTCAAACCAAAATTTGTTGCAGTTTATAATGCTTGTTAACGAAGAACATCAAAAATTAATGCTCATTAGGGTGCTCATTAATATGCACGATGCTCACCAGTTTGACTTAATTAAGCAAAGCTCCACTTGACGATAATATTGTGGTCCATCCTAGAGAGGAGACTGTTCGGGGCTGAAGGGTGTTCCCTTGGGACAGCATTAGCACCATTGCAGGGCGAGATGCCTGCCTGCCTGCCTCCTCCTGAAACTCTTCCTGTTAGAAAACAGGAAGCTCTCAAAGAGCAAGTGACTGTAGCCCCTGTTGGGCTGTCTGATTCCACACTTTAGTTTTCCTGTTCCAAGACGTTATTTGCTGAGATAACTGGAATTGATATCAATGGTACAATCAGATCTTGGCCAAGAAAAAGACCCCTAAAGAGAGAAAAAGGCTCAAGGACTTAGGCTCAAGACACAAGATTGGGGGCAGGGAGGGGGAGGGGGAAAAGGAGAATAGTAAAAGAAGGTGATCCTCCAAAAAGACAGCAAAGTAAACAAAAGAAAGTAGTGAGCAAGGGAGAGAGTGAGATCGATATCCAGATACTGTCATATTCCAAAGCAGAGGACACACAGGTGGGGAATTCCTATTTGTGTGAGGTTTTGCTGATTTTTTTTTTTTCGTTAGTCAATTTGAGGTTTCTGAGTCTGTTCTGTTCCGGGTCATTTCAAAATCATTAATTCCAATGGGTCACTGTAGATAAAAACAAATAATTGAGCTCTAGAACATGTAGCCAGGGCTTTTCCAGAGAATCTTGAACCCAAAACAGAAGTAGAAAGCAATGAAGCAAATGACAGTGAGACAGGGGAATTTGAATCCCAGCTCTACTACTTAGGGTATAAATGGAGGAACTTGGAGAAGCCACTTCATNCCAAGGCTCAGTTTCCTCATCTGTAAACTATGAGAGTGAACTGTATGAAACTGCCATTTCATTTTTGAAATGTTCAAATATCAGCAATTTCATATGGTAATAAAAAGGTTAAACCAAATAGTATATTTTAAGACAAGCTTAAACTGTAAAATGCCAAAGATCATTTATGATCAGTCTTAACTGTTGCTACTTTAAAAATATGCATATAAATTATATTATGCTTCACCAATAAGACTGGCTAAATTAAATCAAACTTCTTTCCCAAACATGGCCAAAGGCCTTCCTGACTCAAGATTCAAGATTAGGATAGCCACAGCCCAGGTCTATCACTGTGAACCAATATTATTGACAGAGTTTAAGATAATTTTAAAATGTCCTGTTTTGCTGTGATAGATATTTAACAGAAAGTGACCAAATTACTTCCCAAGTGGGTCGATACATATGTATAGGTGCCTATACACATCCGTCAGCCATCCTCCTATCTCTGTTCAAACTGACCCAAAGCTGTATTGGGGAAAAAATAGTACAGAGTTGTACAAGAAGAAGTATTCATAATGGCATCATTTCAGAGTATTAATTATACCAAGTCCAAGTACTCCATAGGAGAGAAGGCAAGCCAGTGAAGCAAGGAATTTTACTAGCAATTATGCAGGTTCTAGAAATCACAGCAGGCAATGGATCTGCATCAAGAAGCCCAGGCAAGAAAATGTCAGAGCAAAAGGGAACAGAGAAGGTGAGGGAAACTTGTAGGGCAGAAGCCTAATAAGCAAACAATAACCAAAAGGCCACAGATGATTGAAGCCAGAATAAAAGAGAAACTGAGGGCTCTGTAAAAGATAGAAATTGGAAGGAAGACAAGTAGCCAAATATCTAGAAACTGAGAGATACAGTATGACAAAGTACAATTCAAACAAAATAGGAATGTCAGTTTGGGGGGAGGATCTAATTTAATGGGACAAAACGGTGTCTTGTCTCTCATCTCAGGAGATCATTGGGCTTGCTGTGGAGGCAAGCATTGCCACACTGGGGCTTACATGGTGAAACAGTCAAAATACTGGACTGGAGTCAAGACAGAGAGGGTTAAACAAAGGACCATTTCTGATAAAGGGAGGGAGGTTATTGATGGGAGAGAGGGCTCTCTGTGCAGTGAAAGGAAAGCATCTGCATTAGAGGAAGTACACAGAAAGCCTGCACCTATACCCACATCTCTGCCAATCAAACTGTGAAGATTTGCAATCTCTTTGAAGAGCAGAGTATGATATTGTATTAGAATAATTTACCATTCAACCCAGATAAGAAGCAAATGGCATATTGTACTGGGCACACATCTCTCAGAGAGATAACACCACCACCTTCGATGGGGGCATTGTATTGTGTCTGTCCAGCAGGCAATCTGGGTCTTTTTCTTCCTTCCTAAGTCTGAGCTTCATTCTCAAACAAACTGACGGCAGGGAATTTCGGTAATGACTTGACACCCTGCTCCATCTAGCCTTTTACTGCTCTGAAACAATTCCCTCTTTGGGCTCTTTGTTCCGAGACATATTAGTCTGAATTTACATTTGCAGCTTTGCGTTGTTTCTTCATTTGTACACAGCATTCTCCAAACTTGGGATTTTTGTCCACTGCATCGTCTTCCGGCTCATTAATGTAAATAATAAAGAACCTGGTTTCCGACGCCGTTCCCTTTCAGAGCCATATTAATAATTCATTGCCAGCTTGACAGAGTCCTTTCAGCAGCTGCTTTGTTCAAGGCTTGGCTCCTCACAGTGGCGATAGGTCAATTGTCTTCTGGTGAAATGAACCGGAGGGCCTGAGAAGGGCATTCATATTCCCCACGTGTGACCATGGGGGATTAATGGGGTGGGGGGAAAATGCTCCGAGTCCACTTCTAAGGCCCCCTCTGGAGACTGAGCCTCTTATTCCCGTGTTCTTTCCGAATCCGTTCTTTTTAGCATTAATTATGAAGACAATGAGCTCAGTGCCAAAGTGTAGGAGCTGAATTCCCAGTTACACACAGAGAACGAAGTCTGTTTGTCAGTCAAGATACCTTTTCTTTCTCTTGGAGCAGAGAATGCCCTGATCTAGTGAGGTCATCTCAGAGCAGCGCCTGGGGCATGCAATAACTTATGTAGCATCTTGTGCATAGTAGGTGTTTGCATTTCTGACTTTATTATAGTATCTGGCTGGGGCCAACATTCCAGCGACAAGGATCGGTGGGGTAATACCCATCCAAATCCTCAACAGCCCCCTTTTCCATCTGATAGTCCTCTGGAATATTGAGGGAAACATGTTAGTCTAACACAGAAAATTGAAGTTTTGAAAAACCATAGACAGGGGCATGTAAAAGAGTCAGTTATAGACTGAAAATAATGGGCTATGTGACACCAGGTGACAACCCTCTGGACAGACAGAAGTGACCCTTTGCCACGTGATGCCAACCAAGCAGGCAGTCAGTCACCTGTGAAGTACAGTGTGAGGAAGAAGCAGGATAGGGAAAAGCTAATGGGAGCTTTGAGTGATCAGAGAGCAGCATCCAGTCCCGAAGTATTCACGGAGGGACTTCCTTGTGGTCCAGTGGTTAAGACTCTACCCTTCCACTGTAGAGGGTGTGGGTTCGATCCCTGGTGGGGGAACTAGCATCTCTCATGCTGCTCAGTGTGCCCCCAAGTTAAAAACAACAACAACAACAAAGTATTCAGGGAAGAGGAAGTCATCCTGTCAGGGCAGTCTCCAGGAGCTGTCCTGGAAAAGCAACGTGCACTGACTCCAAATACAGAACTGGGAATTGGTTTTAAGATGGCCACCCAAGGCTTCCCAGTCAGCCCAAACCATTCTTTGTTACCCGGGTGAATGAGAATCCACCTCTGAGTATATGAAATAAAAACAAGAGGTAAGACTGAGTGCTAACCACTAGAATCAAATTCATACAAACTAGAAGACAGAGGTGAAAACACAGTTCCTTGAATGATGTGTTTTTAGGGAGAAGAGGTGCTGGGGGATCTAGCCCTTTAACAAGATTCTCATCCTGACAGCATCATTTCCCCCAACAGTCTCATCAGGCCCTTTTATGCCCCTTCCATTCAAAGCATTCCAAATCCTGCTCTCTACTAGGTGGAGGGGATGATAGCATGATTAGGTTAAAAAATTCACTAGAAAGAGTCACACATTCCCCATATAAATGGAATACTCTATGCTATGAGAGTCAGCATAGTTTAATGGTTAAGAGCACAGACTCTGGAGCCAGCCTGCCTGGGTTTGCAATCCTGGCTCTTTCATTCATTTGCTGTGAGTTTTTGGACCTCTCTCTCTCTCTCTGTTTCCTCATCTCTAAAACTGGGAGACTAAAATTAGTGCCTGCCTTATAGGGTTGTTACAAGGAATAACTATAGTAGTTAACATCTCTAAGGTCCTCAGTGCCTAGCATACAGTCAGTGCCACATAAGTGCCTATTAAAGTTAATTTATTAAAAATTGCTTTGGGGACTTCTCTGGTAGTCGAGTGGCTAAGACTCTGTCCTTCCACTTTAGAAAGTGCAGGTTCAATCCCCAGTCAGGGAAGTTCTACATACCTTGAGGTGTGACCAAAAAAAATTGCTTTTTAAACTTCTTAAAGGATGATCTTTAATGATGAGGTTTAAGTAACCATAAGAAAAACATTTTGGAAGCACTTCTCACTTCACATTCCAAGGATAACCATCTACCA
>SJYQ01096181.1:103096-124479 GCA_006410935.1 Redunca redunca | reverse complement strand
AAAAAAAAAAAAAAAAAAAAAACCTGTTATCCCCAAAATCTTATCATGCCTTACACGTTAAAAAAAAAAAAAAAAAAACAAAAGCTCTAAACCTGTATCAGTACTTTGAATTTTTTGTTTAATCTTCACTAGTCATACAGACGGAGAAGGCAATGGCAACCCACTCCATTGTTCTTGCCTGGAGAATCCCAGGGACAGGGAAGCCTGGTGGGCTGCCGTCTATGGGGTCACACAGAGTCGGACATGACTGAAGTGACTTAGCAGCAGCAGCAGCAGCAGTCATACAGATCCCTTACTGTACCAACAAGTGACTGGCTCCAAACATTTGTGCACTTTAAGAATCCCTTCTCCCTCTTCCTGTCCATTGTTCAACCTCCATCTCTGTACCTGAAGACCTAGAATAACACTAGGCTTCACTTTTCTTGCTAGAGCAGCTCCAACTGATAGAAAAGTTTTCCTTGTATTCAGCTACAATCTGTTCCAAGAGTTGTCATAAATATCCACACAACAAACTTAAACTCTTGTGGACAAAGCAGCCCTCTCTAAACATTTTTATCACTCCTAATTAAATATCCTGGGTTCCTTATGTCATGGCTTGGAGTCTGTTCATCTTACTAGCAATCCTCTTCTGAAAGAACACTAGTCTGATTATATCTCTTTAAAGGACGGTGTCCAAAAAGTATTGTAATACTCCAGGTGAAACCTGGTCAGTAATGATTAGACCAGGCCCATTTCCTTGCTGGCTTGGGATTTCACACTTCTGTAAATATCCCCTCCTTCTCTCGTCCTCCAATTTAAATAAGTGATTTTGTCAGTAACTGCATCATCTGGAAGGGCATGACCCAGGCCACAGGATTTTCCAATCTTAACTATCAATATTATTTTGAAATCAGTAACCAAGCAGTTCACATGACATTTATACTCACATATATATCTGATAACACCTGGCACTTGGCTCCTGACCCAGGTCTGCCACCAGTCTTTCCATTTTTCTATGGTTACTGATATTTGATGCTGACCTGATCTGACAATTGGTCTCATCATGCCCTTTGTTTTCCCTGAAAACGGATCTTGTCAAATACCAGGGGAGCCTGACAATGCCCTCAGGCCTATCAACAAGCATTTTCTCTATTCAGTTTGCTTATTTGGTGTGTGCCTATGGCTGGATCTATAAAATATGGAAATATTCAACTTATTTTGTCAATAAATCAGGCCATAAGATGCACAAAGATTAGTAAAAGTAGTTGTTGATCAGCACATAGAAAAGCATTGTAGTCAACTATAAAATAGTTAATAACAATGTTAAAGTAAATTTATATAAGATAGATCCTTAATGAACTGGGGGATAGTCAAGATTATTATAGGCATTAAGAGTATAGGCATTGTTCCTATACTTTGAAGGTTGATGTCATGAAAAGCAAATATATCCATCTTTCTACAAAATTTCTCTGACTGCCATAGTTGAAGGTAGACTCTTAGGCCACAGGGAATGCTGATATGACCCAATCTGGCAGGTCTTAAATTCTTATAAAAACATGAGAAAGGGACAAAATGATTCAGAGAAAGGCTATGAAAATTCATAAACTAGTTATATCATTGAATGCCTGGGACACATCTTTAAAAAGCCAGATGTATCCATGAATCTAAAAGTATTTTCTAGTACTTAATTCATATAATGCTATAAGGAAACAGACCAATGATAAATTATTATTTTAAATATAACAATGCAGAGGTTATGCAGCTTACCTATGGATAATAAATAGGACATTGAGAAACTGAAACACATGGAAGAAATTCTCAGTCCTGCCTTTTAGCAATTTATAAAGACTGCATGGCCTCAGTTGCCTCAAAAATAAGTCAGTAGCTATTTAGAACTGAGAACTCCCAGATGTTCAAGCTGGATTTAGAAAAGGCAGAGGAACCAGACATCAAATTGCCAACACCCGCTGCTACTGCTAAGTCACTTCAGTCGTGTCCGACTCTTCGCAACCCCATGGACTGCAGCCTCCCAGGCTCCTCTGCCCATGGGATTTTCCAGGCAAGAATACTGGAGTGGGGTGCCATTGCCTTCTCTGGCCAACATTGGCTGGATCATGGCAAAAGCAAGAGAATTCCAGAAAAACATGTACTTCTGCTTCATTGGTTACGCTAAAGCCTTTGACTATGTGGATCACAGTAAACTATGGAAAAGTCTTCAAGAGATGGGAATACCAGACCACCTTACCTGCCTCCTGAGATACCTGTATGCAGCTCAAGAAGCAACAGTTAGAACTAGATATGGAACAATGGATTGGTTCCAAATGGGGAAAGGAGTACATCAAGGCTGTATATTGTCACCCTGCTTATTTAACTTATGTGTAGAATACATCATGAGAAATGAAGCACAAGCTGAAGTCAAGATTGCCAGGAGAAGTGTCAAAAACCTCAGATATGCAGATGACACCACCCTTATGACAGAAAGCAAAGAAGAACTAAAGAACCTCTTGATGAAAGTGAAACAGGAGAGTAAAAAAGCTGGCTTAAAACTCAACATTCAAAAAACTAGGATCATGGCATCTGGTCCCATCACCTCATGGCAAATAGATGAGGAAACAGTGGAAACAGTGACTGACTTTATTTTCTTGGGCTCCAGAATCACTGCAGATGGTGACTACAGCCATGAAATTAAGACACTTGCTCCCTGGAAGAAAAACTATGACCAACCTAGACAGCATATTAAAAAGCAGAGACATTACTTTGCCAAATAAGGTCCATCTAGTCAAGGCTATGGTTTTTCCTGTGGTCATGTATGGATGTGAGAGTTGGACTGTGAAGAAGGCTGAGTGCCGAAGAATTGATGCTTTTGAACTGTGGTGTTGGAGAAGACTCTTGAGAGTCCCTTGGACTGCAAGGAGATCCAACCAGTCCATTCTGAAGGAGATCAATCCTGGGATTTCTTTGGAAGGAATGATGCTAAAGCTGAAACTCCAGTACTTTCGCCAACTCATGCAAAGAGTTGACTCATTGGAAAAGACTCTGATGCTGGGAGGGATTGGGGGCAGGAGGAGAAGGGGAAGACAGAGGATGAGATGGCTGGATGGCATCACTGACTCGATGGACCTGAGTCTGAGTGAACTCCGGGAGATGGTGATGAACAGGGAGGCCTGGCGTGCTGCAATTCACGGGGTCGCAAAGAGTCGGACACGACTGAGCAACTGAACTGAACTGAACTGAACTGAACAGCCACTGATGGGCTTCCCTGGTGGCTCAATGGTAAAGAATCTGCCTGCCAGTGCAGGAGACATAGGTTTGATCCCTGGGTCAGGAAGATCCCCTGGAGAAGGAAATGGCAATCCACTCCAGTATCCCTGCCTGGAGAATTCCACGGACAGAGGAGTCTGGCAGGCTACAGTCCATAAGGACAGGTACAGTCCATAGTGTTACAAAAGAGTTGGTCATGACCTAGCAACTAAAACGACAACAGATACTGATAGAATGTTGAGATTAAAGAAATTTGCTGCCCTGATGTCTTTCATGTACTGAACAAGAGTTTATTCCCAAAAGGAATGCTTAGTTTGAAACCTGAAGTGAAAAAAATTGGGGGACTTCTCTAGTATTATTGTTGTTCAATTGCTCAGTCATGTCCAATTCTTTGTGACTCCATGGACTGCAGCACGCCAGGCTTCCCTGTCCTTCACCATCTCCCCGAGCTTGCTCAAACTCATGTTCATTTATGTTGGTGATGCCATCCAACCATCTCATCCTCTGTCATCCCCTTCTTCAATCTCCTGCCTTCAGTCTTTCCCAGCATCAGGGTCTTTTCCAATGAGTCAGTTCTTCACATCAGGTGGCATAGTATTGGAGTTTCAGCTTCAGCATCAGTCCTTCCAAATGAATATTCAGGGTTGATTTCCTTAGGATTGACTGGTTTGATCTCCTTGCAGTCCAAGGGATTCTCAAGAGTCTTCTCCAACACCACAGTTCAGAAGCATCAATTCCCTGGTGATACAGTGGCTAAAACTCTGCACTCCCAATGCAGGGGGTCTGAGTCATGGAACTGTTAATAGATTGCACATGCCAACTAACAGTTCACAACTAAAGGTCACATGTGCCACAACTAAGACCCAACACAGCCAAACCAATAAATAGATAAAAAATAAGTATTTTCTAAAAAATGGTTTAAAAATTTGAGTATAAAAATGACAGCAATAAAAATATGCTCAACAAAACTGAGTTAAAAAATATTTTTTCAATGATTATTTTACTCTTTCAATTTGCTTAGAATTTTCATGACTGAGCTTTCTATGAAAATTGTAGCTTTGAACTTCTAATTCAAACTTAATCGTCTGTTTACCAGACCTGTGGATCAGTCAACAGGCCCTTTTAATTTCAGTACAAGTTATATGGGAATTAAGGTTTGGGATTACCAAAAGCTTTTCCCTTCCCCACTGGAAACCACTGAAATTCAGTGAGGTCAGTTTTTCTTACCACAAGACCTTATGGAAGACAAGTTTGGCCTGAGGTTCCTCCCACCTTGCTATCCTGGCTCTACTCCTTTGTTCCTTCTAAGAACTTTTGCTCCCTGCCCTCAAGCTTGTGCTTCTGCCAGGTTGTTCCAGGGCTTCACTTTCCCTTTTAACCTAATCACCTCAATAACTCTTTCTTCTTTTTTTATGTTTTAAAGTCTTTATTTTGTATTGGGTTAAGACAAAGACTTCATGCTCAGTTGTGTCCAACTCTTTGCAACCCATTAGTCTGTAGCCCATCAGGTTCCTCTGTCCATAGGATTTCCCAGGCAAGAATACTGAAGTTGGTTACCATTTCCTCCTCTAGGGGATCTTCCTAACCCAAGGATTGAACTCATGTCTTTTATGTCTCCTGCATTGGCAGATGGATTCTTCACCTGCTGAACAACCAGGGAAGCCCATATTGGGGTATAGTTGATTACCAATGTTGTGATAGTTTCAGGTGAACAGTGAAAGGACTCAACCATACATATACATGTATCTATTCTTCCCCAAACTCCCCTCCCATCCAGGCTGCCACATAACATTGAGCAGAGTTCCACGTGCTGTACAGTAGGTCTTTGTTGGTTATCCATTTTAAATATAGCAGTGTGTACATGTCCATCCCATACTCCCTCCTCTTTTCTTTTAAACTGAAGTATAGTTAATTTATAATATTGTGTTCATTTGAAGTATACAGCAAAGTGATTCAGTTATACATATACATATATTCTTTTTCATATTCTTTTCCATTATAGGTTATTACAAGACATTGAGTATAGTTCAGTGCTATACAGTAGGTTATTGTAAACTCTTCCCAACAAGTGCTCTCTTCCTTCAGGGTCTTGCCTCTGATGAAGACAAAATATCCTATAATAGAATCCTCTAGTAAGGGGAATTTAACATAGTCAAGAGTTTCAGCTCCAGAGTCAGCCTGAAATGCATTAGAATCTGAGGGATTGGTGGGCACACTGCTTAACCATCTTAAGCCTCAGTTTTCCTGTATCCAAATGGAGATAATACTTATGTGACATGGTTGTTGAAAGGAATCACTATAGAAAGGTAAGAAAATGCCTGATTCTCAGACTTTTGGCTTGAGTATCTGAGTTGGAGGGGAAGGTAATGAGTTTATGGTGCCTATGAGTCACCAAGCGAAAGCTGCCCCTGTGTCAGTTGAAAATATTGGTTTGAAGCTTAAAATAGAGAAGTCAGAGCTTGAGATACAGACACAAAAGTCATCAGACTACACTGGTAACTGCGGAAATGGGTGGGATTACCCAGGGGAAAAGTAGAAAGTGAGAAGTGCAGAGGACTTTGAAGAAGAAAAATCAAAAGGTGATTAGAGGAAAAGGTCCCAGTACAGGAGACTAGCAAATGGCCATAGATAAGGAAAAGAACCAGTAGGGGTGTGGTGTCAGTAACCAAAGGAGAAAAGAATTTTCTAAATGGTTGAGTCATCAGTGTCAAATACCACAGAGATGTGTCAGCTGAGAGGAAACATATTAGTTTACTGCATTTGACAGGTAGTGACTTTTGCCAGTTTTGTTCTGGTGGAGTGTAAAGGCAGTAGCATAACTCTTAGACACTTATTTTGAAAGACTGTAAAGTTTTTTTTTAATACATATTGAAAGCAGTTTCTCAGTAGACTACTCGAGTAGGTTCCCATTAGAAGTGATTGACAGGTGTTAAGCAGGCAGTCCTGGAGATGAGAGCCCAAGCATCTGGAAGGGCTACCTCCACATAAAACACACAGGAAGGGAGCTTTGTTTAAGCAGATTAAGCAACAGCTAATGACTCTGGGAACATTGCCTCTTACTATGTAAAAGGAGAAGCTGGTTTGTGTACAGTGTGGTTAATAATGAATTAAAACTTTAAGTCTCTTGCCACATACACTGATTATAATATAGTAGAGGATTAAATGATCATGTTTGTTTTAACCCAGATTTTAGCTCACCCAAAACAGTGAGGTCCATTATGTAAACTGAAGCGTGTTAATTCGGCATCAAGCGAGTAAAAAAGTATCTTTTCTTTAATTCAGTGGAATCTGTTAAATAAACAGGGCTGCAGGCAACACAGCTGAATTTTCTAGCCCGGAGCTCTTCCCCATAAGCGTTTGTGGAGCAAACTTACACTAAGCTAAGCTTGTTGAAATGAAGAAGCCATGTCTTTGGAGGAGGAATGGAGAGAACTTGGCATATTTAGCCTTGAGATGAGTCAAGTCAAAGGAACAGGAGCACTTCTTCAGAAACGTGACACATGGAAAATGATGAGACAGGTGTGACCCCCAAAGCCATTCTAGGACTTATGGGAGAATGCTACATAAATAGAAATTTGCACTCTGTAGGGAAAAGTTCCCATTAGTAACAGCTGTCCCAAGATAGATAGGCCACCTCAAGGGTTAGTCACTTCCTCACCACTGGAAGTGTCAAAGCCACAGTTAAATGGCCATTTGTTCCAAATGCAATGAAAATAATATGGCTGGACTAGTTCAGATTCTATTCAGTTTTATATATAACAGAAAGAAAGTAAAATATATATATCAGACCATAAAATAATGGCTTAAATAATATGGAGAGGTATATTTCTCTTTCCTGTGAGAGAGGTTTGGAGGAAAGCAGTGCAAAGCTGCAATTCCTCATGGTCCCTTGGAGTTCCAAACATCACATCCTCAGTGTAAGCCTGAAACAGAAGGAAACGCACAAAAAAAGGGGGGGCCCCTCTTAAATGTGACAATTTGTCTCAAATGTCCCTTTTAGAAACATTCCTGGAAGTCCCAGATGAAACCATTGCTTCCACATCACTGCCTAAAAGTCTCATGGTCTTGGCCAGCCACAAAGAAGGCAGGGAAGTAGGATCATTAGGTAGAAAGGTGTCCATCTGAAAGTTAGCATTTTGGACTTAAGATGAAAGAGGAGAGGAGAGATTGGTGTAGGCAACTGACATCTGTGACATAACAGCTATCTGATGAGTCTGAGTTGAATGAAGTTTAAGATTCTTCCCATCCCTTAGATTGTGTGAGCACATACAGAATTATGTTTCAGGAGAGCTACTTTCAATGTACTCAATCTGGGAAATAAAACTGCCCTTATATATACCTCATCATCTGTGTACACTGGTTCCCCACATGACATCACCTCTGTTTTGTTTCTTTTTAAATTATTTGGCTGCACTGGGTCTTAGTTTGTGGCCTGTGAACACTTAGTTGAGGCATATGGGATCTAGTTCCCTGACCAGGGATCGAACCCAGTCTCCCTGCATTGGGAGCACAGAGTCTTAGTCACTGGACCACCAGGGAAGTCCCAAACACCTCTGGTTTAACCACTCAGAATGGTAGTCTTCTTTCTGGTTGCTGCTGCTGCTAAGTCATTTCAGTCGTGTCCGACTCTGTGTGACCCCATAGACGGCAGCCCACCAGGCTCCCCCGTCCCTGGGATTCTCCAGGGAAGAACACTGGAGTGGGTTGCCATTTCCTTCTCCAATGTTATGAAAGTAAAAAGTGAAAGTGAAGTCGCTCAGTCATGTCCGACTCTTCGCAACCCCGTGGACTGCAGCCTACCAGGCTCCTCCGTCCATAGGATTTTCCAGGCAAGATTACTGGAGTAGGGTGCCATTGCCTTCTCTTTCTGGTTAGACCTGGATTAATTTTGTGCCTGCAATGACTAATATCACTGGTTAAAATCTTCTCTCTTTTAAAAATCCCTGAAAGAATAAAATATAGAATAAGAAAGTTTTAGTGAGAACAACTGGGCAATGAGAGATGCAGAGAGTCTATAGGGCCTTTTGTCAGTATGAGAGGAAAGCCATGAACAATTTGAATTGTTCATTCAAATACCAAATACTTATCGAGCATGCAGTACATGCCAGGCATGGTTAGCTGATAGAAATACAGCTGTGAACAAGACAGAGACGTGGTTTCCAGCCCCATGGAGCTTAGGGTGGGTAGAAGAATGAGAGATCAAAGAAGTATAAGAAAAGTAATTAGAATTGAGGTTGGGGACCTCAGTCCAAAAGCAAACTTCATCAGCCTGATAATTTGGCCTGTGCCTTGATTCATGAAAGACAATGGGAGTATGAGGGCTGTTTTATAAATGTCCAAGGAACTCTGACCTTGAAACTGTTTCTCTCTCTTCGTGCCTTCCTTTGTGATTCCTTAAAAGGCAGTGTTGCTCTGTGCTCACAATTTTCCAGTCCTGCTTTCCATAATTCTTCCCTTGCCTTGTCCTGGGTTACGTGGCACTGTGTCAACCCATTGTAAATATTGCTGCATTTGCAAGTATAATAACAAATTCTATGCAACTTCTCCTTTCCATATTGTCTGACAAGAGGCTATTATTGTTTTAAATTTGTACTCATAAGCTGTAATATTTGCATTTTGCCTTTAATCACTGTCACATTTTAGTGATCAGAAGTGGAGCTGGGGACAACAACTGGTATTTTGTATTTTGACCTGGAATAGTACCCACAGCTGGGATATCGCCTGAACCCATAGAACCTTCAGGGATTCATAACTCAATGATCTTAATGTGTCTGTTGGCCTTTCAGACTGTTCAGTCATCATTGTTTTGTACCTAACTTGCTTAAAATTTATTTTTTTTCTTTTCTTTATTTTTTCAATTTATATTTATTTATTTTAAGATAAATTTATTTATTTTAATTGGAGGTTAATTACTTTACAATATTGTATTGGTTCTACTTTATCCAAGTAAAGGAAAGCAAGCAGGGTATTTTTCCAAAGTCTCCCTTTTAGATGGCTTTGACAAACTCCTCCCCATCACCTTTTTAAAGTGTCTTGACTCCTCTCCTTAATGCTCCTTGCTTATCTTCTTCAAGAATAATGCAATTTGGACTTGACTTTTAGCATTGCTTACGACATTCGCCCTTCTTAAGAGTTCGCCATCTTTCTTCAGCTGAATTGTAAGCAGTTCAAACACAGGATCAGATCTTTTCATTGATCTTTGGTCCATGACACTATATCCCTTCTCCCTTTTTTTGGCTTCTGTTACTCTTTTGGTGAGTCTGAGATTGTTCCCAGGCCCCCTACCACACCCCAGCCTCCCTACTCCTAGGCTAGACCAACAACTAACCTTGTGACCTTGGTCAGGTTGCTTAGCCTCTCAGAATCTGTTCTCTCTTCCCTAGAGTGGATCTGTTATCCACCTCTTAGTGTTGCAATTAGAATGAAAAAATAACCTTTCAAACAGGAGCGCCTGGTCCAGAGCCTCACATATAGAAGGGATTTTACTTAGTTTACTTTTCCTCTCTCTAAGCCACACACCATCCAAAGAAGCTGTTTGTTCTGAGACCCACACCCTCAGAGTCTTATCCTCTGTTAATGTGACCATACTAGTGTGTTTAATGCATTGTGCTGCTACATAATGTATTTGTATTTTAAACGGAGTTCCCTCTAAGAAAGTGGCTTCAGTCTCCATGGAACTGACACCTGAGCACACTAATTAGTTCCCTTTGTGGTATCTTCTATCATTGCTCCCTGCTGCATTCATAATCATAGCACTTAGTGCAATTTGAAGTGAATTACTTCATCCCTTTACTGTTTACTGTCTATCTTCCCCAATAGGTTGTAAGCCAGGGGCAGAAACCATGTCTATGTTAATCGCCACACAATTTCTAGAGCCCAGCAGAGTGCCTAGCATGGAGCAGACAATAAATATTTTGAGGATAGACTGTTGGATGGAGGGATGAATATATATAGACAGATATCAGTGGAAAAATTAACTGAATTAGCAGAACACTATGGTAGAAATTTCAGGTTCACTGGAAGGATGATAAGAGTAATATTGGGGGGCAGAAAGGTTATTGGTCACCTCAAACTGTATGGAGATAGACTTCCTTGAAGAGGAAGGGTTAAGAAAAGGGTTGACTGAGTGGAGCAAATGGATTTGTACAGATGGCAAGCAAGATGTACGCTGAGAATTTGCAAACAGGATTTTGTGTCTAAAGGTACAGGAACTCTTAAACCATAATGCTTATCATCAAACACTTTTCATACAAAACACCAGAAAAGGACTGACATATAATTTATTCTGCTCTTTCCTTTGTCTCTCCTGCCCAGAATTTAGCACGAAAACCAGCTGCTTGGACTCCCAGATTCTAGCAAGAGTCCTTAGCTTCTGAAGTGAAAAATACACCACCACCAACCTGTCACAGTTGAGGGATCAGAAAACAAGTTAGGTTTTTGAGCTGTCAGGTTGAAAAGGATTTGCAAGCCCCTTCCCACCTACTCGTGCTATGAAGACGGATTTCCAAAGGTTTGAGAGAGATTTGTACTGTGGCTTCGAGGTATACAAAATGCCACCATCCGAGGCATTTGAATTATTCCTCCCCTGCATTTCATTTGTAATGTACCTTTGCCAGCATAGAAAGTATTAAAAGGGCATTTGGAAAAAAGAAAAGGGTATTTGAACAGTAATAAGGCCCTTAACACTTATGAGCAGCTATTTCCCTTGCAATGCAGTTGTTGTGCTGAAGGGAAATAACCATTAACAAACTGGGTTAACCCCATGGCTTCCAAAATTGAATGCCACTTCGTCTGTAACTAGGAACCAGTACCCAGAATGATTAATTCCTGAAAGACTAAGACAATGTGGATTTCCAGTTAAACAATTTTGATCTACTCCTCCTCTCCCCTACTCCCCTACCTCCTCTTCATTCCAAGGGAAAAATAATTCACTCAAGAACCCCCTAAATTGGAGAACCCATTAAATTTAGGGTCAAGTGCCTATGACTTTAAACATTTGGGTGAGTCCGTTCACAACTGAGAAAATATGTGAATTGCATTATATTATTTTCCTGGTCTTTTTTTAAAAACTTTGAAGTATAGTTGATTTACAAGGTTGTGTTACTTTTCAGGTGCACAGCAATGTGATTCAGTTATACATACACATATATCTATTTTTAGCATAATATTTTAATGTAAATTTTTTTTACTTTTGAGTAAGGGGCAATAGGGGTTTCACAGCTGGCCCTAGTGGTAAAGAACGTGCCTGCCATGTGGGAGATGTAAAAGGCATGGGTTTGATCCCTGGGTCGGGAAGATCTCCTGGAGGAGGGCATGGCAACCTATTCCAGTATTCTTGCCTGGAGAATCCATGGACAGAGGAGCTTGGTGGGCTACAGTCCATAGGGTCGCAAAGAGTCAGACACAACTGAAGTGACTTAGCACAGTACAGCAGAAGGGGCAATAGAGGGCAGTAGCTAAGAACATACACTCTGGAATAAGAAAGAGTTAGTTTTAGTCCTAGCTCCATGTATTAGCTTGGGACCGCTGGCAAATCACTTAGCCTCTGAATTTCAGTTTTCTCAAATGTGAAAAGAGAATATACCAATACCTACTTAATAGAACTTTGAACTTTTCTAAAGGTTTTTAAAATCATCAGTTGAAGTATGTAGCATACTCCTGACCTATTCTAAGTGGTTCCTATATGTTAGCTAACTTACTCCTAATCTAACCAAGTATNTCAGCCAACAATCTTAGAATCACCACAAATACCAGTTAATAAGATATTACCACATTTTGATTTTATAAAGTACTTCTCATTTAAACTAAAAAAAGAAACATTCTTATCATAATCTTTGCTCAAATGCAAACAAAAATTGTCCTGCAAGGGGGTCTACAGGTTGTAGGTGAAAACTTGACATTCATCCAAGACTTAATTCAGTCAATAAAGTAATACTCCTATGCCTAGGTAGATGTGTAAATTTTCTCCACATGATAAATAAGCAGGCTGTGATTTCTATCAAATCAATCTTGGCTTGAGTCAGTCTGGCTCTAATCAATAAATCTGGATGTGCACTGAAATATGAAGTCAATATATGCAGTGTTACATTCACTTCAAACTTTTCATCAAAAATACCTAGCAATTTTTCTATTATTGCCATAAATTCAAAATACCAGGCTTATTTCTTTTTCTTTTAACTGCCACTTTAAAGGGACAATACGTTTCAGGGTCCTGAAAAAGCTCTTACTTGGATCTGGTTAGAAATTCACATAGATGCTCTGAGCCAATCAATGCAGTATCTACAATTACGTTGGAATGCACTATAAAGCAGAATTGGGTATGAGGCAGTATTAGTGAAAATGGAGATGTTTGAAAGTTATTGCTGGGATATTTGGAGTTTTTATTAGCAATTCTAAGAAATGGGAGGCTTTTGGGTAATGCGTGAATCACAGAAAAGATAACCATTTTCTGGCCAAGGTTATGGGCCTTTCACTGCTTCCCTTAACAATATTCCTTTTCATCGTGTGTATGTGTACAACACAGCCAGCCTCATTGAAGCCCTCTGATCTTGGCAATGCAATAAGTTTATGCAACTTTATCAGAATTTTAAGATTGCTGGAAGATCCCAGCCTGCTCATTCTTTCTTTGTGCTCAAACATATTGTAGTCAGCCCTCTTTGCTTCCTTCCAGACTTGTTTCCTTCTAGTGACTGCCCCTGACACTCTTCACATGGGCTGTGGGATATTTGGGGGATCAGTTCTTGCCATCACCCTCACATCACCACCTCAGAGCAATGTGTGACTAGGATCTGTGTCTATCCCAAGCTTACTCAACTCAGAAGGGGTTGTCATTCATTTTGAATTGTTTAGTCCCTTGTTAACAGGTGCATTTTGACTACTGATCAAGACTCCTAGCTCAGGGGTTCTTTTATAAAAAAAAATTTATTTGGCCATGCCACAGAGCATGTGGGATCTTCCCTAACCATGGATTGAACCTGTGCCCCTACAATGGGAGCACAGAGTCTTAACCACTGGACCACCAGGGAAATCTGTTTAGAGGTTCTTATACTGGGGTCCATGAGTAAAATTAACAAGTCCTGTGAATTTGGATGGGTAAACTTAAATATGTATTGATACTTTCACTTACCTCTAATTTAACATTTCCTTCAACTATGAATGTACAAATCACAGTTAATATCAGCAGTAGCTATGAGATTGTCACCCGTTAAAAAAAATCAGAGATATTTTCATATCATGTTACAGGTGCTATAGGTATCTCAAAATACCACTTATGCTTTTTGCTACTTCAAAATTATGATAATTATTAGACCCATCAGTAGATCTTATAATTTGGCAAACTATGCCTGCTCTCCACTTTTGTCAGTGTGGAAGACAGCCACATTAATTCATATACATATGGTCTGTGGTTGCTTTCCCACTACAAATGACAGAGTTGAGTAGTTTCAACAGCCTATATGATCCACGAAGTCTAAAGTATTTATTATCTAGCCCTTTATAGAAAAAGTTTACCAATCCTTGACTGAATACCTTAATATGGAGGTACATATACTATTACTATATTACAGTTTTAAATAATTATTCTAACTGTAAGGTCTCACCACCAGGTTCAATAAATACTCATTCAACCAATCTCTTGACACTAAATGGATACATATCCATATGGTCATGTGGACATTTGCTTCTGCTTTCCCTTTTTATGTAGAGGAACCAGAGATCAAATTATCAACATCCATTGGATCATCGAAAAAACAAGAGAGTTCCAGAAAAACATCTACTTCTGCTTTATTGACTATGCCAAAGTCTTTGACTGTGTGGACCACAACAAAATGTGGAAAATTCTTCAAGAGATGGGAATACCAAACCACCTGACCTGCCTCCTGAGAAATCTGTATGGAGGTCAAGAAGTAACAGTTAGAACTGGACATGGAACAACAGACTGGTTCCAAATCAGGAAAGGAGTACGTCAAGGCTACATATTGTCACCTTGTTTATTTAACTTATATGCAGAGTACATCATGAGAAATGCCAAGCTGGATGAAGCACAAGCTGGAATCAAGATTGCCGGGAGAAATATCAATAACCTCAGATATGCAGATGACACCACCCTTATAGCAGAAAATGAAGAACTAAAGAGCCTCTTGATGAGGGTGAAAGAGGAGAGTGGAAAGATGGCTTAAAACTCAACATTCAGAAAACTAAGATCGTGGCATCTGGTCCCATCACTTCACGGCAAATAGATGGGGAAACAATGAGAGACTTAATTTTTTGTTCTCCAAAATCACTGCAAATGGTGACTGCAGTCACTACATTAAAAGACACTTGCTCCTTGGAAGAAAAGCTATGACCAATCTAGACAGCATATTAAAAAGCAGAGACATTGCTTTGCCAGCAAAAGTCCATCTAGTCCAAGCTAGATGACTAGTCCATCTAATCAAAACAGTAGTCATGTATGGATGTGAGAGCTGGACTGTAAAGAAAGCCGAGTGCCAAAGAATCAATGCTTTTGAACTGTAGTGGTGGAGAAGACTCTGGAGAGTCCCTTGAACTGTAGTGGTGGAGAAGACTCTGGAGAGTCCCTTGGATTGCAAGGAGTTCAAACCAATCCATCCTAAAGGAAATCAGTCCTGAGTGTTCATTGGAAGGACTGATGCTGAAGCTGAAACTCCAATACTTTGGCCACCTGATGCAAAGAACTGACTCATTTGAAAAGACCCTGATGCTAGGAAAGATTGAAGGCAGGAGGAGAAGGGGACAACAGAGTATGAGATCATTGGATGGTATCACCATCCACCATCCGATGGACATGAGTTTGAGTAAGCTCTGGGAGTTGGTGATAGACAGGGAAGCCTGGTGTGCTGCAGTCCCTGGGGTCACAAAGAGTTGGACATGACTGAGCAACTGAACTGAACTCCCTTTTTATGTGTCATTTGCATACATTGTGTACATTTCCACAAGGTCCCTCTTTCCCCAAAGAGGGATAGAAGTTAAGAGCGCAGGCTTTCAAGTCAAACTGTCTTCAGATTCCAGCTCTGTCACTTGCTGACTAACTTTATACAATGTTATTTAACATTTGTATCCCACTTTTCCTATCTCTAAAATAAAAATAATAGTATTACCTATCTCATGGATCATTGAAAGGATTAAGGAGTTAATATACAAAAGTGCTAAGAACAGTACCTGGCTCATAATAAATTCACAACATATTTTTTGCTGCTATTATTATTCCTACAAACCATAAACTACTTCTTCCAAACATTTGGTACTGCCATCTACCCAGCATAATATCATGACCACAACACCACAACACAGCCACCCTCTTCTCTAAATCAGAGCTTTATATTCTAGGGCACTTTCAGTATTTGTATGTTTTCAAACTGCCAGCCTAACCACTGAAATCATATGTACAAAATGTAATGAAAGCTCTTTTTTTCTTCCAGGTGACCTAAAAAAGGTCTATCAGCGGACCATTTATTCTTCTCACACTTGTGCAACTACATCTAAAAAAATTTTTTTTAAATAAACATGACTGGCTATATTTATATGCCAAAATTTGTTTCATTAATATTAATGCTTAAGTCAATTGAATTTATTAAAACAAGATTTCATTTTTTATTCTTCTCTCCTTCCTTTCTGTGGAGAATAAGAGGGACTCTATATAAGTAACTTCTACTTACCCTTCAGATCTCTTGTTAGGCAGCAGTTACTCCAGGGAGCCTTTATTCCCTGCTCTGTGATCCCTAAGTCCCTCTGTTTTTGTGCTCATGTTGACATCAATCACACTGAATTAGAATCACCTAGTCACTTGTCAGTCTTTCCCACTCCAGGAACATAAGTATGGTGTACATCTCATTGCCTAGTGATTACAACACTTGATGCACAGTAGGTACACAAGAAATATTCGTTTATGTGTTATTATAGCTGACAGAGGATGAGATGGTTGGATGGCATCACCAACTCAATGGACATGAGTTTGAGTAAGCTCCAGGAGTTGGTGATGGACAGGGAAGCCTGGCATGCTACAATCCACACAGTCGCAAAGAGTCGGACACCACTGAGCAACTGAACTGAACTGAACTGATAGCTGAGTTATTCCCAGTAGTTAGTTTGGTAGGATTTTTCTTCCTTGTCAACCAGGAACGTCAGTGTTGTGTAGGTAGAATTACAGTCCAAAAGTCCAGAACAAAATGCAATGATATCGGGGGAACCCTATGTATCATCAGAATAGAAACTATATCTACAGTGGGATTTGAAGGAAAATTAGAAAGCTCCTATACAAACACCTCCTCAACCAGACCATCTACTTCAAGACCAGATTGCCACAGGATCACAGTTTGTAAGATGATAGCAAAGGAAAGGAGAAGGCAATGGCACCCCACTCCAGTAGTCTTGCCTGGAAAATCCCATGGATGGAGGAGCCTGGTGGGCCACAGTCCATGGGGTCTCGAAGAGTCGGACATGACTGAGCAACTTCACTTTCACTTTTTACTTTCATGCATTGCAGAAGGAAATGGCAACCCACTCCAGTGTTCTTGCCTGGAGAATCCCAGGGACGGGGGAGCCTGGTGGGCTGCCATCTATGGGGTTGCACAGAGTCGGACATGACTGAAGCAACTTAGTAGCAGCAGCAGCAGCAGAAGCAGCAGCAGCAAAATAAAAACAACATTTCTTGAATGCCTTCTTATGTGATAAGCATATTATATATGCTATCCCCTTTCATCTTCACAATGACTCTATGATATGGGTATGACTACTCATTTTATAAATGAAGAGACAAAGTCTTAACGCTGGGATAATTTGCCCAAGGAAACATAGAGAAAAAATAAACAGCCAGGGTTTAAACACAGGTCAGCCTGACTCCACATTTATGTGTTTTCTATTATTCCATAGCAATACCCAGGAGACAGATCCTAGACAATTAAGACAGAATGAAAGCAAAATACAAAAAAAAAAAAAATAGCTTGTGAGGTGGCTCCACACGTGCTTGGCATGGTCAAAAATGGTTTCAGGGATGAACAGTATCATTGCATACTATGGTTAACAGAACAGTGCCTCCCAAAGGTGTTCATGTCCTAATCCCTAGAACCCGTGAATATATTACTTACCTGGGAAAACGGATTTCACACATGTGAATAAGGTTAAGGAATCTGAGATGGGGACATGATCCTGGATTATCCTGGAGGACTCTGTGAAATCAGATGGGCCCTGTATTGTTTCCTGTGGCTACTGTAACAAATGGCAACCCACTCCAGTATTCTTGCTTGGAGAATCCTATGGACAGAGAAGCCTGGTGGGCTACAGTCTATGGGGTCGCAAGAGTTGGACACGACTTAGCAACTAAACCATCAACCACCACCACAACTGTAACAAATTACCACAAATTGGGAGGCTTAAAACAATAGGAATTCTACACTGGGAATTACATATACAGGCCACTGATTCTATGTATAAAATAGATAACTAATGAGAACCTACTGCACAGAACAGGGAACTACTCAATGCTCTGTGGTGAGCTAGATGGGAAGGACATCCAAAAACAGGGAATATATGTATAGTATAGTTGATTCACTTTGCTCTACAGTAGAAACTAACACAACATTGTAAAGCAACTGTGCTGTGCTTAGTCTCTCAGTTGTGTCCAACTCTTTGCAACCCCATGGACAGTAGCCTGCCAGGCCCCTCTGTCCATGGGGATTCTCCAGGCAAGAATACTAGAGTGGGTTTCCATGCCCTTCTCCAGGGGATCTTCCCAACCCAGGGATGGAACTCAGATCTCCCATACTGCAGGCAGATTCTTTACCAACTGAGCCACCAGGGAAGCCCAAGAATACTGGAGTGGGTAGCCTATCCCGCCTGCAGGGGTTCTTCCCAACCCAGGAATCGAACTGGCGTCTCCCGCATTGCAGGTGAATTCTTTACCAGCTGAGCTACCAGGGAAGCCCAAAGCAACTATACTCCAATAAAAATTAATTTTAAAAAAACAGGAATGTATTCTCTTACAGTTCTGGAGCTTAAAGTCTAAAATCAAAGCATCAATTGGCACACACTCCTTCTCTTCAGAATGAGTGGTTTAGCATAGTTTAGTATCCCCGGGGATACTCCTTCCTTGCCTTGTCCAGCTCTGGTGGCTCCAAGTGTCCCTTAACTTGTAGCTGTATCACCCCAATCTCTGCCTCTGTAATAACACTGCCCCCTCCTCTTCTCTGTGTGTCTCTCTGTCTACATTAAATTTGCCTCTTACTTTGTCTTCTAAAGACACTATCATTAGATTTACAGCCCAGCCAGGTAACCCAGGATGAACTTTTGTCTCAAGATCTGTAATGATATCTTCAAAAAAGCTTTTTCAAAAAATGTAGCATTCACAGGCTCTGGGAATTATGATGCAGACATATATTTGGGAGTCAAAGATCAATCCACAGGTCTTTAACAGTGGAGGACCTTTTCCAACTTTGTCAGAGGGAGATGTGACTACAGAGAAGTGGTCAAATAGATGCAACGTTGCTAGCTTTGGAGACAGTAGAACAGGGCCACAAGCCAAGTAATGAAAGTGGCTTCTAGAAACTAAAAAAGGCAAGGAAACAGATTTTCCCCTAGAGCCTCTGGATAAAAGATGCAGTCTTACCCACACCCTGATTTTAGCCCCGTGAAATCATGTTGGACTTTGGACCACTCCCAGACCTGCAAGATGTTAATTTGTGTTGCCTTAAGCCACTAAGTTTGTGGGAATTTGTTACAGCAGTAATAGAAAATTAAGGGCTTCTCTGATAGCTCAGTTGGTAAAGAATCCG
Source organism: Redunca redunca (assembly GCA_006410935.1). NCBI lineage: Eukaryota > Metazoa > Chordata > Mammalia > Artiodactyla > Bovidae > Redunca > Redunca redunca. Next base: position 105,454 of record SJYQ01096181.1, on the reverse strand, counting down.
CCTGCAATGCAGAAGAGCCCAGTTCGATTCCTGGGTCGGGAAGATCCTCTGGAGAAGGGATAGGCTACCCACTCTAGTATTCTTGGGCTTCCCTTGTGGCTCAGCTGGTAAAGAATCTCCCTGTAATGTGGGAGACCTGGGTTCAGTCCCTGGGTTGGGAAGATCACCAAGAGCTTCCCTTGCAGCTCAGACAGTAAGGAATCTGCCTGCAATGCAGGAGACCCAGGTTCGATCCCTGGATTGGGAAGATCCCCTGGAGAAGGAAATGGCAACCCACTCCAGTGCTCTTGCCTAGAAAATCTCATGGATAGAGGAGCCTGGCAGGTACAGTTCATGGGGTTACAAAGAGTCAGACACAACTGAGTGACTTCACTTTCACTTTTTTCAATAAAAAATTCATGATGGGATTGAAGAAAGTTAGAGGAAATGTTTGGATCAAAACAAGTGTGGAAGTCAGAATCAAGAGGGCAGGTGGTGGAATTGAAGATGTAAATGCCACAAGGCAGAGAAGGGCAGATGGCAAGAACTCGGAAAGCACAGGAGGGACATGAGGACAAAGAAAATAGGAGACCTGATAGGCATTACTAATACCCAGAAGCACTCCTGAAAATGGAGCATCAGGCCTAAAGTAGGGAGCCCAGACTTGGTGGAGTGAACACAGTTGGAAACTTGTTGTCCAGTTAGAATATGTGTGGGCAGGAGAGAGTGGTATCATCTGGCAAGCCTATCCATATAGAGTTGTTTGCAACTTTCACATTACTCACTATTTGGATTAAGGCATTGAAGGTCTTCCTTAAAGTTCAAGTGTCATACTAACATCACCTATTTAATACAGAGAAAACTTTTAAAAAGATTTCCTAGTCAGTCACTTAACAAGGTCTGAGAGAAAGTCTCCAAGATTGATAAGTAAATGCTAATAAGAAACAACTAGGAAACTGTTTACCACATAGAGCTCAAGTCAGGGATAAGTACTGAGTTTACCGTATGGTATAAATGCAAAAAACATCTGTTGTGAATCTGAGTGAATATCTGAATGAATGAAAACACTGAAGACTTGAGAAGTTTGTAGGACATGATGACTTAAAGAAAGAAAGATGCACAAAAACAGCAGTGGGACTCTATAGGCAATCTTGGGCTATGTATCCATTGTCCTGGTCATGGATAATATTTCCCTGTGACTGGGCTGGTGTGTCTTTTTATAGCATTTATCTCTTTTCATAAATAACTTTATTGTTTCTAATTCCTAATTTCAAAAGTAATATATCTCGAAAGTGAAAGGAAAGTGAAGTCGCTCAGTCATGTCCAACTCTTTGCAACCCCATGGACTGCAGCCTACAAGGCTCCTCTGTCCATGGGATTTTCCAGGCAATACTACTGGAGTGGATTGCCATTTCCTTCTCCAGGGGACCTTCCCGACCCAGGGATCGAATCCAGGTCTCCTGCATTGTAGACAGACGCTTTACCACCTGAGCCATCAGGGAAATCCAATATATCTCGAAAGACAAGGAGAAATCTCATCACCACAAGATAAAAAGAGTTATTTACTTGGAGCATTTACTTCTTGTCCTATGTCTTTTTTAATTTATTTTTTAATTGGAGGATAATTGCTTTGCAATGTTGTGTTAGTTGCTGCTGTACAACAATGTGAATCAGCAATACGTATACATAAATGCCCTTTCTCTTGAGCCTCCCACTCTCCTACCCCACCCCACTAGCCTTTACAGAGCACCAAGCTAAGTTCCCTGTGCTGCACAGTGGCTTGTCTTCTGTCTTTCTCTGTAACTCTGCCTTATGTCTTTGTTTCAGTCTCTGCCTCTGCACACTCATATGTGTGTGTAGTATTAAAAAAGCATGGTATGTTACTCTATTTACTGTTTCATAAATTGCTTCTTTTAAATAAGCATACCACATATTGTGGTTGCTTTTCCAGGGCAGTAAAGACTATTACAACATGATTTTATATGACTACATAATAGCTCGACCTATGAGCATACACAGCTTATTTAGCCAATCTCCTACTGTCTTTTTCGTATAGTTTTCTGCTATTAAAAACAGTAAACATTTTTATAATTACTGCTTTCCATGGACAGAGGAGCCTGGCAAGCTTCAGTCCATGGGGTCACAGAGTCGGATACAACTTAGTGACTGAGTGCGCATGCACACATCTCTAATTATTTCCTTAAGGAAAATTCCTACAAATAGAATTGCATAATTACTGTGTTTAGATACAGATTTTCATGTTACCCCATAAAGATATTTACCTGTTTACATTCTGACTTCAACATATGAAAGTTTGATTTCCTGAAATCTTTGTCAGCACAAATTATTATCAATTTTTTAATTTGTTAATGTGATGGA
>SJYQ01096181.1:84294-102931 GCA_006410935.1 Redunca redunca | reverse complement strand
ACTTATAAGAACTGTTTAAGTAAACCAATTATACTTAATATCACTGCAAACATTTTTCCATTTGTTATTTTCCTTTAATATGTATTTATTATGGATTTTTAACCTACAAAAGGGGCTTAATATGTTTGTTTTTGTAGCATTAATTCAATCAGTTTCACAATCTCTTCCTTCCTGATTTTATGACTTTGCTGCTACGCTTAGACAGAGAAGGCAATGGCACCCCACTCCAGTACTCTTGCCTGGAAAATCCCATGGACGGAGGAGCCTGGTAGGCTGCAGTCTATGGGGTCATGAAGAGTCAGACACGACTGAGCGACTTCACTTTCACTTTTCACTTTCATACATTGGAGAAGGAAATGGCAACCCAATCCTGTGTTCTTGCCTGGAGAATCCCAGGGATGGGTGAACCTGGTGGACTGCCGTCTATGGGGTCGCACAGAGTTGGACATGACTAAAGCGACTTAGCAGCAGCAACAGCTATGCTTAGAAAGATATGCTACTACAAGAATATATAAATACAACAAATAACTATATTTTCTTGTTTTATTTTATAGTTTTACTTTCACATTTAAATTTTTAAACCATTTAGCAAATTTCTACTGAAAAGCATGAGGTAGGAGTCTGATTTTAGTTCATTCTTAGTATATAACCATTTATGGGCTAATGAATATTCACTAGAAATTCACTGAAATAAATCCAGGAAAGGGTATACTGACTCTCAAACCAGTGAAAAAAAATTTCAAAACCTACTTTTTCCATATTGCACCCTAGGTCTCAGCAAGTAATGAATTCTGATCTGCAAATACAACACAGCATGCCAGCATTTGCAGATGTACCCACGAGACAACGAAATAGCAAAGCTCCTTTCTAAGCAAAAGGTCAGCTTCCCAGTGTGAAGTCTCCAGTTACAGACACACATTCATTCTCAAACCACCCTAACACACTGAAAACAGACATATTTACTTTTCACACGATTCAAGGGTGAATTTTGCTCTGAAACCAAGTCAACAACCAAATCTCTCTTCAACAAGCTGAAGCACATTTTACACTGGTCTCTGGATGAAAGACCCTCTGATAAACTTGGTGAAAGCAACAAGAGAAAAAGGGATTTTTCGATTAGAAAAAGATGCTTCTATTTCACTACAGGCAGTGTCTTTTGGATCTAAATACTCTTGGTTTTGAGTTATATTTTCTATAAGATGTTACCAAGGCAAATGCTCAGGGAAATAGCAGCTGGAGCCATTTGAGGATTACTAATTACAGGGCATCACAGGGACAATTTATAATCCTCCTTGACAGATGTGACCCACTACACTAAGCATTATTGGCATCCTCTACAAGCCAGATGCAGGCTGGGAAGAGGTCGGTCTTTGAGTAACACAGCTTTCCAGCAAGCTTCTCCATTATAAACAACTGCTGACATGATACAATAGGAATATTTTTTTTTTTAAGACCAACTGGTTTTAAAATATGTCACTCCACTTCATGCAGTATTGATGTTGCCAAACTCAAGTTCCTATGCTTGATGCACAGTGAGACCAAACTGAAAAATTGGAGTTTGGAGTAGAGAAGGATTTATTTCAGGGGCGAGTAAGGAGAACAGGCAGGTCATGCTCAAAAAACCCAAACTCCTTGATCATTTTCAGGAAGAGTTTCTATATACCAAACTTGGGGGGAGGGCTGCAAGCTTCCTCTGATTGTCTGGTGGTGAGGTAACAGGGTAATGTTCTAGGAATCTCAATCAAGCCTTCTGCAGTCTGGGTCCATGTGCTTATGCTCAGCCTGAAGTTACCATCCTCCAGGTGGGTCAGGGTCTTAGTTTCTTTAGAACTATCAGATTGCTCTGTATATCCTTTGAGGAAGAACCAGGACCCTGCCCCATGGCTTCAGTATTGTTTCTTCAATGCCTTCGCTTTATTTCTACATTCCCTCACTCTTCTAATTAGTAACTGCTTGAATCTGCCCTGTGGAACTCAGGGAAGGTCTAGGAGGCTGAAACCTTTTTCCTACAAATAAGAAATAATGGATTTGGAAAGGCTTTTGTATTCGGAAGGATCCCACAGGGTCCTGCTCGGATTCACTGATGTGCAAAGAAATGCCCAGACAATTCTGTTAGATTTCTAATTCTGCCTATATTGTACATTGCCACTGATGTGAACATTTGTGTCAAAAAGATTTTTCTGGGTATGAGCCACAAAGTTCCAATTAAAATATTTTTAAAATTAAAAAACATTTCCAATGATTTTTCTCCAGCCCATGATGCAGCTAAGTAACATCTATACTGTATACAAATGAAAACCCAGTTCAAAGCATGTCAGGAAGAAAAAAAATGTTAAAACTATCATCATCTCTGTAGGCAAAACAGATAGCTGATTGATTGGCTTTTAGACTTTCTAGTCTTCCTGAGATGGCCTGGAAATATGGCCAGAGGCTTCCTCAGCCACAAATACAGAGAACCATCATCCCCTCCACGCAAGCAACAAAAAGGCTCAAAGAAAAATCACATACACCTTTAATCATTATTATTTTTCTAAACTCTCCTTTAAAGATAAAGAAAACAAAAATGTAATTTATGTTTACAGTTTTGTGACACATAAAAATATAATTAAAGTACTAAATCTCTCCAAAGAAATGTGATGTACAGAATTAAATTCAGCATTTAGCTGGAAAAAAGTCCCCTCGGAGAGATCAGGTTGATATGTGAGGGATTAGTTTTGAAGTACTGTTGCTGATTTTTTTTAAGGGATAGTATTTTGGTCAGCCTTACTCTGATTTCTCCTCAAAACTGTCAGTCAGAGTGAATTATAGGGCATATTACCTGAATCCCAAGATCTAGCTACATTAATAGCCCTTGATTTTTGTTCTTTTGAATGCCGTTTAGATATATGGAAGTCGTCTTTCCTATCATATTTCCAGCACTCTCTGACAAAGCAGCATTTAACATTTCTCACACAACAGGGCTCCTTTTTTATTTTATTATTATTCTTTTTGGTAATGGATTTCAGAATACAGAAAGTTACGGAGTTTATTTTTTAATCTTCTTTATTGGTCACATAAAACTATCAACAGCTTAGGCTAGTCTTGAAAATATCAAGCTGATTTAAGAGAAATTTTCCTGAGCTGGGTGGAGAGTGGGGAGAGGAGATAAGAAAATGGAAGAATACAGAGAGAGACCATATTTTTTTCCCTAAAAGATTTTTATATAAATTTTTTTCTGTAAAAGCATAGTCCATCTCTAACATGTTATTAGCTCTAAGGACATCACAAACTCAAAAGGATCAGAGTGTAAGCTTGAAAGACTGGATATGTTATTTACAGTCTTGGGCACTGATCACACTTGCTTGCATGAATCTTGAGGAAGCATTTTTGGCATATCTCATGAAAAATCTATTGGAAGGCCATATATCTGAAAGTACTGTCTTCCTTTTTTGTAGGATGGGAGCCCCAATCAATCTTTTGTGTTATGACCAGGTGTAAGTCATAAAACAGCAGTTATTACAGGTTTTATGGAGCTGAGAGCTGGGACACTCATGAGGAGAAGAAGTTCATAATAGCCTTAAAGAGCAAACTATCCTTCAAGGTCCTAGTTTTCCATAGAGAGGCTGCTCCAGTGATCGGCAGCCTTGCTTTTTACTGACATTTCTTATCATTAGAAAACACTTCTACATTCTCCAACTCCATTACATATCAAGTGTTTATTGTACTCAGAGCCTTGTATCCTGGAAGATGAATGGTAGAAGAATCTGGTTGTTTCCTTCAACCTGTAACCAGTCAGCCTCACAGGTAAAAGGCTCCTCAAGTATTCAAATATGCCTCATTAACTCAGTGTGGGTCTTTATTCATGGCTTTGAACCTTCCTAAAAACTATATTCTTGGGAAAGATTGAGGGCAGAAGGAGAAAGGAGCAACAGAGGATGAGGTGGTTGGATGACATCATCGACTCAATGGACATGAGTTTGAGCAGACTCCAGGAGATATAGAAGGACAGGGAAGCCTAGTGAACTACAGTCCATGGGGTCACAAAGAGCAGAACATGACTGAGTGAGTGAACAACAATGTTCTTGGCAGCCTGAACCATACCTTTTGACGTTAAAAATCTTTTCTTTGTCCAAAATTTACCTTTTGCAAACATTCAAAAAGGATCATTTGCTATCATATAATTAAAGTTATCTTTACCATCAACTCCACCACCCTAAGAAGCCCAATTCCTCCCTTGGCCTGCAGTCTGTAGCCTAACATCTAACACCCCACCACTCTAAACCAGTGAGAAGAAATGTGTAAAGACCAGAATGGTCTTCACTTCCTATAGTTCATACTGTCTGCTCTCCATGTACCAGCTAACTCAATTTTACTGCTAACCCATATTGGTATAATATGGAAGGGGACTAAAGGAGTCTACAGGAGACTAGCATGGATGCATTTCTTCTAAAGCCTTCTAGAAAAAGTGGTGTCCCCACTTTTGCTGTCTAATTTTACTCATGATAGAGAGGTCCAAGGCAGGTTGGAGAATTGGGCCCTAGGGTAATAAGAGTAATATGGAACAGGGGGACTTCCCTGAGGTTTAGTGATTAAGACTCCATGCTTCCACTGCAAGGGGTATGGGTTCCATCCCTGGTTGGGGAACTAAGATCCCACATGCCATGTGGCATGGCAAAAAAAAGGGAGGTGGATGGAAAGGATATTTTTTAAAAAGAGTAATACAAGGGCTAAGATGTAGTCTCTTAAGATCTATAGCAAATTATAACATGTGAGGCATCATCTACCCAGATGTCTTTTTTGTGAACTCTTAGAAAGCAGAGACCATCCCCTGAATCAATTATTTATTTAAACACACAGGTCTCCCTTTGTATAATGATCACTTTATTTCAGGAGTGTAGCCTCAGTTCCTCACCCTGTGGGCCAGGCCCTTTGCTGGATGCTGGAATTCAGCAAGAAATCAGACACAGGCCTAGCTTCCAGGTACACCTTCTGGCAGCAGAGACAGTCAAAAGAGAAAAGCCCAAGATCTCAAGGGCACCATATCCCTGCTGAGAAGTAGCAGAAGGAAAAGCTTGTGGAAGGAATAAATTCCAGATGGGCTGACATTTATGACTGAATAGCTCTGATTTGGAGAAATACGTCACTTAAAAAATAAAATTATGCCACAAACATGAAGGGAGCTGACCTTTTGTTTGGTTTTGCTGAAGAGAGTTTTATATGTAGAGGAAGTTTTTCCTGGAAGCCCTAACAAACCCATGACAAATGGTCCCAANCCCAAGCAAAAGTAGCTGAACTTTGAATTAGCCAGAACATCAGGGCCTCTCAGTATTCTTGTAATCCGGAAATACTTCTTTTTCTGCATTTTGGTTTTTGTTGAGGGAGAATTCATATAAAATAAAATGCACAGATTTTAAGTTTTCAGCTTGATATGTTTTGACAAATGTATATACCCCTGATGCTTTTGAACTGTGGTATTGGAGAAGACTCTTGAGAGTCCCTTGGACTGCAAGGAGATCCAACCAGTCCATTCTGAAGGAGATCAACCCTGGGATTTCTTTGGAAGGAATGATGCTAAAGCTGAAACTCCAGTACTTTGGCCACCTCATGCGAAGAGTTGACTCATTGGAAAAGACTCTGATGCTGGGAGGGATTGGGGGCAGGAGGAGAAGGGGAGGACAGAGGATGAGATGGCTGGATGGCATCATCGACTCAATGGACATGAGTTTGAGTGAACTCTGGGAGTTGGTGATGGACAGGGAGGCCTGGCGTGCTGCGATTCATGGGGTCGCAAAGAGTCGGACACAACTGAGCGACTGAACTGAACTGAACTGTAACCATCACTTAAAACAAGATATAGGATATCCACATCACCCCCTCTTTCTAGTCATTTCCATGTACATGTACACTCAGAGACAATCCCTGTTGTAAATTCCCTCAGTATAGATTAGCTTTGCCTGTTCTGGAAATTCACATGCAGGGAATCATAGAGCATTTACTCTTTTCACGTCTGGGCAGACACACTAGCAGTGGGAACAGCACACTCAAAGGGATTAAAAGACTCAAAACAACATTAAACAAGTGACCAATGAGTACAAAACAATCCCCGCAGCAGTGTTTCAGTATTTCAGTGCGTTTATCAAAATACCCATAGTTATATATTCATTTCACTGCCCTTCAGCCTTTAATCACGTAAGTCAAACTGTTAGTTCCACAAGAAAAATTCTCAGACATTCCAGGACACACAATCTTTCCTTGATGTGGCCTGACATACCATGCCTATTATCTCTTCCTCAAGCAGGTGGTCCTTGGCTCTACTTCCATGCAGCACACATCACTCTCAAAGTCTGATTTCTCAGCTGTGACGTGCATGCAATTTACATGATGATCACAATTTCCCTGGGCAACTGGGAAGACTTGAAGGACACCATCACCGTATATTGTGTGTGTGAGAGTCGCTCAGTCGTGTCTGACTCTTTGTGACCCCATGGACTGTAGTCTACCAGTCTCCTCTGTCCATGGGATTCTCCAGGCAAGAATACTGGAGTGGGTTGCCATTTCCTTCTCCACGGGATCTTCCCAACTGAGGGAGCAAGCCCAGGTCTCCTGCATTGCAGGCAGATTCTTTACTGTCTGAGTGTGAAAACCACTGCCGATAGAGATTCATGCCAAATGGAACAAGTGTAATTGCCTCCCTATGCCAGGTTTTGTTCTACATCTCCTTACTAGGTCATTGAGTAACACTGCCCATCATAACAGGTTGAACCAGTTGGATTTTCCCTGCCCCATTCAGCCCAGATACTGCTGTTGTTTTCCACTCTTTAATCAGAACACAGAAGGCCACATGCTGTGTGCATCAGAGAGAAAACAGAGCAGAAAAGACAGTTCAATATTGGAGTTAACTGGGTAGGGAAAAAAAGGATGTCTTATATCCAATGACTCAAGTCTTAAATATTTCCTTCTTCCAACACTGAGAAATGGTTATGATTATATGATATTTTGTGTATGTAGGAAAGTGTAGACCTGTCATGTACTGATGCTGAAATGTGCACATGCTAGCTAGAAACCAAAACCTGGTTCAAGATCACAAGAAAGGAGAAAAATTCTCAGATATATGACTGTCCTTTTCATTTATATATTTGTCCTCAGTGGATTATTTTTAAACAAGAACCTTCTCCCTCAATTTCTACCACCCCCTTAATGGATTACTGAGTAACTTAGCTGTCTATGGGGAAATGGGACTACTGACAGGCAAACACACTTTCAAGCATTGTTTAGAAATCCAGACACACTGCCATTTCTGCTGGGTTACATTGCTCTGAGGGAGAAAGTTTCAATTTAACCCCAGTTTAGCAATTTACTTTGTGGTTCTCTCTGCTAAATATTGGGCACTGTGAGGTCTTTGGTTTCCATGGACACACAGGAATGATGGGGATGTCTCAAGCCAGCCTGGTTAAGAAACGCAGTTCACAGAATCTGGAAATGTAAAGCCAAGAGTGGCTTTTGCCTTGAAGGTGACAAAAGACTATGCTTTTAGGCAGAATTGTCCTGGACCTTGAATAGGAGGCAAGACCTGAGAATTAGTATAATTTTAATATATATTTTGTGGAGTAGCAAATCCCTACAGATAGGAGTTACTGGATTCAGTCATAGAAGAAAGAACCTCATGATGATCTCAACACCCACCCAGTCCCACTTGGGCCTATGGGAACAAGGACACCATCGCTGACAATACTCTCCTTGTGGACTGGAGTTCAATTTGCCCAGTTAGCTTTGGCTAGAGGCTAGGGGCAAGCTAGTTCTGAGGGGGTCCCTCCTCCGTCCATCAGTACCCAAAGGGAACTTAAAGCCAGGAGATCCAGGGTTAAGGAATAGAGTTTTTCAGGGGTCCAGCCCTGGTACTGAGTTTCTTAGTGATGTCCTCCTGAATCGAGGTTCTAGGAGCAGAGTGGAGTGGCAGGTGAGTGCTGGCTGAGTCCAGGGATTATCACAAGGCAAGCAAAATTTTCCCCCTGCTCCAGGCAGACAGCCCTTTTCTGAGTTTGGTCTCGAAGGGGAATGTAGCTGTATGTACAAATTGAAAGAAATCTGGGAGAAGCAGGAGAGAAGAAACCTGGTGCCATTTACCATTATCTTGATAAAATGGCAGTGACACACACTCCGCCTGCCACAATTAGGGTGATAAATGCTCGTTTCTTTGAGGCTTGTTTGAAAGTCAATTATGTAGATTATTTGGAGAATACTGACAGATGGCTTTCTTCCCCAGATGAGACAATCAAGCTGAACTTTGATATGTGCATAGAAAACACTGTCATTTCTCAAACAAAGGCCGCCTCCCTAAGAGGCCAACCAGAGAAATGGGATGAAATTTTGCCATTGGCCGCTGAGGAAACCTGCCCTTCGGTCTTTCTTCCCACCCCCCTCCATGGCTCCCTCTTTTCTCACCCTTAATGGAAGTTTTGATTCTTTCCATCTTGTAGTCAAATATTGATCCTCCAACCTGTCCTCAAGGTTTTGATTAACACAGAAGATTGCCACGTAAGCAGCTTTTTGTTTGTTTTCAGCTAATTTGTTTTTTATTATTCACTGGCTGCAGTAAATCTTACTTTTATTGTCCAACCACAGAACAGAGAAAAATGGATTGATTTGAGTAACTAAATAATTCAAGCTGCAATGTGTAGTGGAGGGTGGCGGGAGAGAGAAAGGGTTAGGGGGAGCCTGAGAAAGCTGATGGAACATTGCCCTTCAGGTTTCTTAGTTCTTCCCTGATCCCCAGCCCAGGTTACAATGATTCTGATTAAATTGTGAGGGGGTTTATGGAGATAGCAGTTTGGTATTATGGTAGTGATTTAAAGCAATAAAAGTTTAGAAAATGATTCTTTAAAAAAAGTCTTCCTTTACCAAAAAACAATACAGATTCCCCAAATGAGATCTTTTGCCTGTTACTTTTCATTATATGAGGTAATTCAATTGGCACAATTATTTCAGTCCTGAGGTGTATATATTTATTTGTTTATTCATAAAGAGAAAAAACAGTCTTCTCCACTGCATTTACTGCTAGCACAAAGTAGATGGAAAAGTTTTGAAGAAAGTAGCAAACAGAGCCAGAGATATCTAGACACAAAATTGAACAAATCAGAGCAACAGAGCAGCCTAACTTGTTTGTTAGACACATGGATTTCAGGATAAGGAAAAATGGAAAAATAATAGAAGAAAAAGGAGAACAAAAGAATGAAGGGGATATCTGTTTCCACCCTCTATCATCTGCCCTTCCAGTCTTCTGTTCCCTCAGATATTCAGGCTGCTCAGGCTTCTTTAAGTAAAACACAAACACACAAGCTATGGGGGGGGGAGGGGAATGGATAATGTATTTTCACTACATGAAAATGCAAAACTTCTATACTTCCCTGGCTTTCCAGGGGCTAAGCCCCTGTGCTTCCAATGCAGGGGGTCCAGGTTTGATCCTTGGTCAGGGAACTAGATCCCACATGCCATAACTAGGAATATGCATACCACAACTAAAGATCCCACAAAGCCACAACAAAGATTGAAGATCCCTCATGCAAAAACTAAGACCTGGTACAGCCAGATACATAAATAGTTTTTAAAAATACATCATAAACACATTAAAAAACAAACCACAGAGTGGATTTACAGAGCATATAACTGGCATAAGATAGAGATCCAGAATAAGTAATGAATTTTTGCAAATGTATAAGACAAACAAGACAATAGGAAAATGGGCAAAAGATGAACAGACATTTCAGAGATGAGGGAATCAAATGCCCAATACACATATAAAAATACGTTCAACCTCAATAGCTATCAAGATAGTACAAATTAAAACAGTAAGGTACCATTTGTGCTACCAGAGAAGTACAAAGTCTGACAATACCCAACATTGTCAAGAAAATGAAAAGGAACTGCATATACATACATACCCCATTTTTACTATGTTTCAGTTTATTATGCTTCACAGATCCTGCATTTTTTACAAGTTGAAGGTTTGTGCTCTGTGTCAAGCAAGTCTTTGGCACCATTTTTCCAACAGCACTTGCTCACTTTGTGTTTCTGTGTCACATTTTGGCACTCTTCACAGTATCTCAAACTTTTTCATCACTGTTATATTGTTATGGTGATCTGTGATCAGTGATCTTCCACATTACTATTGTAATTGTTTGGGGGGCTCCATGAACCATATCCATATAAAGGGCAGATGTAATTGATAATGTTAAGTGTGTTTTGACTGCTCCACCAACCAGCCACTGCCCCATCTCCCTCATCTCCTTGGGCCTCCCTATTCCCCGAGACACAACAATATTGAAGCCAGTCAATAACCTACAATGGCCTCTAAGTATTCAAGTGAAAGGAAGACTCACATGTCTCACTCTTTAAATCAAATGCTTAGAAATGCTTAAGCTTAGTGAGGGAGGCATGTCAAAAGCTGAGACAGTCCAAAAGCTAATCCTCTCAAGCCAAACAGTTAGCTAAGGTGTGCATGCAAAGGAAAAGTTATTGACGGGAAATAAAAGTGCTAATCCAGTGAACACACAAATGATCAGACAGCGAAACAGCCTTATAGCCGATGTGAAGAAAGTTTTAGTGATCTGGATAGAAGATTAATCCAGCCACAATGTTCCCTGAAGCCAAAGCCTAATCCAGAGCAAGGTCCTAACTCTCTTCAGTTCCACGAAGGCTGAAAGAGGTGAGGAAGCTGCAGAAGAAAAGTTTGAAGCCAACAGAGGTTGATTTATGAGCGCCGAAGAATTGATGCATTTGAACTGTGGTGTTGGAGAAGACTCTTGAGAGTCCCTTGGACTGCAAGGAGATCCAACCAGTCCATTCTGAAGGAGATCAATCCTGGGATTTCTTTGGAAGGAATGATGCTGAAGCCGAAACTCCAGTACTTTGGACACCTGATGCGAAGAGTCGATTCATTGGAAAAGACTCTGATGCTGGGAGGGATTGGGGGCAGGAGGAGAAGGGGACGACAAAGGATGAGATGGCTGGATGGCATCACGGACACGATGGATGTGAGTCTGAGTGAACTCCGGGAGATGGTGATGGACAGGGAGGCCTGGTGTGCTGTGATTCATGGGGTCGCAAAGAGTCGGACATGATTGAGCAACTGAACTGAACTGAACTGAACTGAACTGAAGAAAAGAAGCCATCTCCATCACATAAAAGTGCAAAGTGAAGCAGAAAGTGCTAAGATAACCTATGAAGGTAGCTACACTAAACAACAGATTTTCATTGTACACAAAACAGCCTTCTATTGCAAGAAGATGTCATTTAGAACTTTCATGGCTGGAGAGAAGGTGTCAATATCTGGTTTCAAAGCTTTGAAGGACAGGCTGACTCTCTTCTTAGGGGCAAATGCAGTTGAAGCCAAGGCCCACTGGCCATTCTGAAAATCTTAGGGTCCTTCAGAATTGTGCTAAATCTACTCTGTCTGTGCAGAGTAGATTTGGAAGAATAAAGCCTGTATGACAGCACATCTGTTTACAACATGGTTTACCAAATATTTTTTTCCCCCCCCACAGGGATTTTTTTTTTTTAATTTTTATTTTAACTTTAGTTTACTTTACATTACTGTATTGGTTTTGCCAAACATTGACATGAATTCACCACGAGTGTACAAGCGTTCCCAAACATGAATCCCCTCCCACCTCCCACCCCATGCCCTCCCTCTGGATCCTCTCCTTGCCAAATATTTTAAGCCCACTGTTGAGACTTGAAGTGAACGTTGCTCAGTGGTGTCTGACTCTTTGCAACCCCATGGACTATACAACGAATTCTCCAGGCCAGACTACTGGAGTGGGTAGCTGTTCCCTTCTCCAGGGGATCTTCCCAACCCAGGGATTGAACCCAGGTCTCCCACATTGCAGGCAGATTCTTTACCAGCTGAGCCATCGGGGAAGCTCAAAATACTGGGGTGGGCAGCCTATCCCTTCTCCAGAGGATCTTCCTAACCCAGGAATCAAACCAGGGTCTCCTGCATTGCAGGCAGATTCTTTACTAGCTGGGCCTACTCCTCAGAAAGAAATTCCTTTCAAAATATTACTGCCCATCAACAATGCACCTGGTCACCCAAAAGTTCTGATTGAGATAGACCATGAGATTAGTGTTGTTTTCATCCTGCTAACACAGCATCCATCCTGCAACCCATTGATCAAGGAGTCATTCTGACTTTCAAGTCTCGTTCATTGTCATTGTTCAGTGGTCAAATCATGCCCAACTGTTTGGGACCCCATGGACTGCAGCACCATAGGCTTCCCTGTCCCTCACCATCTCCCAGAGTTTGCCCAAGTTCATGTCAATTGCATCAGTGATGCCATCCAGCCATCTCATCCTCCGTTGCCCTTTCAAGTCATTATTTAAGAAATACATTTCATACAGCTATAGTGCTATAGATACTGAGTGATTCCTCTACGGACATGAGAAAATTACATTGAAAACTTTCTGAAAAAGATTCACCATTCTAAATGCTATTAAGTATATTGTGATTCATGGGAGGAGGTCAAAATAAAACATTAACAAGAGTTTAGAAGAATTTGATTCCAACTCTCATGAATGACTTTGAGGGGCGAAAGATTCCAGTGGAGGAAGTAACTGCAGATGCTATAGAAATAGCAAGAGAATTAGCAGTGGAGCTTGAAGATGTGACTGAATTGCTGCAATCTCATGATAAAACCTTAGTGGATGAGGAGTGGCTTCTTATGGATGAGCAACACAAGTGGTTTTTTGAGACAGAAACTATTCCTGGTGAAGATACTTTGAAGATGGTTGAAATGATGACAAAGAATTTAGACTATTACATAAACAGTTGACAAAGCAGGGGCAGAGTTTGACAAGATTGACTCAAATTTTGAAAGAATCCTAATGTGGGTAAATGCCATCAAACAGTGTTGCATGTGACAGAGAAATTTGAGAGACGAACAGCCAACTGGTTCATTGTTGTCTTATTTTGAGAAATTGTCACAGCCACCCCAACCTTCAGCAAGTACTACCCTGATCAATCAGCAGCCATGAACATCAAGGCAAGATCTTTCACCAGCCACAAGATCATAACTCACTGAAGGCTCAGATGATGGTTAGTACTTTTTAGCAATAAATATTTTAAAATTAAGGTTTGTACATCACTTCTTTCAACAATGCTACTGCCTACTTAATAGACTATAGTATAGTGGAAAAATAACTTTTATTTGCACAGGGAAAATGAAAAATTCATGCGACTCTATTGTAATATTTGCTTCGTAGCAGTAGTTTGGAACCAAAATCGCATTATCTGCAAGGCTTGCCTGTATTTTGGGATATCACATACGAGAGTAATTTGGCAATATCTAGTCAATCTGAATATGCACATTCCCTAATGCCCAGTAGTTCCACCTTTTGTCATTTATCTTTGAAAAACTCTTGCACACCTGAAAAAGTAACCTGTTCAAGGTGTTTGGCACAGCATTGTAATAGGAACCAATCTAAAAGAAAGTGAAGTCGCTCAGTCGTGTTCGACTCTTTGCAACCCCATGGACTGTAGCCTACCAGGCTCCTCTGTCCATGGGATTTTCCAGGCAATAGTACTGGAGTGGATTGCCATTTCCTTCTCCAGCGGATCTTCCTGACCCAAGGATGGAACCCAGGTCTCCCGCATTGTAGACAGACGCTTTACCATCTGAGCCACCAGGAAAGTCCAAGTCCCAGTCCATTGATTGAAGGAATCAATCTAGGTATTCATCAAAAGCGAAATGAATCATCTGTGTTATAGTCATACTGTGTAATACAAGGCAGCAGATACAATGAATGATCTAGATACACATGTATTAACATGGATAAATTTAATCATAATGTTAAATGAAAAATGCAAGCCGCAGCATGATATGTATACAGGAAATCATTTATATGAAGTTCAGAAAACAATACTGTATCCTCTCTTTGAATAAAAACACACACAATATACTAACATGCATGGGAAGCACACACACAAACTATAGTCTCCAGGGTACCTGTGAGGAGAGCGGGGAGAGCAGTGTAATCAGGGGGCAACAACTCCCCCCATAACATTTCTGTTTTTCTTTTTAATTTTTTGTCTTGGGGTATAGCCGATTAACAAACAATGTTGTGGTAGTTTCAGAAGGACAGTGAAGGGACTTCAGCCATACATATTACATATGTATCCATTCTCTACCAACGCTTTTTTTTTTCTTACAAAAGGCAATGCATTAGCATTTATTAACTTTGGGTTAGAGTCACGGGTATTCAGTGTATTGATCTTTATATTTTCTCTGTTTGAAATAGCTAATAATCTAAAAATAAATAAGACAAGAGAAAATAATGGGCTTCCCAGGTGGCGCTAGTGGTAAAGAACCCACCTGTCAACACTTCTTAAGTAAGAAATGTGGGTTTGATCCCTGGGTCGGGAAGATCCCCCAGAGAAGGGAATGGCTACCCACTCCAGTATTCTTGCCTGGAGAATCCCATGGACAGAGGAGCCTGGCTGGCTACAGTCCATGAGGTCACAAAGAGTCGGACACCACTGAGCAATGTGGCACTCACGCACTACCCCCCATCAAAATGCCCACTCCAATGCATTTCTTTTATAAGCAAATTCCTACTAAAGCGTTTATCCATTCAGCGAATGTTTATTGAATAGGCACTATATACCCATCATTTGCTTTTAAAAACAAATGATACCTGAATCTAGAAGAATGAATCTCTAATATTCAAGTTTCAGTTACCAAGACAGACCAGTCAGTAGTTAAGATTTAGGAACCAGCAGGAGGAGCCTTCATGGTATCTCTCAAATGATAACCCATATCTGGACAGAAAAGAGAAAGGAGTAAAAGAAAGGCAAAAAGCAAGTTGGGGAGAGTAGGCAGTGAATTTTAAAAGGAATACCTGAGAGCACCTAGAGCTCACAAAGCTGTTACTTTGTTTTAGAAGAACCATTTTCTCCCTGTGAGTGGTCCCACTTCCTTTCAGATCTATCCCAGTGTTTTAACACTTTAACAGTTCGAACATAGGTGTTAAACCCAGGCCTTTGGTGAGCCTCAGATGCTCTCCAGTCAATGCCAAAGGAGGAGTCAGAATTACACCACATCAAAAGAAAAACCCTCTGTCAAGTAGTAGTGGATGGTATAGGTTTTACTGGAGATTTTGTGGTGAGGACGAGGCAAAGGTTTACATTAAAGAGCAAATGATTCATCAAAATCCTCAATTCCTGGTGCGTCATGTTTCTGAAAGGACAAAATTTTAGAAATGGAGAACGTATTAGTGGTTGCTACGGGTTAGGAAGGGTGAACAGGAAGGAGTTGCTGTGGTTATGAAAGGCAGCATGAACAATCCTTTAGTGATGGCAATGTTCTTGATACAGTGGTAGACACAAAAGCCTGGTGGTGGTTTAGTCACTAAGTTGTGTCCGACTCTTTACGACCCCATGGACTATAGCCCACCAGGCTCCTCTGTCCATGGGACTCTCCCGGCAAGAATAGTGGAGTGGGTTGCCATTTCCTTCTCCAGGGGATCTTTCCCACCCAGGAATCAAACCCAGGTCTCCCACACTGTAGGCAGATTCTTTACCAACTAAGCTACACACAAGCCTACACACGTGATATAATTGCATAGAATTAAACACGCACATGCACACAGATAAGATGGCTGAATTGTATCAATATCAATTTTCTGGTTGTGGTACTGTTGTTGTTGTTGTTTAGTGGCTCAATCATGTCTGACTCTTTTCTGACCCCATGGACTATACCCCTCCAGGCTCTTCTGTCCATGGGATTCCCCAGGCAAGAATATTGGAGTGGTCATTGTCTCCTCCAGGGGATCTTCCTGGCCAGGTATTGAACCTGCATCTCCTGCATTGCAGGCATATTCTTTACCACTGAGCCACCTGGAAAGCACACTGTGGTACTGTACTATCATTTTATATTATCTATCATAGGGAGCTTCCCTGGTGGTGCAATGGTAAAGAATCTACCTGCCAATACAGGAGACACAGGTCTGATCCCTGGGTCAGGAATACCCCCAGGAGGAGGAAATGGCAATCCGCTCCAATATTCTTGCCTGGGAAATCCCATGGACAGAGGAGCCTGGTAGGCTACAGTCCATGGGGTTGCAAAGAGTCCGACACGACTGAGCACACACACACATCTATCATAGGGGGAAACTGCATAAGGAGTAAATCAGATCTCTGTATGATTTCTTATGGCATTTGAACTTAGATTATCTTAATAAAAATTCCGTTAAAGAAATATAATTAGTCCTCTTTATTGTTCAGTCCACATTCAATCTTCTCATTTCTTGTCCTATCAATTTAGCTCTATCACACCTCTCAATTTCAGGCAGTAGCCAAATTGATAAACTTTCAGGTATCTTACCACAACCTTCAAAAATGGATCTCTCCCTAGATTGGAAAGGCATTAGCAAACATTATCCTAAAGAGACCATAGTGAAGTTCCTTAAAGAAACCTGAAATATCTGGATAAAATTAACAGATCGACTAGAGGTCAATCATCACCTATTACTAGTAAAAGCAAAAAAGAGAGAGAGAGAGAAAATTAAACAAAAAGCACCTCAAACTCAATGACTTAACAACCATTTCAGACTGCCCTGGGGGCACAGTGGATAAAATCTACCTGCCAGTGCAGGGGACACAGGTTCGATCTCTTGTCCGGGAAGATTCCACATGCCCTGGAGCAACTAAGCCTGTGCACCTAAACTACTGAGTCCTCAAGCTGCAACTACTGAGCCTGAANTGGGGACACCTTACTAAACAGGTAGTATTTAGGCTGAGACTTGAAGAGTGATAAAGATCTAGCCATGTGAAGAACTAGAGAAATCACATAATCAAGAGGTATAGATCAGAGTTTATTGTCTATAACATTGATGAGAAAAGTTAAAAGACCAAAAGACATTATATGATAGATGCCATTGATGCCAGGAGAAAGAAGTCTATGGCATATAAAATGGGAAGCAAAAGAGATACATTAGCTCTTTGTCCTGTCCTTTGGTGGTGGTGGTCAGTTGTCAAGTCATGTCTAACTCTTGCGACCCCACGGACTGTAGCCTGCCAGGCTCCTCTGTCCATGGGATTTCCCAGGCAAGAATACTGGGTTGCCATTTCCTTCTTAAGGGGATTTTCCTGATCCAGGGACCAAACGTGGGCCTCTTGCACTGCAGGCAATCTCCTGCATTGCAGGCAGATTCTTTACTGACTGAGCTATCAGGGAGGCCCCAGCGTCATATCCTACACTGAAAGGTGCCAAAGTATATTGTACTCAGTAACAAAAGATTCATTAATGCACTGCCCCAGCTCTGCCACTACAAAGCTAGCAGCCTTGAGTAAGCCACTTTCCCTTGCAGATCCTCAGTCTTCTAATCAGTGAGATTTCCTAAACCAGTTTTTCCCCCTCAAGAATCATGTTTATCGGAATGTTAGTAGATGCTATGCACAAAAGACTGTAACACTGGCTAGAGTTAGGCAGGTTTCTTTACTATGCTGCTTCTCAGAGCCTTAAAATGTTTTCACATAGATTGAGAACCTCTAGGAAGCAAGCAGACTGGGCTGTGTGTTTTCAAAACTCAAGTGATCTAGGAACCCCTTGCACCGGTCACATTCCAGAGGAACACACTTTGACACTCAGAACTGCTTCCCTGGCTGTTCTCAGGTCCAGTCCAGCTCCAGAGGGCTCTGTGGGGAGCAAACTCACCTCAGAGGGAGGCTCTCTTGGTACCAGATTTTCTCTCAAAGAATGTAATCATACCCCAATGAACCAAGAAGAATTAAAATAAGGTTCAATCCTAATCCTTTTTGTGCCAAAAGCTACTCTTTCTTCAGGACTATAACAGCAAGACTGTAGAGTACAGTATACATTTAGAACATAGGCTACAATTAAAAAGGAAAATAATTATCAACCAGATAGTAAAGACAAAATCACTTTTCTACTGAGTTTGGGAGGGATGGGGTAAAAAAAAAAAAGAAAGGAACAGATGTAAACATACCTATGCTGAAAACCAGAAGAATGGCATAGTTTCTTATTTAAAATCACTTCCTTGTTTAATGTATTCTGAGATCTTGCCAGAAGTTTAGGAAATAATCCATGATTAAGTGTGATTAAGTGAGAAGTATGGAACTAACTAGCTAGCCTTTTGTCTTCTTCAGGAGACCATGATGACATCAATCATTTCAGGATTATTTATTATCTTTCTTCATTTTGCACCATTTGGCCAGAAAAATGGTTAGCAATTCCTTTAAGCCACTTATAATTTACCATGTCGATGAGTGTGTCAGCTTTGTCATTTTACAGGTTATTTCCCAGGTAATAGATATGCATTCATTCTATCTTTCTATGCTTCTGCCATTCTTAACAAATAAAATCCAGAGTACTGGAGCCACCCATGTGAATCCAGATAACCGAGAACATTCATTTTATCCCCAGACTGTGTGACCTTGAGCAAGTCCTCACCCTCACTGGACCTCAATTTCCTCACTTACAAAATAAGTAATTTGGACTAGATATGAGCTAAAGTTTCTTTTGGCTCTCAAAGTCTCTGATTCTATTTTGCATTCAAATGCAAATGACTAGAAAATTATGTATTTAATTAAAAAATCCCCCTTCCATCTACACATATCCTATTTTCGAAATATATTTTTTAAGAT
>SJYQ01096181.1:47932-58353 GCA_006410935.1 Redunca redunca | reverse complement strand
AACATTGACATGAATTTACCACGA
This sequence comes from Redunca redunca, assembly GCA_006410935.1. Classification (NCBI taxonomy): domain Eukaryota; kingdom Metazoa; phylum Chordata; class Mammalia; order Artiodactyla; family Bovidae; genus Redunca; species Redunca redunca. The sequence goes on along the minus strand of SJYQ01096181.1, from coordinate 58,329 downwards.
GTGTACATGCGTTCCCAAACATGAATCCCCTCCCACCTCCCACCCCATAACATCTCTCTGGGTCCTCTCCATGCACCAGCCCCAAGCATCCTGCATCCTGCATCGGACATAGACTGGCGATTCGTTTCTTACATGATAGTATACATGTTTCAATGCCATTCTCCCATCTCATCCCACCCTCTCCCTCTCCCCCAGAGTCCAAAATTTCACTCTATAGATCTGAGTCTCTTTTGTTGTCTCGCATACAGGGTCAAAAATAAACAAATGGGATCTAATTAAAATTAAAAGCTTCTGAACAACAAAGGAAAATATAAGCAAAGTGAAAAGACAGCCTTCTGAATTGGAGAAAATAATAGCAAATGAAGCAACTGACAAACAACTAATCTCAAAAATATACAAGCAACTTATGCAGCTCAATTCCAGAAAAATAAATGACCCAATCCCCATTGCTAAGAATCACATAATTCCTTCTTACTTTACACTAATCCCTGAAGAATCCTGAACGATAACCACTCATTATCACCACACTAGGGATTTACTTAGCCTTATTTGATAACTCTCCATGACTCTATGTCCTCACTTCCTTCCAGGAAGAGGGACACACTTAAGTGGTCAGAAAAATTCTATCCCATTTGTCCCAGCCCCTTTACCTACCCTTGCTCTTGGTAATAAAGGTGTCTACAGAGAGTGTGTGTCCTGCTCGGCTCTTCTAAACAGAAAGTTTTACATGGACATAAATATCCACAGGAAGGGGAAGGGCCATGCAATGGTCTAGTGCTACCTCTGGTTGGATACATCTGGGATGCTGTGTTAGTAAGTTTACTTATCCACAAATCGAAGCCACATTTTCTAATATCAGCTCACCTGGCAATAAAAGGGGCTAATTTCACTTCCCATCTGCCTTGCTTTTTCTCTTAAATATCTGTCGGTTCAGAATTCCAGGTGTTACTCATCAGACTTCTGCAAAGCCAAACACCTGATGCATTGGACCTAGAACATGGAGAAATAGACAAGAACTAGAAATAGCAGACTAAAATAACATGAGACTCTCTGGGTAGAGCCAGGGCATTTGGTTGTAGGCCTTGGACTTCAGTCTTTAGAGAAGATATTTTGAACTTGGCAGTCTGTTGAGGTTTACATTGGGCCAAGAAGTCTGATTTTTATAATTATGCAATTGGACTTTAAATATACAAAGCCAAATTTAACTTCTTGGTGAGAAATTTCTCCAAATTGAGGTTTCACAGACCATGGACTCCAGATATTTGAATAGACTGGCCTCCCTGGCAAGGGCAAAACCAAGATTTCTTCCATCTATCATTTTTCCTTCAGATAATATTGAGTTTCCACCAGTCTTTAGCAAGTCTGAGTACTGGATATGGACAATATAAATGGGCCTGGGATAACTTCTCTAAAGGGATGTGGATTGGCCTATGTATGTGTCAGTTGTCTGTTACTCCGTAGCAAATTATCCCCAAACTTAGTTACTTAAAATGAGAACATTTATTATCTGTTTTTTTAGGGTGCAGCTTAGCTGGTCCATTCATGTCAGGGCCCTTCACAGGCTGCAGTCAAAATGTTATTCATGGCTAAAATCACATCAAGATTAGATGAACTAATCTTGCTTACAAATTCTAATCATCCACTTCCAAGTTCTCTCATTTGGCTATTGACAGAATGCAGTTCCTCAAAGTCTGAGGACCTTGTCCTTGCTATTAATACCAAGTTCCTTGCCACATGGCCACTTCTTATGGCTCCTCACAGCATGACGGCTGACGTTTTCAACCCAAGCAAATGAAAAGAGCCAGAGACTGAGAGACTGCTGCAAAGATGAAAGTCACAGTCCCTTGTAACCTTTATTGAATAACACCCATCACTCTGATATATTTCATTTGTTAGAAAAGGTCCAGCACACATACAAGGGGAAAGGATACCACGAGGATTAAATTCCAGTAAGCAGGGATCAATGCAAGTCGTGAAATGACTATCATAGACAGTTTGTTGTGTGCTTGTTTACCAATTGGGAATTATGGGGCCAGTTCCCAGGTGGCACTAGTGGTAAAGAACCCACCTGCCAACTCAGGAGACCTAAAAGACGTGGTTCGATCCCTGGGTCAGGAAGATCCTCTGGAGGAGAGCATGGCAACCCACTCCAGTATTCTTGCCTAGAGAATTCCATGGACAGAGGAGCCTTGTGGGCTACGGTCCATTGGGTTGAAAAGAATCAGACATGACTGAAGCAACTTAGCAGGCACGCATGCAATATGATTGTCTCATCAGTTCTATTAGTTCACTGAACTAAGTGAAATATCAGAGACTTGGCATTGAGCCAATAAAATTCTGGGACCCTGAAATGACTACATCTATTCCAGTAAGAAATAGCACAGGTTAAAGCTGCTAAAGAACACCAAGTCTGCACAGGTCTTGAAAACTTTCCTAGTTAAGGTTGAGCAGATAAGAAGCTAGGGAAATAGCTTTTGGTCTTTAATCTTTTGTGTGTTTTCCCTCATGCAGATGACAAAATTTTATGTTGAACTTTAAGTTCTTTGGATTTTAAGAAATGTATACTGGGACTTCCCTGGCTGTCAAGCGGTTAAGACTCCAAGTTTCCACTGCAGGGGGCATGGGTTCAATCTGTGGTCAGGGAACTAGGATCCCTCATGCCACACTGCATAACCAACAAAAAAAGAAATGTATACTTTTATTTCTCTGGACTTTAACTGAAAAGTACAAGGAAGTTTGATATGTGGACAGTAACATCCTCCAGAAATGTGATAACAGTAGATTATATTTAAATGCATGGCATCTTATTGTTGCATATTACTATTGTACCACACAACTATTATTAATGGTCCTTTGATCATACTGTATATCTTCCCTTAGGCAACTTAAGACAATGCAGTCGGACACCATTTGAAAAGGGGAATAAAACAGGGAATAAATTTTCATCCTGAGCATGGTGTGATCTTGACATTAATTTCATTAATACAGTCTTTGACAACTTTCCAGAACCTTCTGAGTGCACTGACATCTATTTATGCTGCCCATCAGTGGTCCCAGTAATTGCTGTTGGGGAAGAAGCCTCTTCAAGGTGGGAGGACTATCATAAACTGCTGACTTCCTACCCTCATGGAGATGGCCTGATGGTTACATGCAGTGAGTTAAGAGAAAAAATAAACAGAGGAGGAAGTTCCCTGGTGGTCCAGTGGCTAAAACTCCATGCTCCCAATGCAGGGGGCCTGGGTTTCATCCCTGGTTGGGAACTGAATCCCACATTCCACAACTAAAGATAACGCCTGCCAAAACAAAGATTGAGGATCCTGCATGCTGCAAGTAAGACCTGACACAGCCAAATAACATAAATATTAAAAAATAAATGTAAGAATATTAGGTGAGAGCCTTCTTCCCACTCTGGATGTTTCTTTCAATATATTGATATACCTGTAGAGAAAAGCTGTCACTGATGAAGCTTGGGACAAGGCACTGTTCATACAGAGCTCTGCCCGATACATGGCAGACAACAGAGGAGTTGTGTTCTGCTCTGATTTCTGCCAAACAGTGAGAGGGATCTGTCCCTGAAATATATCCTGCAGTGATATGGCACAACTTGTGACCAAGGGGATAAAAGTCTCTGTAACACAGGGGCATGGTACTGGACAGCCTGCTTGCTCCTACATATGAGCTCTTCTATTCTAGCCATTGAAAGAAAGTGTTAGTCACTCAATCGTGCCTGACTCTTTGTGACTCACCAGGCTCCTCTGTCCATGGGATTTCCTAGGCAAGAATACTGGAGTGGTTTGTCATTCCCTTCTCCAAGGGATCTTCCCAACCCAGGGATTGAACTCGCATCTCCCGCATTGGCAGTTCTTTAAAACTGTTGTTGTTCTGTCACTCAGTTGTGTCCAACTCTTTATGACCACTTTATCACTGAGCCACCTGCGAAGCATTATTGATATTCAATGTAATATTTCAGACTCTAGCTTCAGATTCCTTTAAATTTCTCAAATCAAGGCAAATAAAAGTGCTGTGTTATTCATGGGCTTCCCACTTGCTTGCAAAGACGGGTGGTCTGGACAGTAAGGTCATTTTGCTTCTCAAGATGGCAGAGGATAGAGAATCCTAATGGAAAAGAGGTCAGGGGACCCTGTGCAGACAACATGAACATCTTGGAAGGTTGTTACCCAAAGTAGGGAGTAGGACTCTCAAAAAAGAAGACAAGTCTTAACCACTTGGTTGAGGGCCAGCTGGTAGCTTCTAGAATCATAAGACTATTCTTAGAACTTTACTTTCTAACTCCAAAACCCCTTTAATCTCACAAATGCTCACTTTTAAAAATTCTCCTGATTCAACAAGGTCTGAAAGCTGAAGCAGAATTGAGCACTGTGATAAATAGCAATATGATCAGTGGCTTATTTGCTCTCACAAATTTCTGTTGCCTCTGGGGTTTTTCCTAATATTGGGGGACATGAATTTGAAAATAATGTCTTTCTCCAGGTCTGGAAGAGTTTTCTGTCATTTTCTTCATTTTTGTTGACATTTCTCCAATAATTTATGAGCTTCCTCTAATATGTGGAAGGATCGATAGCTATGTGTGTCTTTGGGAACTAAGTGACAAAGCAACAGTAATGTGCTCCAGTGAAAAATCACCACATTTCTCTTGTCATGGTCAATATTTGAAACTGCTAAAACATAGACGTGAGTCTTTGTGCATATCTGTGTCTCCTCAGATATTCAGAAGCATGGACCTCTTTGAAAATGCCAAGTAACAGTATTTTTTCAAGGGCTAAAAAGCAGCATCAGGGTGCCCCAGGTTCAGTTGGCTGAGAGGTGGAGCTTACTCTTTACTCTTTCTTTGGTGATTAATAAATTATTCTGTAATAAGTGAATGTGTAAAAGCTCTAAAGAAGGAAACCTACCCATTTCTAGAATCAAAAAGCCAGGAGACCAGCTTGGCAGCATGAGCACAGGGCAAAGCTTATACCAGTAGGAAAGGGTTACAATGCTCTCTTCATGTGGTGTTACTCTTTTTCCACAGAGACCCTCGGATGACAATGCTCCCGTCATTGCCATTTAATCCATTATTAGTTGCATGGCATAGACTCCAGACACAGTAATAAGGGATGGGTATGTATAAAAACAACTGTCGATCTATACATTTCAGTGAACAAGTCCATATAATGTCCTCAACTATATGTTAGGCGTGGGAAGAACAGAAAAGGAGAAGGCATTTTCCCTGTTCTCAAAAAACTTACAGTTCCAATAAAGTTATCTATTTATAATACTAACATATTGAAAATACAAAAACATTCAACACATGGCATCAGAAAATGTGTAATAGTGAGGAGTACTGGAGCAGTTCAAAGGAGGTTCAGGTCAGTACAGTGGGAACAGCTACAATGGAGGAAGAGGCAGGCCTTGAGATGTCTCTGAATTAGAGTGTAGTGAGCGGAGGTCTTTTTAGAAAGATTGAGCAGCACAAGCAAAGGTGTGAAGATGGGAAAGGACATGAAGAACAGATGGGCCCGACCAGAGAAAAAATTATATTTGATGAGCCATAGAAGCCTTAGTGTTTGTTCTATACTTATTGCTGCATTCTGGCCATACTGTCAAGCAATATGAATATCTCAGCACTGAGAGGGTTCTTCACTTACACACCCTCATCCAATGCCTAAGGCCTCTGTTGTTTCCTGCATCTCATTTCCCCACCCTCCTTCCAACACACACACCTGTGCACACACACACACACACACACACACACACACACACACCACCCTCTTCCCTCTTTCTGGCAACATTGGTCCATTTAGATCAGTGTTTCTCCCAGGACATTTTTTAGAAGTATCAGAAAAAAAAACTTTTCTCTCTCCTAGTGTTGCTAGGATACCATTTGTAGAGCCTGAATGCAGAATAAAGGAAAGCAAAAACAAACTGGGCCACAAAAATGGTGAGGATAGAGCCTGATGACATCACTTGATCCTTCTAATTGGAGCCCCTGAAGTCACTTCCTTGTTATATGATGCAATTGAGTCTATTTTCCAAGCTTTTTGAATTGTGTTTCTGTCGTATACCAAGAGTCTTGAATAACAAAAACTTTCTCTAAACTCTCCTCACTCATTGGTTAAGCAGCCAAATGGCTTGGCATCCCCAAATTACTAGACAATCATTTCTTTCTGAGGTGGCTCATTAGACAGCCCTGATGGAATATTATTCATTTTATTGAATTAAAATTTGCCTCCACGTTACTTTATCTTCTTGATTCTAGTTCTCATCTCTAGAGCAAAACAGAGCCATGGTAATGCCTCTGGCACACTCATTTGAGGGCAACTTTTTTCTTCCCTGAGACAGCTCATATTCAGTTCCTCATGGCATACTAGGCATAACTTCAAGTCCCCTTACCATCTTGGCCACACTGTTCTGAATTGGTTCCATCTTGTAAAAGGTTTTGTCTAAGACTAAATGAAAAATTCTAGGTGTAGTATGACCAATACACATTACAATGGGATTATAAATTCTCTCACATTCTATTATCACAGTGATCCTCAACTTAAGTTTTCCCATTGGAATAGCCTGGGGAGCTTTAAACATATTGAGTCCTAGGCTCTGCCCTCAGAGATTCTTATTCAATTAATCTGGTTTGAAGCCTGGGAAGCCAAAGGTATGACCCACCATATTAATATATCTTTAAAAATGCATAGACACATCTCCTAGCTAACTTACATTTGAGCTCACTGTATAGTAAAACCCCTAAACCTTTTTCACATGAACTCTGCTAAGCCACATTCTGTTTTCAGGTAACCAGTTTCTTGGCCTTCCCCCAGAGTATTTTATGCTTACATCTGTTAGATTTCATTTTGCAGATTCAGCTCAACTACCAAACCTGTCAAAATTTGCAGAATCTTAATTCTGGCTTCCATTGTATTTACTATCCCTCTGATAAACCTGATGAGCATGTTTTTTAATAACTTCAAGAAAGTCATTAATAAATATGTTTAACAGGACAAGGTTGAGGACAGAATCCTGTACTTTGTAACTAGGAATCATCATAGTAACACTGTCCAGATCTGTACCTGGAGAAGGTGATGGCACCCCACTGCAGAACTCTTGCCTGGAAAATCCCATGTACGGAAGAGCCTGGTAGGCTGCAGTCCATGGGGTCGCTAGGAGTTGGACACAACTGAGTGACTTCACTTTCACTTTTCACTTTCATGCATTGGAGAAGGAAATGGAAACCCACTCCAGTGTTCTTGCCTGGAGAATCCCAGGGACGGGGGATCTTGGTGGGCTGCCATCTACAGGGTCGCACAGAGTCAGACACGACTGAAGTGACTTAGCAGCAGCAGCAGATCTGTACCCATACCTTCTGGGTATATTACTTCAACAAAACTGACATCAGGTTTGCCAATCTGCATTTCATACAACCAATCCATCATTGTGCCCTTTCTAAAAACTAGAATCTCTTTCAGTCATCTCATGACTTCCTGAAAATGGGTAGAATTCAGAGCTCAACTTCCTCTTCAACTTTTATGGTCTGGGCAGAAGAACCTAGAAATTAACGTCTGTGATCGTATCTGATGTGTGACTTTCATTTCTAAGATAGCTGTAGTCTTTTGAGAATTGAGACACCAGAGTAACTAGCCTCTTCTTCCACTCCAACTTTCTTCTACAAAACTGAGCACTACAAACATTAGCAGTCATCAAAACAGCCCAGCAGGAACCAAAGAAAGGCCCTTTTCCCCATCTTAGCTCAACAGTCTTTTCCTTCTTTGTTCATTATATTTATTATCATTGTGTTTCTCCAGTAGGGGTTGCTAAAGTGTGTGTGTTGGCGAACAGTGTTATTTCCATGTCATCAACTTTTATATGTGGCTGTAGTGTAACTTTAAGTGTTGTGCTGTTTTAGCATTCTCTTTGAGCTGGGGGCAAAGAGAGAGGCCACATTATTATTTAGCAGAAGCTGCAGTTGAAGAGTCTGGGCAGCAAGCAGAATAAGGAAGGGCAGAACATTCTTTTGTTCTCACACAGCTGCTTGCTTTTCACCTCTATATTTTATGTGTTTAGATCTTGTCTGTGAAATGCTTTCATATCTCTCTCCCACCCTCTCTCATGTTCTCTCTTTCCTTATGCCCACCTTCTTTTTCTGGGATACATTGCAATATTATGTTCTCACAGCAGAGCTGGGACTCTCAGTTTGATCTGAATTCATTTTTTTGTCAGATTTATTCCAGTTAGATGGTATTTCTGAAGCACACATAGAGAGGGAGCTGAGATAAGAAGTACTCTCATGAGCAAGGCTANCTAAGGTGCCCCCATGCTCTGCATCTTCTTCCAGGCATCTTCTGCTCACACACAACAGCCTCCTTTCTTCCCTGAAACTTGTCTTGCAGGTCAAGTGCCAACCTGCTCTGTGTTTAGGACATGTACCTACTGCACTATCTCTTCTGCAGCTCTTGGGAAGGAGGGTCTGGTGCATGAGCCTGAGGACCAGCCTCAGTCAGCTCAGCTTCATCACTGATTTGCTGTGTGTCTTAGTCCAGCCATTCAACTTTTCTAAGCCTATTACTTCATCTGTGTGCTGGGATAACAACAGCAACAATAATAGCAAGAATGATGCTGACTCTGTGAGACTGCTCTGAGGACTTAAGGGATTTGAGAGAATTTCATAAGCTTTGACCAATGAACTAAGAAGAGTGTGCTACTGAGTTTTAAGGCTTTCATTTGAGCTCTGTGTATATAAATTATTATCAGTGATCGCAGTGTGGCTAAAATGTATGAGGATATTTGCCAGCCACTGTTCTAAGCACTATACACACACGTACATACACACGTCATGTGGGTCATGTGTGTCACGCACATGTATGCATGTGTTCAGTTGCTCAGTTGTGTCCGACTCTTTGCGATCCCATGGACTGTAGCTGGCCAGGATCCTCTGTCTGTGGGATTGCCCAGACACAAGAATACTCAAGTGGGTTGCCATTTCCTCCTACAGGGGCTCTTACCAAGCCAGGGATTCGAACTGGCATCTCTTGTTCCTCTTGCATTGGCAGGCAGATTCTTTAGCACTGTGCCTCCTGGGAAGACGCATACATGTATACCTACATAAACAAAGACGGGTCATCTGGAAACCTGTGCTATCTTAACGTGCACAACAGAGACATTGTACTACACAAGAAAGAGCATGGAGTAGAGCAGCAGGAGCCCTGAGCTATAGCCCTCACTACGCTATGAGTTCACTCTGCAACCTTTGGCAAGTGAGCCCCAGCAGTGGTGGACTAGACAATACCCACAAACCCTTCCTCTCGTATAGTGAGACTAATAGCAGGAAGAGATGGAGCACTAACAGCAATGCTATAAGAGTCCCTTTCTCAGTGCCTCACTGGGCATACTGATAGGGAAGAATCAGTCCCCATGCCAATTACCAGGGCTGGCCCAGACTTAGGTTCACCTAGTACAGTACACTAAGGTCTCTCCTGATAAGCATGGAGAAGATGATGAAGATGAACATCAGCTCTCTTGTGACCTGTGGAAACCTGCTACCTTCAAAAGAGTGACAGGCAATGCCCTATCCCTGATTGGATTAATAACAGGATTCTTGTTGTTGGGTTTATCCAGATTCAAACACATCTCAATCCTCATCCCATTAAAAACTCTATAAAAGGTCTCAAATACCAACCTCCAAGCCTAGAACCCAAGCAGTCCAGGCTCCATCACCAAAAGCTGAGGCAGCTTCTACTTTTGCCCACTCACTGATACAAAAGTCAAACAAGGGAAACTCACACCTCATTCTCACCCAAAGGAGATTCCCTATATTCTATTAAGGAGGCTCCAAAGCCTTTGACTGTGTGGATCACAATAAACTGTGGAAAATTCTGAAAGAGATGGGAATCCCAGACCACCTGACCTGCCTCTTGAGAAATCTGTATGCAGGTCAGGAAGCAACAGTTAGAACTAGACATGGAACAACAGACTGATTCCAAATAGGAAAAGGAGTACATCAAGGTTGTATATTGTCACCCTGCTAATTTAACTTCTATGCAGAGTACATCATGAGAAACGCTGGACTGGAAGAAACACAAGCTGGAATCAAGATTGCCAGGAGAAATATCAATAACCTCAGATATGCAGATGACACCACCCTTATGGCAGAAAGTGAAGAGGAACTCAAAAGCCTCTTGATGAAAGTGAAAGTGGAGAGTGAAAAAGTTGGCTTAAACCTCAACATTCAGAAAACAAAGATCATGGCATCCGGTCCCATCACTTCATGGGAAATAGATGGGGAAACAGTGGAAACAGTGTCAGACTTTATTTTGGGGGGCTCCAAAATCACTGCAGATGGTGACTGCAGCCATGAGATTAAAAGACGCTTACTCCTTGGAAGAAAAGTTATGTCCAACCTAGATAGC
>SJYQ01096181.1:10801-25278 GCA_006410935.1 Redunca redunca | reverse complement strand
AAGGGATTTGATTGAGGTCATACCTGAATGGTCTAGCGGTTTTCCCTACTTTCTTCAATTTGAGTCTGAATTTGGTAATGAGGAGTTCATGATCTGAGCCACAGTCAGCTCCTGGTCTTGTTTTTGTTGACTATATAGAGCTTCTCCATCTTTGGCTGCAAAGAATATAATCAGTCTGATTTCGGTGTTGACCATCTGGTGATGTCCATGTGTAGAGTCTTCATCTGCTCAAGGTTCACGTGGTTGTTTCTAATTTTCTTACAGTAAATGTAATTCAGACCTTGGATAAATATGTCTTTCCTTCCTTTCCCACCTCCCTTCACTCCTGGACAGGTCCCCAGATACACCAAGATGTCTTTTCCAGTCTGTAGACCACCTGGGACTGTGTGATTACAAAATAAGAAGGCACAAGGGGTATGGTTCTTGCCCCTTAATAAAATCAAGGCCACAAATAATATCTATAAAATGCTTCTTATACAGAATTAGGATAAGATATCAAGTGTCACTTATGGGTATAAATGTGTGGATTATAGAAGGGATTCATGCACATTTGGCACTTCGTGCTGATGGATCAAACTTTCAATCTTTCTCTCTCTTGCCTACACAGACATGCACACATACACTTCTCATACATTCTCCACTGTCATTCTCATAAAAATATACCTGAAAAAACCAACATGTCCTTATCCAAACTACTACTCCTTCATCCTAAAGCATCCAAAACATTATTTGACAAATAATTAGAAAATATCTCCACCAAAGGCCAATTATTTTTACATCAAGAAAAATTCTACATCTCTGCTCTAGTCTGCACCCTGACTCTGGGCACAAACTCAGCATCTAATTTTAATTAGCCACCTTACAAACATGTGAAGAAACTCGTAAGGGGACATTGGTGTGACAGTGTGGGTGACACAGAACAGACACCTACCCAATGATGGAAACACTCCAGAAAGTTCATCTTCTTCCCAGAAGGTCATCATCACAAAATGGATGACAGCACATGTTGCTTTCATCCATGAAAGGAGCACACCTGACAGGCCAGTCTAAGGAAATGCCAGTGACTTCAGTGAGGCCTCCTCCCTAGAAGACTCAACAGCTGGCTTTCCATGCTGAGCCCAGAAAGAGGGTTTAAGGCAAAGTCCAACCAGGTTCCATCAGTTTCAGCTTCACAAAGGCAGAAAAATACCCAACTAGATTTGCCTTCTTGAGATAGCACCTTTAAATATGCCTTGGGTGTCTCTTCTGTGTGTGTGTGTGTGTGTGTGTGTGTGTGTGTGTACACATTTATAAGAACCCTCTGTTTGTGATCTGCTCACTGCAATGTAAGACATGAATAAAACAGTGCAACTGTGTTTGTTTTAATAAGGCCATTCTGAGCAGCTGTTTAATGATCCATGGTGTTAAATGAAAACTACAGGTGTTCCAAGTGCAAACCTTATGGCCCAGGGCCCCCCTTATTACCTCTCCACAATTAGCAGCCAACTGCTCTTAGGCTGCGCAAAGAATTGCCACCATCATCATTACATTGTTTCTTAATTTCATTCTCTGCCTAAGTTTCTTTCCCCAAAGGAAAAACCTGCTTGGCATGGGAAAGCATAATAGTGACAACGAATTGGGAGAATACAAACCACTCCCTATCTGAGCACAAGCAGGCCTTAGTTAAGGGGGAAAGAAAAGCCAAAAAGCTCAGCCCCTTGAGCAAATTTCCAGAGTGGCTTGATAGACAAACTGAGCAAAGTCTTGCTGAAATTACGGGTGTTCATGAGAACTCCATTAACTCTTTCTTCTTCATGGTTCTCCAAGCTTTATTACTCTGCTAAGCCAGTGATACAGAATCTGCTTGTCAAACAGCAGATGCGGGTTCAATCCCTGGGTCATGAAGATCCCCTGGAGAAGGGCATGTATTCTTGCCTGGGAAATCTCATGGGCAGAGGAGCCTGGCAGGCTATTGTCCATAGAGTCACACAGAGTCAGACACGACTTAGAGACTTAACAACAACAAAAAGCCCCTTTATCAGAAAGCTACATAACTGGACTCTATCACCCTGGCTTCTGCTTTTACACGACTATAATTTTAACCTTACGACTTCAGCTTTCATGGAAGGTACATATAACAAGCAGCAAAGGAGGAAAGTTTCTATATCTTATGTGAAATTGCTATCCATAGCATCATTCATGGCATAACTCGGTACCCCTTTTGTAAAGATGCCTGAGGAAAATTTAATTAGAGCTCAGGAACAAGTTTATCTTTTCATACCAATGGGTGTTCTTTCTTCCACAACTAGTAGTTCTCAATTCTGACGGCACATTAGAATCATCTAATACTAAACACATTGCCCTGCCAGCTCCACTCTGCTAAGTTGCTAAGTCGCTTCAGTCGTGTCCGACTCTGTGAGACCCCATAGACAGCAGCCCACCAGGCTCCTGCCTGGGATTCTCCAGGCAAGAACACTGGAGTGGGTTGCCATAGTTTTGGGAGTAGGCACTGGGCAAGGATGCTGATTTGTGCATTCACCATGTGCTTGGACAAACTCCAGCATTATACTCTGCAGCCAAAATGGAGAACAACTGCCTCAGATAATGAGAGTTTTATAACACATTGCTTCTGCCTCTTCATTTTGGTTACTCAGAAGCTCAAAACTAATTGTATTGACTTGTAGTAATTTTCCTCTGCCAGAATTTTTCAATATAATTTTCCCTCTGGATCCCTTTTCATTAATGGATTTACTAGTACTTTAATGTCAGTGATCAAATATTCATTTCAGAGAGAAAGTGAAATAAAACAAGGAAATAAATAAAATAAGATGGGGGGGCAGCACAGTAGGCCAATATATGGATCTCTAATAATCACCCAAACTTAAGATGGTCAGACATGAACTCTTGGTTCCCCTCATACGAGCTCTTCCATGAGTCTGCCTCATGGCAGTAAAGGAGGCCCTATTCACCCAGTTTCTCAAAAGTCATCCTGCACTCTTCTCTTTCATCTCACATCTTGCAAACATCAACAGCTCTTGGTACTCCAGTCTTCCAAATATATGTTAAATCGAACCACTTCTCATCATTTGTACTGCTACTGTTTTTCTTGGTTTGAGGTTTGGGGTTTTGGCTGTTACCCTTAAATAATCCTAGAATCTCTGGGGTTTCTAAAAATAAATTTATTTCTTGTTCAAGTTATATAAAGGGCTACAGCTTGACTGAACTTAGCTGAGCTCACTGAGATGAGCTGAGTTCCACATGTGTACAAAGGACCCAGGCTGAAAGCCATGCTGTCCTCATGGTGGAGAACAGAATTCTGTGGGTGAAAGAATCAACCATTACAAGTGCTTTTGAAGCTCTGCTCTGATGGGTTTTACATTACGTCTTCTCATATTTAATTGGCCAAATCAAGTCACATGGCCGAACCCAAAGTTAAGGGGGTAGGAAAATACACTCAGTGTATAGAAAACCTTGGCAAGGAAGGAAAAAATATTTTTGAACAAATATACAGTGACCACAGCCTCCTAATGGCTATCCACAGTTTCCACTCTTATTCCCTTTAATTTTTTTCTCAACACAGAGGATTCTTCTTAAAATTCAAAATGGATCATATAACTCTCTTGTTTAAAACCCTCCAATGGCATCCTACCACATCTAGAATCAAATACAAATTCTTGTTTTGTTTTGTTTTGTTTTGTTTTCAAAATTCGCTTCATCATCTGGTCCCTACCCATGGTCTCACAGCACTCTCCTCTTTACAAATCTGTTCCAGCCAGGCTGATCCTCAAACTTACCTTCTCCCCACCTTCCAGGGCCTTTTCATTGGCTATCTCCTCTACTTGGAATGTTATTCCACTTGGTCATCGCAATCTGGCTGCTTTTTGTCATTCAAAATTAAGTTTAACTGTCACTTCTCAGAGAAACCTTCCTGGACAACAGAATCTAAGTTGCTCCCTGCACACCCACCCCAGCATCTGCTATCACAAAACCCTGTTTTAATTACCTTTAGACCATGTATCGAGCTTCCCCAGTGGCTCAGTGGTAAAGAGACTGCCTGCAATGCAGGAGATGCAGGTTCCATCCCTGGGTCAGGAAGATCCCCTGGAGGAGGAAATCACAACCCACTCCAGTATTCTTGCTTTGGAAATCCCCTGGACAGAGGAGCCTGGCAGTCCATGGCGTCACAAAAGATTGGACATGACTGAGTGACTGAACACCAACAGGCAAGAATACCAAGTATCACTGAGAAATTCTCTCTCTCTCTCTCTCTATATATATATATACATATATGTATATATATTATATATATTTTTTCAGATTATATGGTCCAAGTTTAAGCTATTTGAGGGCAGAGACCTTGTCTGTTTCACTGTTTTACCTACAGTGTCTAGAACAGCATCTGAAAAACCATAGGTACTCAATAAATACTCATTGACTGACTCAGTCACTCCCCAAGTAATGCTTTTCTTTGTAAATCTTCAAGTCAATATAACAAGAGTGGATTCTTCAAGCATAGGATAGAAGATTGGACTAGATGACCTTTCAATTCTCACCAGATCTTAAGATACTATGGTTTTCCAGCCAAGTCCCTACCTTTATGCAGCAGTTTCCTGTTTGCAAAGACTTTCACAATGATTACCATTCTTGATCTTCACTAGAACCTTGTGGAGTTTCCAAGGCAAGGTGTTGATACAGATAAGGAAGCAACTTCATACTTCAGGCCAGGATATAGGAGAGGTAACAAGTGAGAAGAACATCTTTGCCGTCTGACCCTTTAGCACACAGAGAGATGTCAGCATCTCCAGGTTCCAAACTTCCCCCCGCCCAGTCCCTTTAAGACATTCAGGGGACTTCCCTGGCAGTCCAGTGGTTAAGACTCTATGTTTCCAAGCAGGGGGTACAGGTTCAATCCTTAGTCACAGAACTAAGATCCTGCATGCTGTGCCATCCAGCCAAAAAAAAAAGGCTTTCAGGCATTGATACTTATATGTTCCAGCCCCATCAGGCCCCATGGCCTAGCCATCAGTTTCTCCTTCTAATCCAGACTTCTCTATCCTACACCTCTCCACTTAGTTGGGTCTGCTCAGAAAAAATACCTGTGAGTGGACAGTGACCTTTCCCAAAGCAGCTTATTTTCTTTTTTGTGAAAAGAAACAATCTCCAGAAATAAATGAAGTGAGATCCTCCGGCTGGTGGAGCGTGTTGGTGTAAGTACAGACCACGGTGAGGGGCGGCTCTAGCCATTTCCCAGTCTACAGGTAAGCAGAGAGAGAAACAGATGGGCCAATTTCACCATCTCACAAAAAACAGTGTTTTCAATATGGTCTCCAATATGGAATTCTGTTTGGGGACTGGATGGCCAATGAAAGCATTTCAGGAAAATAATAAACTCTGTTATGGGCAAGCAGCATGCTTTTTGATTGATAGCATTCATTAAAGTGTGGACCAACAAATGAGCCAGACTTCTGCAGGATGTAACTGTCCTTGGAACAAACTTCAGGTGGAGACTGAGTCTGCTGAAGCATGTCCAAACGCCCCATCTCCCACCTGCCAGTGCTCGGAGGTTTTTACAGACAGCCTCACCTCTGCTGGTTCTCCTAACAGACTTGAGGCTTGCCTCTGGCCCTCACATAACCCTGCCTTACTCTGGGGAAGATCACCTACCCTGGTCTTATCTGTCCTCACTATGGAGGGGGCTAAAGTCAGAGCAGAAGAAAGCAACCATCCTCAATGAGACAGCACGGCCATCGGAGGAGCTAAGAAAACATTTTTAATCTCAAGTTTGAGGAACACTATTCCTCAATGAAAGGGAAAGGGAAATGCAAATCACCACCACATGGCCACGTTCATTTTTTTAATTTAATTTTTCTTATTTTAATTTTTTCAGCTTTACCACGTGGAATGTGGGATCTTAGTTTCCCAATCAAGGATTGAACCTGCACCCCCTGCATTGGAAGAGCACAGTCTTAACCACTACAGTGCCAGGGAAGTCCAACATGGCCACCTTTAGAAAATAGGAAATGAATACTAATGGGGAACTTTAACAGTGCTTCACTCCTGAATCTCCTACCCCCAACTACTGCCATCCCTTTGGGAGATCCCAATGTAGTAATTCCCTCAGCTCCAAATGAGAATTCCCAGTTAAGGTTCCCTTAGTGTTAGTCACTCAGTCATGTCCAGCTCCTTGCAACCCCATGGACGGTGGCCTGCCAGGCTCCTCTGTCCATGGAATTCCCCAGGCAAGAATACCGGAGTGGGTTGCCATTTCCTTCTCCAGGCGACCTTCCTGACCCTGGCATCGAACCCAGCTCTCCCACACTGCAGGCAGATTCTTTACTGTCTGAGCCACCAGGGAAGCAAGTATAATATGTTAGGTTGCAGGTATAAAACAAGAATAAGTAGAATATAAAATTCTTTGTATGGGTGCAGAGGAATTGAAGTTTGGAGAAATAGAAGGGTCTGATCATGCAAGATGTTACGTGGAAGACTGAAGGGTTTGGAAGTTCATTTAATGGTAATTCCTATCTGGGGCAGGCTTCCCAGGTGGCGCTAGTAGTAAAGAATTTGCCTGCCAATGCAGAAGACACAAGAGACTTGGTTTCGATCCCTGGGTTGGGAAGATACTCTGGAGGAGGAAATGGCAACCCTCTCTAGTATTCTTCCCAGAAAAATTCCATGGACAGAGGAGCCTGGTGGGCTGCTGGCGGGCTATAGTCCATGGGCTCGCAAAGAGTCGGGCACAACTGAGCACCTGAGTGTGAGCACACAGACACACACACACCTAACTGGGTCAGGGAAAGTTGGTGGGCAGCGGTGACAACAACAAAGAGGCTACTTGTGAATCCTAGCTCTGACATCACTCACAGGCACAATAAGCTGTTTAAATAAAGGAATTTGAGCAGCACCTATAAGTCCCCCTGACTTATCAATACCTTCCTCTCATTGACCCAGCCACCACCACACCAAATCCCCAACAATAATATAATAACAATAACAATATTAGTCACTAAGCCTTACTGAGTACTTATTCTATTCTAGGAGCTCTTCTAATTATATCATATATTTTAGATTATGACTCACTTCTCTAGTTCAAGATGTAAAAGTCCCTGATAAAATGCACGTTATCTGAGCATAGTACATTAATCCATTATCAACCACTCACATTTAAATGTTTACCAGAAAAAAAAAATAAATAAATATTCACCAAATCACCACATTAATGAAGAGTACTTTTGGACTCTGGGGGAGAGAGAAAGGGAGAGNAAAAACTTTAAAAATGGAAAAAAAAAAAAAGAGTGGTATGCAGAGACCTAACATGAAAAAAGTTTCTAGAAGATTCATTTGACAGCTGTGTAGAGAATCAATTAGGGCTAGAAAGACACTACAGCCTTGCACGTAAGTTAGGAGTCTGTTTTTATAGGAAATCCAATTGCACAATAAAAGATTAAGTTGTAACTGGTATACCATATACATTTTATAAATTTGGAGAGGTGTGTGTGTGTGTGTGTATTTATGTATGTGTGTTACTTGCTCAGTTGTGTCTGACTCTTTGTGACCCTAAGGACTGTAGCCCATCAGGCTACAGTCTCTGTCCATGGGATTCTCCAGGCAAGAATACTGGAGTGGGGTGCCATTTCCTTCTCCAGGGGATCTTCCCGATCCAGGGATCAAACCCAGACTCTTGCACTGCAGGCAGATTCTTTACCATCTGAGCCACCAGGAAAGGCCATTAATTATGTATATGCTATAGCACAAACCCAAATCAGATGGGCCCTTTTAAGCAGTAAGTGCACAGTTAGGAGTAGGCACAGGGAGGCCCAAAGCTAAGTTCTGGAGTTAGTATTGACCCTAGAGACAGACAAATTGTTCTGTACAAAGAAAATCTGTAATACTTTTATATTCCTCCTAAGAGGGCCAAAGCAAAAAGTAAAAGAAAAGGGATGAGGCCATGAAGAGAGAGGAAGGAAGCTAACCCACATGGTGAGAGACTAGCTCAGGTTTCAGAAATGGCTTAGGCACTTGAAAGGACAAGGATGGCCACCGCTCCATCTGAAGTTGTTTGCAACTGTGGTAGCATCTCTCCACACACACCCCCCACCCAGCTTCAGTAACATCTGCCACACTTTCCTTCTGTCAGTGGGTTGTTGGGAAATGAAGAACAGGAGTTGTGTTCTGAGTTTGAGCCAACGTGGTATAGAAGAGAAAGAATGTGTACAGCACAGTAAGAAGACCCTGAAATAAAAAAGCTTCCCAAATAGCAGATACTCAGGGCTTCAGGCGACTGTATAGTGTCAGCACCCTGGAAATTCACAGCTTACACAGGGCTTCGGACTTCCCATGATCTCTGGGATAGAGTTGCTGTACGTGTGTGCTAAGTCACTCCAGCTGTGTCTGACTCTGTGCGACTCTATGGACTGTAGCCCACCAGGCTTCTTTGTCCATGGGATTCACCAAGCAAAAATACTGGCTTGGCTTGCCATGCCATCCTCCAGGGGATCTTCCTGACCAGGGAATGAGCCATCATCTTCTGCACTGCAGGAAGGTTCTTTACAGCTGAGCCACCAGAAGGAAGCCTGATAGAGGTTCCAGCCAAACTTATTTCAATTTTAAGGACAATGAGGGTGACCCTAGCTGACGACTGGAAATGTATAGGATTTTTTAAAAGTGAAATGCAAAAGCAAAATAGAATGTTTTCCAACTCAATTCAGTTGCCATAGTCCTCTGAGCTATTTTTCTCTTTTTCTTCTTTACTTTCCTTTTCTCTCCTTCTCCCTCCCTCTCCTGTCCTCCCCCTCTTTTTCCCAGCCTTCCTCTCTCTCTCTCTCCCTCCCTCCCTCCCCCACTCCTTCCCTCTTTCTCTCTTTCTTGGTATTTTTCCATCTCACTGAAAGAAGAAAACAGTAAATTGAAAAAACAACAACAAAAAAAGGTGCATTAATTCCAATTCTAGGTAGATTGCAGTAAATGAGCTTTACGAAGAAAGAAAACTGATTAAGGTAGGGTATTGCAAGCCATATGCCAGTGTCAGGCAGGGAAGCAGCAGCTGTGCTATCAATTAGAACATTCTAATACCCGGTTATGAAGACTGACACTTTGGAAGTAATTAAGTATTAGATATTTTTAGGTCATTGCAGCTGCAGGAACACACAACTTATGCATTCAGGAGATCGAAGACTTGATAGTGGCTTTTTCCTTGGAGGCTGCACTATCTTAATTGTCCCTAATCATTTTCAACACCTATGGTGTTTTGTGATTGCCTCAAGCATAGCAATTGGTCAAATGTGAACCAAGGGGGAACTGCTGCCTCTTTTTTGGCTAAAATCATGAAAAGCAGCAGGGGCATATTGGAATATCAGACTAAACCACAATGACAGAAATAGCCCATTGACATGCTAGATTCCCATTAAGAGCATACACGGCTACAGCTAATTTCCTATGGCTAGTGGGGGATTCTAGGAGGCAGTAATCATTCTGTCAAGATGCTGAGATTGTCAAAGATGTCTCTTTCTAGCTGGAGAAAAGAAAGAAAGGGAAATCTTAGCTGATTATTATTTCAGTTAACATATTGTTATTGTGTGTCCCTGCCATGTGATCAAGCCCTAGGCTACACATTTTGGGGGAGACAGAAAGGGTCTCAATACCAACAACAAAGACTTCACAGCAGTGCTTCTGTATAGAGTCATAGACTTGTAAAGCTGGAAACCACCTGCCTCAGTGGTTCTCAGCCCATGAATTTTAACCCACACGTTAAAATCGCCTGCCAGCTTTTAAAAGCTATCATGCCTGGGACTCACTCCTGACCATTCAAATCAGATTTTTAAAGATATATTCTATGTATATACTAGAGCTCCCCAGATGATTTTAATGTCAGCCAGGGTGGAAAACCATTTATTCATCCAACACCATTATTTTATGGGTGAGAAAACTAAGACTCAGAAAGTCACTCCCCTGTGACAAAGGGACACCTAGAATCAATCCTCTGGACTCCCAGTGTGTGCTCTTTTGCCCTCTTGAAATGCTGCTTCCTGTCAAAGGAACAGGACTTAGATTGTAAGTGGCAGAAATGAGACCTGAACTCAGACAATCTGACTCCACAGTCTGTGTTTTAGGCACTATGCTGTTTGAATCCCAAACAGGGCCAATTGAAAGGCTCAGGCTTCGTGCCAAATGATATTGAGACCAGTCATGCTAGAGGGACACAGAAGAGGAAGTGGTGCATAGAAGGATGTCCAAGGAGCTGGACTTGGAAATCCAGGTAGGAATCAAGGAAGATGACTTGACAGGTTAGGGAGAATGGTAGTGGGAGTGATGTCAGAGACAGAATGACAATAAGAATCCACAGTATACAAGGGAATCAGTGCCATCACTCTTGAAAAACAATTCCAAACTTAACAGTTGCAAAAACATAGAGTATATGTATAGATACTCTACCCAGGTTCATCTTGTTCTCTATGAGTGTGTGTGCGTGTGTGTATATATGCATATACATATGTATATATACACAGCTTTGTTTTGGAATGCAGATAGAATAGTGAATAAAAGCATAGACTGTATATGTACATACATATATGCATATATTTGAGGAGGGCACGGCAACCCACTCCAGGATTCTTGCCTAGAGAATCCCCATGGACAGAGGAGCCTGGCAGGCTACAGTCTATGGGGTCGCAAGGAGTCAGACACAACTGAGCGGCTAAGCACAGCACAGGAGCATATGTTGCTGTTGTTGTTCAGTCACCCAGTCGTGTCAGACTCTTTGTGACCCCATGGACTGCAGCACACCAGGCCTCCCTGTCCCTCACCATCTCCCAGAGTTTGCCCAAGTTCATATTCATTGCATCAGTGAAGCTGTCCAGCCATCTCATCCTCTGATGCCCTCTGACATACAGCATGTACATATATAATTTGTTACATATAATTATTTCCATATAGAAATTTATATTTATTTATTTAATATACTCATATATAATTTATTTTCTGAGCCATTTTAAGGTAAATTACATCTATCAATTCCCTTAACCCCCTAATACTTTAGTTTGTATTTCCTAAGGACAAAGATATTCACTTAGATAACCACAGCACAGTTAAGTTCACGAAATGTAACATTGTTACAATACCTTTATCTTATCTACTGCTCATATTATTTCATCAATTGTCCTAATAATGTCCTTTATAGCATTTTGGTTCCTCAAGCAACCTAGCGTCATGATTGCCTTTAGTTGTCATGTCCCTTTAGTTTAATCTAAAACAGTTCTTCAGCCTTTGTCTTTGATGACACTGACATATTTGAAGAGTAGAAGCCTACTACTTTATAGACTGTTCCTCAGTTTTCGTTTGTCTGGGTCTTCCTTAGGATTAGATTTGGTTAATGCATTCCCAGCCAGAAAACCACATAAGTGATGTGTTCCACTCAGAGCATCATGTTCGCAGGACACAATGTCTGTCTGTGAGATTGAAAACTGGTCAAGGCATTGTTCGGTGTTCCTGCTGTGCACTCTTTTTCACTTCATTACCAAAATGCAATCTAGGAAGAAACACTTGGAGAACATACATATATCTAGCTCCACATTGAGATTCCCTCCGCCAAAGTTAGCAGCTGTGGATGATTCTTTCCTGAACCCTTCTCTGCTACAATGATTTCCCAACTCTACCACTCCCTCCACATCTATCAGTTGGCATTCTGTTGTTAGGAATCCCTTCTCCACTATCTGTTTGTTTATCTATTTACTTTTGGCATGAACTTTAATAGTTTCTACATCTGGCTCTGCTAGTCACAATAGGAACTGGCTAGAATATTATGATGGAAGCCTGCAGAGGTTCCATATATATCCAGAAGAGTTTTCACATTTTAAGAGAGAAATAGGCATGATTATCCAGTGATAAAGGGGGAAAGAAACCTAGTAGACCTATAGGAAGTCCTTTTGGAGAGGTTAAATCAGACAAAATGCCCATTAAATGCAGCTATTAGTAATAAACCCAAAATTCAAACAAAAGCACTTTGCTGTTTGCTTGAAAGCACTGTACCTATTTCAATGTAACATCTCAATTTTCAACCACCAGCCCAGCAAAGATCATTCTAGGAACCTAGTTTTGTCCAAAATTAAAAAAAAATTCTGTTCAACTAAATGCATCGTGACAGGTTTCTCGCAGCTCCAGGAATAGATCTATGTTCTTAGGGTGGGTTGGCAGAGAGTGAGGAATTGGACTACAGGAGGTGGTAATTAATCTGATTTTAAAAATCGCTCAAACTGTGAAAAAGTTAATCCTGCCGAGATTTCAGGGTATGTTAGCAGTTCAGTTAGGGTTTGTGCAAACCACACCACTAACCCTGGGATGCTTTCACAATTAAAAGCTGATGACGCTTGAGGGGAGACTTTATCATCAGTAAATTAAAAAATCAGGACAGCAAAGCCAAAGAGCACTTTATAGACCAATGCAATTGGGTTCAGGTTGAAACAAGGCACGTGAGGAATATGCATCACATTTCTTCCTTAAAGCACACAGTAAAGGCCATATCTTTTCCCAGGTGGTTTTACTTTTCCCTCCTATTTTACCCTCTTCCCAAAAGCAGGCTTAAATGTTGAGTCCCTTCCATCATAGCCAGGTCTGAGAAAGCCAGGTAAGTTTGGGGTTGCCTTCTGTCTCTGCATCCCCCTGACATGGAGAGGCTCCAAAGCAATGATTTCCTTATATTTTCTGAAACTGAAAATCCCAATTATGGTAAACAAAGCTGACACCAACTTTGGCTCATGCCATCTTATAAAAGATGTTTATACTGCCTCAGAATATAAAAAGCTGTCAGGGAGATAACAATCTGCATAAGAAAATGCAGGAGTGTTTTGGAAATGTCAATAGTTAATGAGCCTAAGAGAACAGTTGTTGTTTTTTTTAAAGATTTCATCCCAGAAAATTTAGAACATAGGGCTGATGTATACATATAAAATAACACTGCTATATTTAAATGGATAACCAACAAAGATCTACTGTACAGCACATGGAACTCTGCTCAATGTTATGTGGCAGCCTGGATGGGAGGGGAGTTTGGGAGAGAATAGATGCATGTATAAGTATGGCTGAATCCCTTCACTGTGCACCCGAAACTATCACAACATTGTTAATTGGCTATACCCCAATACAAAATAAAAGTTTTAAAAAATAGGGATTTCAGGCACTTGTTTTATCAGGCTTTGGCTGCATCTTTAAATTTTGGAAGTAATCATTGCTTTTCAGGTAATGATTGTTACTGATTTACACGAAGGATTCAGGTTCTAAAAGCCAGAAACGAATTCCCTAATCTCAAACTGTATGATGGGTCCACTGGTCCTTCCAAATGATTCTTTTGTGATAACAACACCTCACTTCCTAAGCTCATCTACCATGAGAACCCTGAACATTTGGTTGATAACCGACTCATGAGTTGATTGTCTTGGGAGAATTTAAGTTTCGGTTACTGGAAGGTCCAAAGGAAAAGAACACTGGCTGTTACGCATAAACAACCCACCGGTTGCTTTAAAGGACTCGACTTGTTGGAGACACAAGATTCAAATTTGCTATTAAGCTGCTGTAATATTGTTCAATTTCTGAAATGATTTTGTGGTCTTTAGAATGATGGGATTTCTCATAGAGCTCTTTGGCCTTGAAACATACTTATTCACAACATTTATCATATGCAGCGACATTCAGCTACAGCAGAGTAAATAGGTTTAAAACTGTGAGTTCTGCCTGCTGAAATACTTTATCATTATGCCTTGGCATCCTCAAATGCAATAAATGTGGAAATTTGGAATTGAAGGGCTTGATTTCCAGTCTCATTGGCCTCTCTCCCTTTGAATTAATGTGGTGCCATTGAGTTCAGCAATAAAGCATTTCGTGCTAACAGAGAGAAAATATCAACTTTCTTCCTGTGCATATGTGAATTTGGCAAAATATCAGGAAGAAGGCAATATAAAAGTAAAAATGATTTAGCCATCATGAATATGAGAAGGTGAATTTAATGCATAACTAACACTCTGCAGGATTCGTGGTTCTGGCATGCTGGGGGAGGTGAGACATTAATTGAGTTAAGCTTTGGAAGAAAACCATTTCTCTAGTGATAAAAGCAAAGTAGTATTCTGTATGCTTTTCTCTAAGTAATGTTACATTTAAATCACCTTATCATCATCAACAACAACAAAAACAAGCTGAACATTTTCTCTTTCTTCCCCTATAAGAATGTCAGTTCCATAGGGTCAGAAGCCATATGATCCCTGACACTTTATAGTAAGTACTTAGTACCTATTGGTCAAAAAAAAAAAAAAAATGTCATAAGTGATTTTTTTGCATGTTTATTTGCTTCCTCTCTGTTTCATCCACTAAAAAGATCTTCTTCATCACACAGTGCCTGGAATAAAATAGGAGCTCAAAGAATGTTTGTCCAATGAGTAAAAATGAATTCTCCCACTGCACTAGACTTCTGATGGGTAGAAAGAAGCATGCATATGCAAAAGGTCAGACTGAGT
>SJYQ01096179.1:232281-269951 GCA_006410935.1 Redunca redunca | reverse complement strand
AAGCCAGTTCTTCACCTCTTCAGACCAAGGGTCCTTATCCACTCAAGGGATAACTGTACCTACATTTTAGAGTTGTTGTGAAGATTTAAGTGGGGTTTAAAACCCACATTGCTTAAAGTTGGGTCAGCTCCCACTGTCTCTGACAGTGCAGGCCAGTAGTGAGTGCCTAAGATTCTTGAGTGAGTGAGAGGAACGTGGCTTTGGAGAGCTGTAGAGTTATATCTGAGCCTTAACCTTAGCTTTCCCTTTAGTACTATATGACCATGGATGTATCTCCTCTCTGAGCTGGCTTCCTTATTTGTAAAGTGAGTTTTTAGAATTAGAGATTGCTTATAAAGTAGCTGACATATATCAGGCACTCAGTAAATGGCAGTTACTGTAAAGATGTAAAACTTTTAGAATTTCAATAACCTAAAAAATTCTCTTGGAATTAAAGCTACACTTAAAAACTTTTTTTTACATTTCATGTTAAACTTCATTGTTGTGCATACTGCAACCTTAAAACAGAATATGGAGTGTTTTTACAACTGGTTTTTATCAGTATTAAATATCTTTGCATAATTTTAGTAAAATACTGTACAATTAGAGGAAACTTTGTGTAAGGCAAATAAGTTACTTTAAAACTAGGGCTACTGAGATATGTTTCATTTTTTAAAACTTGAAACATTTTTTTGTGATTAAGAATGCTGTGCATTACTGGAGACAGCAGTGTACAAGTAGAGGTATCAAAGATCCTGTGTTTTTAAGAAACTTTTTCTTCTGGGCAGTTTTAAACATATGCAGAATAGAGTCGTATACTGACCTTTCATATACCCATTATCCAGTGTCAACAGCACTCAGTCTTATTTCATCCGTATCTACTTGTACCCTCTCCACCAAATTATTATTTTTTAAAAAGTTTTTGTTGGAGCATAGTTGTTTACAATGTTGTATTAGTTTCTGCTGTACAGAAAAGTGAATCTGTCATACATACACATATATCCACTCTCTTATTTTTATTTGTTATTTACTTTTTAAAATTCTGTTTTCATTTTTGACTGAGCTGGGTGTTCGTTGGAGTGCACAGACTTCTTGTTGCCGCCCATCCTCTTGTTGTGAAGCTCAGGCTCCGGGGCACTGGGGCTTCAGTGGTTGTGGCCTCGGGGCTCAGTAGTTGTGGATGGGCTTAGTTGCTCCCGAGCACGTGCGGTCATCCCGGAACAGGGAGCGGACCAGTGTCCCCTGCATTGGCTGGTGGGCTCCTGTCCACTGCGCCACCAGGAAAGTCCTTCCACTCCACTTTAGATTCTTTTCCCTCTACCAAATTATTTTGAAGCAAATCTCAGACGTCCTTTCCTCAGTAAATTTTTCACTATTTCTGATCCTTTTAATTCTAAGTGCAGGGTTTTAGTTTTGTTTTTTCTTGTGAATACTTTCCTTCTGTGGACAGAGGTACAGTATTACTTTATTTCCTGTTCACAGCGTGCCATCATAATTAGCTGAAAAATTTTGTCTTTCTCTTGACACATGGAGAAACCAACTTTTTTCTTACCACATTAATTTAGAAAAAAGTGTGATATTAAATATCTTGTCAAAACTGAGGTGATTTTTAGGTGGGTCTCGGAGATGAGTGGGTTATTTTCAGAGGTTGCTTTAAGGTTGAGGACAGGAAATTGACCACATATTTGATTAGTTTAATAGATTAACTCCCAAAGTTTTGTGTCCACTTGACTGACAGATCAAGTGCAGTCTTGTAAGCACACCAAAGGGCTTCTCTTCTTGAGGTCCATGAAGTGAGGGCCCATATATAAATATAAATATATATATGTATTTTTTGATCATTACTGTATTGTCAAAACCTAACATAATTTAAAATTTTTTATATTAGAATCACAAAAGCAGTTTATCTTGGTTCAGGTGTTTTTAACAGCATTTTTCATGTATAAAAAAGCCTCACTTAGTTTAAACTATAAGGGTCAGAATTTAAGTCACCCAGAATACGTTTATTTAGGGGTTGCTTTTTGCCTTTGTTGTCTTGAATCGGTTACATAGGAATTACACATTAACACCTTATGTCCTAAGAGTGGATAAAATGCTGCCTAACAGCTGTGAAAGGATTAGACAAGTGTGTAAGTTAATACAGCAAGGAGTCAAACCATGAGACAATGAAAAACTATCCTCCATTACTGGGGATTAGAGCTGTTTCTAGTTTTTATGTTTTTTGTTGTTTTTTGTTTTGTTTTTGTTTTTGGCAGCACCAAGGGCCTTCTAGGATCTTAGTTCCCCCGACCAGGGATTGAACCTGGGCCCTCAGCAGTGAAGGCAGTCATAGCCACTGGACGGCCAGGGAATCCCCCTTTTGTTTGTGTTTTGAATCTGATCACGAGTCACTTCATATGATGTTCTCCATTTTATTGGTAAATGTGGAAGTAATGTTGGAAATATCATGGCTGGGTTTTTTTGTTTGTTCTTGTTTCACATTAGAATTATATGTAAAAATGCTTAAAATATTTTAACAGTCCTTTTTTTTTAAACTTTTAGTATTTCAGGGTGTTACTGATGAATGTAGTGGATGTTTATAGTATCATCCCAGTGATTTATCAGGGCCTCCCTGGTGGCTCAGAGGGTCTGCCTGCAGTGCGGGAGACCGGGGATCGATCCCTGGGTTGGGAAGATCCCCTGGAGAAGGAAATGGCAACCCACTCCAGTATTCTTGCCCAGGCAGTCCCATGGACAGAGGAGCCTGGAAGGCTACAGTCCATAGGGTTGCAAAGAGTCGGACATGACTGAGCGACTTCACTTTCTCTTTCTTAGTGATATGTAAAAAAGTTAATAGTTCTCCCCTTCCTTTTTTCTCTTTCATGCCATGTGTTAATTTTTCACAGTTTGGTGTGCACCCTTCTATACTGTATTCGTATGGGATTGAGTGTGTGTGTCTCTAAAAATGGGTGTATGTTGTCTCGTGGAACTCTGCAGCGTGTTTTGTTTTGTTTTCTCACTTAAAATCGTGACTATGCTTCCAGGTTAATGCATGTGTCTAAATGGCTTTTCAGTTAGATGTGTGTCATTTCATAGCACCGATGTACTTTATTCAGTCAAAATATTTTGGCACTTCAGATTCCCACAAGCGCAGTATTTGAAAGTACCTACCTTCCTCTGTATTTGTACATTTCAAAGCTTGTCATTTATATGTATAGTTCTATTTGGAACACTGTCTGATTCAGTAGATGGAGACAGTGTGATTCTGTTTTGGCACAACAGTAATTAGTGTTTAACATGCATTTAGTAACCGTTAGTAACCATTAGGTCTATATGTATTGGCCTGGAAATAGATCCATGCTGCTATGAAGTGGAAAAAAAAAAGCATCTGTTGCAGAGTTTCATTCAGTAGCATACTCCATTTAAATATATTTCTTACCTTAATAGTGGTGTATGTTTCATGTTCACGAGATGAGGTTGAGAAATCCTTTGCTAAAACAGTATTAATAAGGGAAAGTGTTCAGTCCTGTCCAGCTCTTTGCGACCCCGTGGACTGTAGCTTACCAGGCTCCTCTGTCCATGGAATTCTCCAGGCAAGAATACTAGAGTGGGTAGCCATGCCATTCTCCAGGGGATCTTCCCAGCCCAGGGATGGAACCCAGGGGTCCCGCCCTGCAGGCAGATTGTTTACCACCTTTGCCACCAGGGAAGCCCCAAGCATAGTTAAAAGGGGCCACTTGAACATGGTTCTATTGCAAATACATAATTTTGAGTGAACTGTGTCAGTTAACTATGGGAATCTGTTTAAACCTTGTGTTAGTGGCTACAGAGCTTGATAGTTTTTGCTGCCTGTCTCCTGGAATTAGTTTGAGTAGTTCTCCTTTAACTCTGCTTTTTAGGATTTTTATTGTAATTTTTAAGAAACTTAACCAGAAAATTGGGTGGTGAGGTGGAGAACAGGGTGCTGGCTTTCAGTCTGAAATAGTGATGATTCTCTTTTATTTAAATAGCTTACCAATTAATGGTTGGAAATAAAATTTCAAAATCAGCCATCTCAGATATTAACAAATGCTTGTATGATTAATTAGCAAGTACACAAATTAGTACAACTAGAATTGGTTTATAATTTCATGATTAGCCTTTAGAGCATGTCAAGTAGAAACTGGGATTGTTAAGAGTCCACAGTTTTAACATCATAAAATGAAAGGAAACGTACTATGTACAGCTGTACCTAAGTTAGAAGAAAGAAAAGATGGCAACATCAGAGGAGACCTGTGAGAGTAGCAGTCTTCTAAAGATGGCTGATTACTTTCCCCAAGTTTGAATGGGGAAAAGGAAGTTTAAAATTAGAGAAGTTAAAAATGAATTAGAAGAGAGGAACCTGAAGGCAACACAGCCCAAGAAGAAATTAATAACCTTTAAACATCATTCTTATTGTGAGAGATGATTCTTTTCCTTGTCTTCAAAATTTGGTGAATAATACAGACCAGTTTGAACCTCAGGACCAAGGTCATTCTTGTTTCTGGAAAAAGGGAATCAATCGTACTAATGTATGATGTTCCGAATCACAGTTACTTTAACTAGAAACTCTTCCTTTCTGAAAGAACTGGTCAGGGGAGTTTTCTGTGATGTGACTGATGATAAATGTGTTACAGCATGTCCCAGTTCTGTTAAATGTAATTCATACAGCTAAGTAGGAAGACTATGTTGTATGAAATGATTATTTGGTAATTGACTATAATTAACAGCTTTCTCTTCCCTAATAACAATAATTCACTTATTTTAAATATGTACTTTTTCTGCAACTTAAATTTTATTAGTTACTTAGAAATTTTATTTGAAATATAACATATAGTAAGCTGTTAATTTCAGTAAATGAGTTTCCCCAATCCTGTTAAGTATCTGGCTTGTGTATGTGACCGTTGGCTAGAACAGTAAAAACCAGATTAAAAAATATTGGAAAATCAGTTTTTATAAAAATGAGGTTAAACCTTCATATTTATAAAGAATTTTTATCTTCAGCTGAAAACTGCTTTGAGAATAAATTTTTTTTCTTGCAGTTTTATTGGGGAATAAAGTTTATTGTAAGTTATTACCAGTTTTAGAATTCACCTCTTATTTCTCTAGGACCTAGCACAGTGTCAGACACAGTCAAAGTATTCATTTGAATAAATTGGAGAGGTTTTTTTTTAAAGTTATTAAAAGTAGGAGAGAAATTAGATTTCTTTAGGTTAAAGTCTTCTCTGGGGGTGAGAAATGAGCTGTGATCTTCAAACATATCTTGTAATACATAAACTTTCAAATTTTACAACCACAATATGTCATTATTTCTCTTAACTCCTGGAAAAATATATAGCAGACATTTGGTATATTGTTAACCTTCAAATGCTATATTAGGAACTGTATGAAATGATCAGTAATTGACTTTTTAAAAAAATCTACAACAAAAACAGTTTTATGTGGTTCTGTTTCTGACATTTCGCTTAGAAATAATATGATTACTTTTTCTTTGGATGCTATGATTATTTCAAGTAAAGTGAAAAGGTTATTTTGTGTTTATAAGTTGGTGGTTACTTTTTATAACATTCTATTGTAAAATCAAAGTGTTCCAAACAAATAGATCATTAGGCTTGATGAGTTAGCGGCAGTGGAGACCTTAACGGGAGGAGGACTGTTTATAACGATACTATTTAAACTTAAATTTATAAAGATTTCCTTGATCAAAGTTTTCCAGAGTAGCATTTCTTATCTGGTATTTCCTAAAGTGAAATATTGGAATTGTTTTGATATATGTTCTATTTCTGTGGATAATTCATGAGAGTGTTGAAGCAGTGTTCATCCAAGAGAATTTGTGTATTTGATTAATTTGGGAAATGTAGTTTTTTCTGCTGTTGTACCTACATTTTGCTGATAATCACTGTGGTTTGTTTTACGTATCTTCACAGGGCACACAGCCTGGATAACTTGTGTATATACCTTCACAGGGCACACAGCCTGGATAACTTGTGTATATACCTTCACAGACACACAGCCTGGATAACTCGTGTATATATCTTCACAGGACACACAGCCTGGATAACTCGTGCACACTTTTCCCTGAAGTAACTCGGTTTTCTTTGTTCCTAGTGCCGCCATGGCAACTGCACCATACAACTACTCCTACATCTTTAAATATATTATTATTGGTAAGCTTGTTTAACTTATACTCTTGTTCTCCAGAGGTTAAAATGCAAAATGTTTATATGCTAATACTTAACATAGTACCCCAGGGGAAGTGAATACTTGTCTTTTTCACTGCAAAATTAAAACTCCTTTGGTAGGATTTATTTTTCATCAATGATGTACCTGTTACTTTGTGACCCTGGGTACAAAGCTGCTACCTTTGAAGTGGTGTTGTGTTTTCTTGAGGGCTACCTGAAAGTTAATACTGGGAATGAGATTAATTTCCTAGGAGCGTTGATACATTCCAAAAATATCATGAAATTTCTCAGAGCCCCCTGGATTCCAAAAATCGATAAAAATTCTGAATAATTGTGTAAGATACATGAAATATAATGGTAGTTTTTCTCTTAATCAACTTTGAAGAAGATTTAGCTCAAATTAAGACAGTGCTATTTATCCATGTGTAAGAGTAAGTTGAAATATATGTATTTTTCTGTTAATTCTTCCTATTAGTTTGGTTTAATATTGAGTTTATGTGACTGTATTGTAATGCTTCCTTCACCAAAGGTTAAATTGCTGTTAGTACAGTCAGAGATGATATCTGTTCTGTTAGGATTTTCATGTGATGCACATTCTTTTGTGAAATTCTATAAGAAATATGAGATAACATGGGATCTAGTGAATCAAATTTCCAAAGCTTACGATTTCTACTTGTTACATGCTGCCCTGTTGGTCACTCCTAGGAGTTTTTGGCTTTTTTGCATGGATTAAGGGAAAAAAAAACCAAAAAGTTGCAATAGTTTAAAGTAGAAAACACCATTATAGCAGTTTCTCTGTTAAAAAGCTTTTAACAGCTTGTATCTGTCTGTTGACATAATTCATAACCAGATTCTACCACCAGTGAAGGCTGGGAATAGTCAGTTTATATATCACAGTGAAAACTTACCTTTAGGATCTTTTGAACTCCTTATAAATTATGAAAATGAAAATCTTTCAAGTGCCCAGAGGTTTGTGATGTAATATGGTAAAAGAGGTATAGCAATCATTGCATAATTATAAGAGGATAACATTGGAACCTTTTTCTTAACAGGGGACATGGGAGTAGGAAAGTCCTGCTTGCTTCACCAGTTTACAGAGAAAAAGTGTAAGTTCAGTGTGTAAGGCAAAACATCAGCAGATTCTGTCACTTTCCTGCCTTTTAAAGTGTTATTTTCAGTATACTCTATGCAATAAAATATAACTTTTCCCTATGTATATGTACTTTTGTCTTTAGGAAGTGATTTTTTTAAAAAAATAGGTACAGATGAAATATACTTGTATGTATGGTGGTGGTTTTTTATACCATATATAGTTTGACTAGATTTTTGATGATATAAACTTCGGTTTTAAAAATATATACTATTAAAAAGTAAAAATATATAATTTCAAATTTAAATTATCTTTTTCTTGTTCTCTGACTTTCCATTGTAGAAATGATCTTATTAAGGGAAATGTGCTCATATATCATTTGCTAATAGCTAAATAATAATAGACTGGAAATATTTAAAATGGAATTCTTTCTGCATCCATGGCTGGTCATTTTAGAGTCAGAGTGCAACTCTGTCTTGTGTGGTAGAAGGGGCCATTTTATTTTATGTAACTGACGGGCTAAAAATAGTTGAAATTGTTTCCAATATTTAAAATTATTTCCGTGGCTTTTTTTGGCTTAATGTAACATTTTATGAAGTGTTTAACAGTCTGTGTACTGTAGAGGAGTAACAGTGGATATAGGTTTTCAGTGGCCTAGTTATAAAGAAAGGATTAATAGACTTGCCCTATTGGGTTAGACTTGTAAATATATAATTATAAATACATACTAAATTTCATGACCATCTTTGAGGTATTCATAACATTTTACAGAAGAAATACTAGTTTGACTGAAAACTCCTAGAGTCTTAAAACCATTAATTTGTTATTAGGTAAGAATTGTCAGAAGGCTAAATAGTATAATGTTGTTATGAAGAGTTTATTAAAATCCTTATTTTTAATTAGCAGATTCTTTTAGCCCAGAGCAAACAGTAACCTGTGGGCCCAGTCCAGGCACTGCTTGGTTTCCGCAGTGGTGCTCTCTGGAATGCTGTCCCGCCTATCTCACGTATTGTCTGGCTGCTCCTGTGCTTGAGCAGAGTGGAGTCCTTGTAGCAGAGGTCTTGGCATGCGGAATGTGAACTATTTATTATTTGGTCCTTGCAGAAATTTCTAAGCCTGTCCCAGTCACATCCCTGTGGCTCCTTCCTTAAGGGTTTTGCTCATGTTTTTCTTTCCATGCAAGCTTTAACCTGTCTATAGCCTGTAGGCGTTAACGAGTCTTGGTTGTCTAGTAGATCATTTTCCCACTGATCCTAATTTGAAGCTTTCTGCAAGTTGGAATATTGTATTTCTTTTCTTCCCTAACAGTTATGGCTGACTGTCCTCACACAATTGGTGTTGAATTTGGTACAAGAATAATTGAAGTTAGTGGCCAAAAAATCAAATTGCAGATCTGGGATACAGCAGGACAGGAGAGGTTCAGAGCTGTCACACGAAGCTACTACAGAGGGGCCGCGGGAGCGCTGATGGTGTATGACATCACTAGGTGAGAGGCCAATAATCTCCAGCCTTCGTGCTTGAGAAAGGAAGTCTACTTCAGGCAGCGTGATTTTTTAAAAATTGTTAGGCATTCTATAGTTTGTAATTGTGTATCTGTTAAATGACTTCTTATTTGGGTTTTAGGGGTTTTTTTTCTCTAAATTGCTGTGTGTGAGATTTGATATATTGATAACATGTTGATTTCCTTATCTCAAAGTGGGTAAGACTAAAGAAAACTTTAGGAGATGCTGGTGGACCTAGTGAAAGAATACTGTTCTGAAAAGCAGTATCAGTTGAATTACTTGAGGTGAAATATTTCACACCAAATATTTTCACTTCAGTAGAAAGCAAGCAAATCTTTAAGAGTTACTCTACTCAGCCTCTTGCCTAGAGAATCCTGTGGACGGAGGAGCCTGGTGGGCTGCCGTCCATAGGGTCGCACTGAGTCGGACACGACTGAAGCGACTTAGCAGCAGCCGCAGCGTTAAAGTTCATGTCTTCAAAATAAGGCCAAGCAAAGGAATTAAGTAGTTTTGCTAATCCAACGTGGTAGATTATAAAAAATTCTCATACTTGAATCTGAAATATTTATTAAAATTTTTTGTGTCCTAAAATGGATTGAAGTAGCTCATGATACTTCATGCTGCAAGATTAAATTTATTTCAACTCTGCTATTTATGGAAACTCAAAAGTAATTGATACAGAATAACAAAACTGGACCTTAAATGTTTAATTTGGGAAAATTGTGCCACTTCATTAAACGCTGTGGTGTTTGTCTGCTATAAGCTAGAAAATGAACTAGGCCACCTTTCATATTAATGCAGAGGGTCTAAAGCAGAGTGACTCTTGTCTCACCTTTGAGTGGGTGGGAATCAGTAAGTGGGACCGAGTGGGAGACTTTTCACGTGTATTTCCTTTTGGGAAATGCTTCACACTGCTCTCCAAGAGTCACACTGAGAAGTTCTGTAGTAAAGGGACTCTTTGCTGCTGCTGCTAAGTCGCTTCAGTCTTAAGTTTGTTTAATTTGGTGTTTCCTAAGGTTATTTTTGGAGAAGGCAATGGCACCCCACTCCAGTACTCTTGCCTGGAAAATCCCATGGACGGAGGAGCCTGGTGGGCTGCAGTCCATGGGGTCGTGACACTTTTCACTTTCATGCATTGGAGAAGGAAATGGCAACCCACTCCAGTGTTCTTGCCTGGAGAATCCCCGGGAAAGAGGAGCCTGGTGGGCTGCCGTCTGTGGGGTCGCACAGGGTCGGATACGACTGAAGTGACTTAGCTTATCTTTATTTAGAATAAAGATAGTGGATGATTATGATTATAGTGCTTGAAGTTTTACTAAATTTTCTAATTGGGTGGTCTCAGGGCAAAACAGAGGGAACAGCTTTAAGGCTCTTCACTGGAGCCAGGCACCTGGTAAATGGTTTTGTGGGAAGACAGGTAAAGAACCTGGCCATTTGTACGGACATCCTTTTATGAGGGATGCATTCCTGAAGGTGCTGCATAGTTGAAAACTGCATTCATTATTAATACAATTTAACTACGGTGATGTGTGCTTAAGTATACCTATAGTGTTGTAGATTGTTTTGCTTTTTCTTTGTGTGTTCTTTTTTTTAATTCCAGCCTGTTGAGATATGAGTGATAAGGCTTGTGCTTCGTAAAACTTACATTTGATCACACCGGGAAAAAAATCTTTATGTGACTTTTTTGACGTGTAGGTGGTTTGTATATAATATGATATAGCACAGTAAAAAGAAATTCTGAGTAAGGAATTCATTTCAGTTCTCTGGGAAAGGAGCATGTCAGATTCTGTGTGGCACTGACAGCTGGAGATGATGGAAGCTATTCGCTACACTGAACCTGAAACACTTGAGGACATGGTGTCTGTAGAGGCCCTGCCCCTGCTCTGGAGTCATCCTGCCTCTCCATGGGCCTCTGTTGCCTCACCTGATAGATTAATGTTCTATGAGTCTGTATAAATTAGAAGTATTTGTAACCATCAAAACTTAAAAAACGTTTTGACCTTTTGGGTAAAGTCTAGCTAATAGTAGTAGTGTATTCTGTATTATTTTAAATTACTTGGATTTGTTTGCTGTCCTAGGTCCTACTCGGCTAATACAAAGGAGCGAGGAGTTTTTAAACTCTCAGATTGGAGAAAATGGAGAAATAAGGCATTCTGAATCCCCAAATGATTTAGCTGCTGGTAAATGAGTGTACAGTTAGGATGAACTCACTCTCTGATATACCTGGGGACTTCAGTTTCCAGTCAAATGTATTAATCTTCTTAAAGCTGATTTTTAAAATTCAGAGTTCAGAATTATTTTCCATCAATTTTTTATCTTGTTTTTGCTTGCTTATTGGTCTGTTTGTTTTTAAATGTAAATAATTTACTCCTGACGTGTACGTGGTTAGCAAAATTGTTGACTATTGAGTTGTTTATTTAAAACAAAAGGTTTGGCTAGATATTTGAAAAGTGTATGTTTACATTCCACAATTCTCTAGGGCAGCAATCTAGTCAAATCAAAAATACTTTTTAAGTATATATTTAAAATATATTTGATGAAGTTTCTTTTTTTTCCTGTTAAAATGGCAACGGTATGTGGCAGTCACAAAACTAAACTCTCTAACTTTTGCAGGAGAAGCACATACAATCACCTGAGCAGCTGGCTGACAGACGCCAGGAACCTCACCAACCCAAACACTGTGAGTTAGACGACGCCTGCTGTGCAAAACGCTTAGGATCTAAGTTGACCCAGAAAGCAAAGCCATTTGCTAAGTGGACTTTTTTTGTATTTGGGTACTAGGAACGAGAGAATCTTTATTCTTAAACTGAAGAAACTTAGACCCTCTTTTCGAATATGGATTATGCCAGGTTTCACACTTACACTTGGGTTTTTGTTCATGTTTGTGGTTTAAGAAAAATGAAAGTTACAAGTGGGGTGCTGATCTCATGTCAGATGGAGACTATGAAATCTGAAACTTGCACTTCAATCTGCATTAATTTCGGAAAATGTTACCATTAGAGGAAGCTGGGCAAAGTGTACTAGGGATCTCTGTTATTTCTTACTACATGAGTCTCAGTAAAATTTCAATTAAAAATAAAAACAGTTCTGCATATTATAAAAAATCAGTCTGAAAAGATAGTTATTTGAGATTTTAAAGACTATCTACTGTGGTAGGCTCTGCAAAAGAGAGTGCGGGTCTTTGGCCTGTGAGAGGCTACAGTCCAGCAGGGAGACCGCCTGTGGGGAGATGGCTACTCGAAAGCAGAGTGAAGGCTGGGCACAGCCTGGCGGGCTTAGCGCTTGCTGGGGCGTGTTCCGGGGCAGCCAGTATGAACAGTGCTGTCTGGAGAAACCAGGTTGATAGAGGAGGTGGCGTTTGAGCTGGGATTTAGGAGTAAAAAGGTTTTGGTGGATTCTGTGGAGGGCATTCCAGGAGCAAGTGAGGAAAGGCCCTGAGCTGGGACTGACTGAGCTTTGTGAGAGTAGGGCCTGTGTCTCACTTAGCTTTGTGCCCCAGAGCCTGGCAGTGGCCTGGTTTAGTAAATATGTAATCAGTGGTAAGACTGGCTTTCATCAGGGAACAGCAACTTAATTATTTTAAGAGTCAGTTAACATGGTTTGCCTTTTATGCCAGGGACTGTGTCTGGAACTTTCCTATTCATGATCACAGTAAACCCACTGTAGGTGTACATGCAAGTCTGTAGGTGGAACTCTCCTATCCATGGTCACAGTAAAGTGTACATGCAAGTCTGTAGGTGGATGTTCATACCGCTTCGCTTGCAGTAGTCAGAAACTGGAGGCAGCCTAGATGGCTATCAGTAAGGTCAGCAGTGAGACAATTTGGTGCATCTGTTGGGGGATACTCTCCAGCCATACAAGGGGATCACCTGTAGATAAATAGATCTCATGGCTGTTGTGCTGAATGAAAAAAGTCAGTCTCCAAAGAGTACATACTGTATGATTCCATTTATATAAAACATTCTCAAAAGGAAGAGTTCCTGAGTTGGAGAGCAGATTTGTGGTTGCCAGGGGTTAGTGACGGGGTGGAGGTGCGAGCTGACTGTGGAGAGGGCAACGCAGCACAGCCCGTTTGTAGTGAAGAGGCCAGTTGTGGTGACCCAGGTCTGCACCTGCAGTAAAGCTGCACAGAGCGACACGCAGGAGAGCCGAGCTCTCAGTGAGGACTGTAGGCTGTGCCAGTGTCGGTTCCCCGGCGTTGAGTGTGCACTGAGTGTGTAAGATCCTAGTATTGGGGACGCTTGGTGAAAGGTATATAAGAGCTCTTCTCTTCAGTAAACTTTTGTGATTCTTTTGTTATGTTCAAGTAAAATATTAAAAACAGCAAGAAAACAATTTATTGTAGAGAGTCGTTAGAGGAGCATAATAAAAAAAAATTAGCCATGTCCTTCTTGTTTCATTTATGCCTCTTAAAATCTTACCAGATCTTATTATAGAAGAAAGAAAAAAAAATCTCTCAAGGTCCAGTGGAAACGTTGCGTTTTCTGTAACTCTGCCTTTGCTTTCTCTGTGGAAGTCACATGCTTTCTAGTTTTGCTGATAGTGTATGTTGCACCTGTCTTGTTAGCATGCCACGTTATGCCTCTCCTCTCCTGAAGATGGGAAGCGTGGTTTGGAAATGCTTCAGGAATGGAGAGCAAGCAGTGTCGTCTCCATTAAGCAAACATCTCTACGCTGAGGGCCTGTGTTATAGTGGCCTGTGCTACGTAGTAGCCATCGTGACTTGACCAACTTTGATTTTCTTAAAACCTTGATTTCATTTTTTAAGTGTTATTGCCTTATTCTTTACTGGATTGGTGGACTGACCGTATGTGAAAACGTTTTCCCATCCTCAGTGGGCACTTGTCTACACTGACTGAGGAATGCTAAAGGTGGACATTTGGGTCAAAATAGTTACAATTCATGGACACCATGTTCTGAAAGGACGGCCAGGGGCTGAAATTTCACATGAAAAGAAGTTAGTGATGGAGAACCCTTTTAGTTGAAACCATCCGTTTCTAAAGTATCTGGATTTACCACATCGGTTTTGAAGGGGAACATATTTTGCCTTAAATTTGAACTCACTGTACATACGTTCTCCCACCCCCGCTGTCCCCCATCGTGGGTGCAGCCATTGTTATCAGCTGCTACAGACCTGGTCCAGCCTGGGGATGGTGCAGGGGAGGGCAGGATTGGAAGGCCACAGTTTGGCTTTTCTGCCTGAATTCTAATGTCTGCCTACCACGGACTCTGGAGTGATTTTTTAACAAGTCCTTGTTTGCTTTATTTGAGTATTAATTTCCTTACTTGTAGCCTTAGAAGTTGAACCAGTAGTTTTAAAGCTTTCTGTGGATTCCAGGAACTCTGGAAGATCTAATGAAAGGCAGAAACCATCTCTTCCAGGCAGTGTCCTGGGAGACATCCTCTGTCCCTCTTCATAGTTAGACCTTCATGATTCTGTGGTCACTGATGGGTAGTTGCTAGTATTTAGTTTCTTTTTTAGACCTGCCTGTTTTTTCCTCCAGATTTTTGGATTTTAGAGCTTTCATGTCTGATTTAAAGGTTGCTTTTGTGTAAGACGTCTCTCTTTCGGTTACGATCCAGGTGATAATCCTCATAGGGAATAAAGCAGATCTGGAGGCTCAGAGGGATGTGACGTATGAGGAGGCCAAACAGTTTGCTGAAGAAAATGGTGGGTTTCTTTTGAGACTTAACGGCTTTTTTGGGTCACACATGGGAGAAATGCTAAGGAGAAGTGGGGTTTTGACAGTACAGATGATTTGACAGTTTTTTCTTTTTTTAAGTGTAAATTGCTCAAATCGAAGAATGAGGAAATAACAAAATGTGTTTGTATTTGGGATTCATTTCAAGGGCAGTAGAATTATTTAGTGACATAAAGATTCCCTCCATTTCAAACTCATAGTCTTTCATAAAATATGTGGTGGTGATGCTGAAAGCTGATGGGAAAGTTTTACTCAGAAGTCACTAAAGAGAATGTCCTTGTGAGTTAATTTGAAAATGTCCTTCATAGTCTGAATTTTATTTTTAGGTTTATTGTTCCTTGAAGCAAGTGCAAAAACGTAAGTATGACTAAAATTAGTAGATCATTTTTAATTATATTCAAATTTCTCAAAGTAGAACCATATTATATATGAATGTATAAT
The DNA here is from genome assembly GCA_006410935.1 of Redunca redunca. Taxonomy (NCBI): domain Eukaryota; kingdom Metazoa; phylum Chordata; class Mammalia; order Artiodactyla; family Bovidae; genus Redunca; species Redunca redunca. Next base: position 255,058 of record SJYQ01096179.1, on the reverse strand, counting down.
GTATATATACATATAATGTATAATATGTAAATGTGTAATGCTTATGGCAGGGAAAACAGCAAAAATCCCTTTGCTTGTTTCACGTTTCAAAATAATGTTTTTTGTTACTTTCCCTAAAACATTATACCTTGATGATACCCATTGGTAATACAGGTTAATAAATGAAATTGTGTTAACACAAATTGTGTAAAGGCTAACAGTGACCTTTATAACCAAGGCTGAATTTGGCATCTTGGACTCAAGGTGGTTCAACCTGTTGATTTAATACTTCTCATTTTAGTAAACGCATGACTTTAGGAAATATTCAATGTCTTAAGAGTAATTAGAAGCATAATTAACATTTCTAATTGTTATTCCACGTTCATTACTGAACCCCAGCACTCTTATCATAGTTATTCATTCATTAAGTCAAATACTCCTTGCAGTGGTGAGAAGCTAGCCCCTTTTTGTTTAGCCTCATCTATACTGTTGGTGCTAAAAGGGCCAATATCAAATGTGAACATGGCTAAGCATGGTTAAGAACAGTACAGTTTATGCTTGGCTGCTCAGGCCATACAAGTCCTGGAATACTGTTCGGAGACACTTTTATCTCTGTTTAGAACACCCCTACTGTGGGCTGCTCAATTACTGCTGCATATCACTAGACGGCATTTTAACGGCTGGAGCACGCACAGCCTGGAACTGGGTTTGCACAGAGAGCTCCTGGTATTGGTGTATGCTTTCCGCAGAAAGGATTCCCCGTGCTGCTCTCTTAGCTCGGTCTTCCGGTAATCCCTTATTAGATGCCAGTGGCTAAGCCGAAGCCATCATGGCAGTTGACTAAAGGTTAGCAAAAGGTCAGTGTGTAATGTCTTATGTTTTGTAGAAAACTATGGTTTGCCAATAAAGTTGTCGATTGCCTCTTAGGGGAGAGAACGTAGAAGATGCTTTCCTTGAGGCTGCCAAGAAGATCTATCAGAACATTCAGGATGGAAGCTTGGATCTGAACGCCGCCGAGTCTGGTGTACAACACAAGCCTTCAGCCCCACAGGGGGGCCGGCTAACCAGCGAGCCCCAGCCCCAGAGGGAAGGCTGCGGCTGCTAGTGACCTCCTCGCCGTGGCTCTCACTCGACCTTTCACCTCTGTCTGTTGGAAGCAGTACTTTTTACTGCCTCACTGTCTTCTGTACATCTTACTGGGTTTAATTAAAAAGAAAAAAATCAACTCTGTTGTAAAAACAGTTTAACACAATACTAAACTGCTAAACAACTAGATGTAATCAGGTTATCAAAGGCAAGTAGAGTAATAAGTCTCTCCTGCATGGTAAGTCGAGACTTTTCCCCCGATTGTCCTCCCGATGTGTCACCAGGCCACGGCTTCACCTGAGCACTGACGCTGGGCTGGATTTTTTTACCCCTTCCTCTCCTTGGCAAGGCTTTGTCTCATTGTATGGTTTAATTTGATGATACCTTAAGCTTTCTTCCCATCTTTAACTGTTCAGGTATGTCTGTTGTAACCCATAAATTTATTGCTGTGAAATGACTTCTGATGATAGAGAGAGGGTTCTTCAAAGCCTCTTGTGTTTGTTGGATAAATTCCCTGTTAATGTGGGTGGCATTTTTCTTAAGGCGGTTTGCTTCTGTCTTAGCCTTGCGCAGGGAAAATATCCATTTATCTTTTTTCTTATGCTTAATTAATAGCTTTATCCTTTTTTTTTACACCATTTTATCCTTTTCTCTTTAGCAGAAAGTAAATATGTATAAAATTTGAAGGAACCGAACTAACAATACATTCTGTGTATATTATTTTAATGAAGAAAATAAATGGATTACTGGCCTTGGAACAGTAAAAATACCAGTTTGTACAGTAGGACCTATGTGTGACCATGTTACTCCCTTCCATTTCACACGAGGAAACAGACACGACTTGGGTTCACACGATACACGGGCCCCACCTTGGTGCTGGCAGTGTTTGGGGACGCTACGCTGGAAAGAGCTCCCGGCGTCAGAGGATTAACACTAGCAGGTTCTGTTCCGTCTTCGCTCTGTGGCTTACCTGCTGATTTTCTTAACTGTTCTCGTGCAATCAACAATGTGCTAACCTGCTTTTCTCTTTTTGTAAACATTTTGCATTACAGGCTGCATTTCTTGCCTTACTGTATAGAAGAAGAAAAAAGGCTGGGTTTCTTATTGCACATTTTAAGCTTTTATACCTGTATCTCAGAATGGTGAGATTCTGAACCAGACAGCCAGAACCGCAGGTCTGCTGTTAAGGGATTTTAAATAGTGCATTTTTAACACTACAGTGAACTCATTTAAGATACCCCTGGTATTCTTAGTGTACTTGTCATTTGGCGTAAATTGTTGTGTGAAGGGAAAGTGTTTCTCACAGTGTTTCAGTGTTTGTGCCGATAGAAAGTAAGCTACTACTTTGCACTAGGCGGCGTGGCCGCTGAGGAGTACTGCACTGCAGGACACGGTCTTGTTTCTGTCGACGGCAACTTAGGTTTCACCAAGTTCTTCACTTCTGTTGACTGATTCCTAATTGAGTTTATGGTTCAGGCTGGGAATTGAGAAGTGATTTGAAGTAGGATAGGTAAAACCTCAGTATATTACATAAAATGCGCCCTCAGCTCAACTGCTGTGTTTAAAATACACATTTAAAATCCCTATTTACAGACACTAAAGTAAAAAATACTGCTTTCTGGGTTGTAAACATGTGGTAGTACCAGAGTATTGTATAGTCAATGTTAAATAAAAGCCAAAACTGGAATGTGCAGAAAATAGGATTTGGTTAATTTGTGGACTCATCTTTATTTTTGTTTTTGTTTAACTTTTTTAAAAAACAAGATACCTGGAGTGTATCGGGTCTGTTCTGTTAAGGACGCACAGTGATCCGTTTTGCTTACACTGTTGCATCACAAGGGACTCACCCAGGGACCATGACCTGCTGGTATGTGTGTATATATTCACAAAAACAAAACCACCCAGCCACCCACGGGGCGCACGGCAGCCGGCACAGACTGAAGCCCGCGGCGTGCTTAGGTGCATGCCCTGGTTCCCAGAGTTCGTCACAGTGGGTCTTAATTGTTCTGTGACAGGATTCACTCAGACTGCTGTACTCTTCATTTGATGTAACAAAATGCTATTAATCTAAATATTTGTAAATAAAGTACCTGTATCTAGATTAAAGTAAAATTGTTTGCCTTATTTTCTAAATTATACCAGGATTTCATATTTCCTTCAGGCAAATAGCTACTTGGCATTAAGTTGCTAATTTTTACTGCAGAACTGCCCTTGACTGTTGTTTAAAAAGAGCCATCTGCGTCAGTAGCGTGCAAACCCGCGTCACTCGGTAGTGGAGCGCCAGTCTGGCCCGTGGGTTCAGATCACACTCAGTGTTTTCAGCCTTTTTCAGTGTGAGGTCACATCTGGGGGCTGACACTGTTCTTCCTTGACTCTGCTTAGGACCAGATTCTGTTATGTGCATGTGTAATCCCCTGTAAACTTGGGTGCTCCGAGAGAGAGAGGCAGACTGTTGTAAACATCTGTGTGCCAGATACTGGGCAAGTACACCTTGGGGAGAATGTGAAATTCTTTTCATTTTTAATCCATGGAGAGCTTGTTACTGGTGTGGTCACTGCTTTTCTGGGTTCCTTGTTGCCCTTGCACCTATGAGGCCCTCCTGAGTAGTAACTGGTGCTCAGTACTCTATGCGTTAGACATTCCAGTGTGATGTTCAAGTGTTTTTCATGGACAATAAAGTGTTTGATGCAGTGATTTTGATTTTTTTTCCGGGGAGTGGGGGTGGTGGCTGGTGATTTTTACATAATTGTAGTTGGAGGGAGTAGAGTTTCTTTGGAAAGACGTCTTTTGAGACCAAGTGTTTGGTTTCATACTCGAATCACCTTCTAAATCAATAAGACCGCAGTTTCGGGAAGTCCTCCACACCCCTGTTGTTTTAAGTGTGCTCTTTTGGCTCAGAGATTAAAGCGTCTGCCTCCAATGCGGGAGAACTGGGTTCGATCCCTGGGTTGGGAAGATCCCCTGGAGAAGGAAATGGTAACCCACTCCAGTATTCTTGCCTGGAGAATCCCATGGACGGAGGAGCCTGGCAGGCCACAGTCCATGGGGTTGCAAAGAGTCAGACACGACTGAGCGACTTCGCTTTCACTTTTCTTATAAATGTGTGTGGCTCAATTCACACCCTTAACAGAAGACAGATGATTCCTGTTCATGTGGCAGTTTAGGAAGAAAATATTTTACCCTCATTCAGCACATGGACAGACCAGGAAACTGTCCTTAAAGGATTTCAATAATTGTTGAATAGGCCAGGCTTTTAAGCATTTTGCCAAGACTTGTGAAAATGAAACAAAGAATGTAAGTAAAAACTAGCAAATCAATTTTACATTGAAAGTAGATGTTTTCTAGAACTTACTGGGTGTTAGTTTTATGCCATTTTCACTGTCTTTAATCATATTTATCCCATGTCAGTCCCTATCCCAGATCTTAATGGTCCAGCTCTAGGCAAACAACTTAGGAATATAAACCTCAGCAGGTGGTCAGAGAATAGTGCTATACTATATATAGTAACATGGTTACTACCTGCTCTGGTTCAAAAGCTGTCTAGGAGCCTAGAAAATAGTTCTTGGGAATATTTTAAAGCAGTCCTGAAGTCTGAACAGTTTGAATCTACCACTGGGTCAGATTCTCCAAGGGCTTCCCAGGTGGCCCAGTGGTACGGAATCAGCTGCCACTGCAAGAGACACGGGTTCGATCCCTGGGTCAGGAAGACCCCCTGGAGGAGGAAATGGCAGCCCACTCCAGTGTTCTCGTCTGAATAATCAAATGGACAGAAGAGCCTGGGGGGTCGCAGTCCGTGGGCGTCACAAAGAGTCGGCTATGACTGAACGACTGGAAATGCACGTGGGTTTTCCAAAGTCCTAATTTTCCACCAAAACTGTTTCTCGTGGAGGAGAGGCATCTGAAGTACGTGTTACGGTTTTACGACAGGCATTTTCAAATCACTGATGGATACAACATACTTCGGCCTGCAGACAGAGATGAAAGCCATCTCAAAGACTTGACATTCTCTTGGAATTAGGGTAAAAAATACATGGCTTTACTGTAGATCTGTGAAATGTAAAGTCAGATGTCAGACCCACATTTATTTTATCTTTTATTTTCATATGAAAATAGATTTTAAACAAAATCCAAAAGTCACTTCTGGCACCATAAATAAGGAGGAGCCTAAGCATGTTGTTTTTAGCCTTTCTAACTACAGACTGTACCAGTTCATAGACGCAGATCAGCACTGGTTTTATAATGCATTTCAAAGGTTTAAAAGAGAAAACCCTCAGCCATGTAAGACCCTGGTTTGAACAGTATACGACGTGCCCACACGCACAGGGCACTCACAGCAACGCTGGCAGTCGCTGAAGAACTGGGATAAGCTGCGGCGGAGTTTCCAGCGACTGAGCTGACTGGCTCTGGATGAACGTCGAGTGGCCTTCTAATGGAGTTCGAGGTAGTGGAGAAGGTTATTTCCTCATATTTAGGCAAGACCGTCTTCATCCGGCTGAGCCACTCGTCCTACAACAGGATGAGAAAGTCCCAAGGATGAACTCCTGCAGCAGTAAAAACAGGCTCCCGCTACATTCACAGAACTAGATGAGCGCGTCATGGCTAACAGGCAAACATATTTGAGTACTTCTTTGGAAAAATGTTTTAAGATGAACCATCATACAAATTACCCAGGATAAAAGTTAGAAGGTCACTTTTCTTAAGACTGTATGATAAGCTACAATTCAACATCTGCCAACTGAAGGTGCTAGTATAAATAAAAGAACTTTTTGTAGCGTACCCTGCGAGCAGGAAGCTGAGGACAGCATCAGCGTCGGTAACTGTCTGCCGATTGTGATGGAGCTTGTAGAACTTGATGGAAGGAGCTCTGCAAAGAAGGAAGATAAAACGTTAGGCTCGGAAGCCAGCCCCTAACTCCAACCTAGTTCACATTTTCATCCCACATAACAATAGATTGAGACTCCAGAACCCAACATACCTCTGACAAAACCCTCTCTATGCACTGCGGCTCTCCTGCCACTGCCGCCGCCCTCCTGGGCCTGGGGCGCCACGGGTCTCTGGCGGCCACGGGAGCTGAAGACAGACATCAGCTGGCGCCCACACCCCTGCACACCCATCTCCCACTCTTGCGGGCTCACCTCTGGAGTCGCCATCTCTACAAAGCTCTGGGCCTCCGACACTCACCCTCACGGCCTGCCCTTAGGCCCACGACAGTCTTGGCCTATATCTGACTTGGGTCCTACCGTGGAAGGTCTAATGTGATCGCATTCACATCTTGGCTCTGCTGCCAATGAGCAAGCTGTGTGTCTCTTAGAGGCAAACTGGCCTTGGATGTCCTTGGGCTCACACACAACACGCTGCTCTGTGGTAGAGAGAGATCAGCCTCTCAATCCTGGTTTCGCGTTTTGCTGTGGCCGTGACAGCATTTTTTGGTTTCTACAATTTATTTATGTGGAAGGATAAATCCCAGTTCCCAGGATGTAAGGGAGGCAATGCACGCAGGGTTCAGTGCACACACGCTGCGTGCAAGTCGCGTCAGGCGCGTCTGACTCTGACCGTATGGACTGTAGCCCGCCAGGCTCCTCTGTCCCTGGGATTCTCCAGGCAAGAGTGCTGGAGTGGGCTGCCACGCCCTCCTCCAGGGGATCTTCCTGACCCAGGGATCGAACCCACATCTCCCACATCGCAGGCAGATTCTTTACCGCTGAGCCAGCACACACACACTTTAGGCGTGCAACATGGTAGCTATTATCTGTCTGACAGGAATACCATCTCCCTATTTACGGATTCCATGAATGTACTTTATGTTCCTTCTAAATACTAACCTCATCTAGGTCTCACACAGAAAACATGTGAGATCCACTGTTATGCTTTTTTTTATAGACTCTGAATTAAGACTTCAAACTGTGTTCAAACTTCGCTTAGGACTAACAATTGGCACAATCACCTTTCCCAAGTGGACAGACTAAACTGGGACACAAGTTGGCCTCAGAGGTCTAAACTCCTATTTTTGACTGTGCCGCACGGCTTATGGGATTTTTAAGCTCCCCAATGAGAGGCAGAACCCGGGCCCTCGGTGGTGAGAACACAGAATCCTTAACCCCTGGACCACCAGGGAACTCCCTAAACTCGTTATTTTTACCAAACAGACGGTAAGGAGATCCAGACAGTGGAGAGCCTTCGCAGGAGAATCAACTGTCCCTGTTTGTAGCTGATCTCCGAAATCATCAGCTTTCCTCTTTACACATTGACTAGCAACCAACTGACTCCACTTTTCCCAGGGACCATGAACACTCTTGTGAGTCTCCCCAAGGCAAGTTTCCCTGAGGTCTGAAGGTGGCATCCGTGTCCTCCCGCCTTCAAACCTTGGGGAAACCCACGCCCTTGGGGCCTCCCTGGTGGCTCAGCTGGTGAAGAATCGCCGGCACTGCACGAGACCCCGATCCGATCCCTGGGTGGGGAAGATCCGCTGGAGAAGGGACAGGCTACCCACGCCAGTATCCTTGGGCTTCCTTGGTGGCTGAGCTGGTAAAGAGTTCGCCTGCAATGTGGGAGGCCTGGCTTCAGTCCCTGGGTGGGGAAGATCCCCTGGAGAAGGGAACAGCCACCCACGCCAGTGTTCTGGCCTGGAGAATCCCGTGGACTATATGGTCAGCAGGGCCTCAGAGTTGGACAGGACTGAGCGACTTTCACTTCTGCTGCTTTGTGTCCTTCTGAGCTTACTCTAGGCTGTGGGCCTCAAAGCTTTCAGGGTCTTTCCGTGTACAAGCCAGACCGCTTGTGAAGAGCCTCCTCTTACCTGACTTGGTCCAAGATGGGAGTCCTCTCCAAGGGAAGACTCGAGCTGAGACAGAGTGGCTGGCGACGTGGACCCCACAGGCGTGCTGGTGACCAGCTCCCCTAAGGCGTCGACCTGTCTCCTCAGGCTGTGTAACGTGCCCTCCGTCTGACGCTTCCCTTTGCTTAACACTTCTGCCTGCTTGGACATACAGTGTCGGAGCTGGGCCTGAAAGTGTCACGGGAAGACGTAGGGCTTTACAGAGGGAAGGCGTCAGAACTAGTACTGAGTGGCTTCCTCATGTTCAACATTTGAAAGGCAAATCTGACTGTCAGAACATGGAAGTGGCTGCTGAAAATTCTCGTCTTCAAAAGTTAAAAACAGGCAGGGAGAAAAAAGAAAAAAAAAAAAGGCAGGGAGGTGGGNCAGAGGGAAGGCGTCAGAACTAGTACTGAGTGGCTTCCTCATGTTCAACATTTGAAAGGCAAATCTGACTGTCAGAACATGGAAGTGGCTGCTGAAAATTCTCGTCTTCAAAAGTTAAAAACAGGCAGGGAGAAAAAAGAAAAAAAAAAAAGGCAGGGAGGTGGGGTGGGCGGGCGGGTGCCGGACGTCTCCTCTGCGTGTCGTCAGTAACTGGACCTTTACCTCGGCCTGCGTGCCCCACCGGCACGACACTCGGCATCTCCACATCCTCCTTGTTAGACGCCTGCTCAGACTTAGATGACGGGCTTACACTGATACCTTCAGAGTGTCTCACAGTGGATGGAATCCTCAACCCACAGTGCTTCCTGGCTCCCCCACGGCACCGCTAGTCAGTGCTGCCAGCAGGCACTGTCCCGCAGAACTTCCTGCGGCGACAGGAATGTGCCATGTTCTAAATCTGCGGCCCTCTATGCTAACCTCTAACCATGTGTGGCTACCGAGCACGTGAAGTGTGGTGACTGAACTGAATTTTTAACCTGGTTTAATGCCAGCGAATTTCCATTTAAACAGCCAGGTGTGGCCGGAGGCTATCTGATGTTAAGGGCCTTCACTCCCTCGGAACTGCACGTGGCTCCCTCTCAGCCCTCGAGGTGAGTGGCCTCTCTCCAGAGACGCACGCTGTCCTCTCTGGTTCTACCCACCTCACTCTCATTTCCCAGCTCCCCACTATACTCTTCACCCCCACATTTTTAGGTCAGGCCTTAGAAAGCATCGCTACGAACAAAGCTAGTGGAGGTGATGGAGTTCCAGTGGAGCTCTTTCAAATCCTGAAAGATGATGCTGTGAAAGTGCTGCACTCAATATGCCAGCACATTTGGAAAAGTCAGCAGTGGCCACAGGACTGGAAAAGGTCAGTTTTCATTCCAGTCCCAAAGAAAGACAATGCCAAAGAATGCTCAAACTACCACACAACTGCACTCATCTCACACGCTAGTAAAGTAATGCAAGCCAGGCTTCAGCAATACGTGAACCGTGAACTTCCAGATGTTCAAGCTGGTTTTAGAAAAGGCAGAGGAACCAGAGATCAAATTGCCAACATCCGATGGATCATGGAAAAAGCAAGAGAGTTCCAGAAAAACATCTATTTCTGCTTTCTTGACTATGCCAAAGCCTTCGACTGTGTGGATCACAATACACTGGAAAATTCTGAGAGAGATGGGAATACCAGATCACCTGACCTGCCTCTTGAGAAATCTGTATGCAGGTCAGGAAGCAACAGTTAGAACTGGACATGGAACAACAGACTGGTTCCAAACAGGAAAAGGAGTACGTCAAGGCTGTATATTGTCACCCTGCTTATTTAACTTCTATGCAGAGTATATCATGAGAAACGCTGGGCTGGAGGAAGCACAAGCTGGAATCAAGATTGCCGGCAGAAATATCAATAATCTCAGATGTGCAGATGACACCATCCTTATGGCAGAAAGTGAAGAGGAACTAAAAAGCCTCTTGGTGAAAGTGAAAGAGGAGAGTGAAAAAGTTGGCTTAAAGCTCAACATTCAGAAAACAAAGATCACGGGCATCCAGTCCCATCACTTCATGGGAAATAGATGGGGAAACAGTGGAAACAGTGGCTGACTTTAGTTTTCTTGGCTCCAAAATCACTGCAGATGGTGACTGCAGCCATGAAATTAAAAGACGCTTACTCCTTGGAACAAAAGCTGTGACCAACCTAGATAGCATACTCAAAAGCAGAGCCGTTACTTTGCTAACAAAGATCCGTCTAGTCAAGGCTTTGATTTTTCCAGGGGTCATGTATGGATGTGAGAGTTGGACTGTGAAGAAGGCTGAGTGCCGAAGAATTGATGCTTTTGAACTATGGTGTTGGAGAAGACTCTTGAGAGTCCCTTGGACTGCAAGGAGATCCAACCAGTCCATCCTAAAGGGGATCAGTCCTGGGTGTTCAGTGGCGGGACTAATGTTGAAGCTGAAACTCCAGTACTTTGGCCACCTGATGCAGAGAGCTGACTCATTTGAAAAGACTCTGATGCTGGGAAAGATTGCAGGCAGGAGGAGAAGGGGACGACAGAGGATGAGATGGTTGCATGGCATCACCAACTCGATGGACATGGATTTGGGCGGACTCCAGGAGTTGGTGATGGACAGGGAGGCCTGGTGTGCTGCGGTTCATGGGGTCACAAAGAGTCGGACAGGACTGAGCGACTGAATTGAACTACTCTTTTGAAGGAAAGTTATGACCAACCTAGACAGCATATTGAAAAGCAGAGACATTACTTTGTCAACAAAGGTCCGTCTAGTCAAGGCTATGGTTTTTCCTGTGGTCATGTATGGATGTGAGAGTTGGACTGTAAGAAAGCTGAGCACTGAAGAATTGATGCTTTTGAACTGTGGTGCTGGAGAAGACTCTTGAGAGTCCCTTGGACTACAAGGAGATTGAACCAGTCCATCCTAAAGGAAATCAGTCCTGAATATTCATTGGAAGGACTGATGCTGAAGCTGCAGCTCCAATACTTTGGCCATCTGATATGAAGAACTGACTCATCTGAAAAGACCCTGATGCTGGGAAACGCTGAAGGCAGGAGGAGAAGGGGACGACAGAGGATGAGATGGCTGGATGGCATCGACTCGATGGACATGGGTTTGGGTAAACTCCGGGAATTGGTGATGGACAGGGAGGCCTGGCGTGCTGCGCTTCATGGGGTTGCAAAGAGTCGGACACGACTGAGCGAGTGAACTGAGCTTACAGCTAAATTCTAGACACCTATTTTCAGCTGCCTACAGACAGCTATCCTTCCCTGTGTGTCTCATGAAGCCTTCAAGTTCAACAAATCCTGAGCCAAACAGCTTCCCATTTGACACCCAAGCCTACTTTTCTGGTTTCCCTAGTCCCGCCCCCGACCACTGGCCTGTGGGCTGTGTTTCATCAGCGCATCTCTATCTTCTGTCTGCCGGTCCCGTCAGCTTCAGCTGAGGGAAAGCAGCGCCACCGAGGGCAGGAGCCCTGGGCTGAGCCCCAGAACCCGTGGTTCTGAGCCCTGACCCTGGTGCTGACTAACGTGATGCCAGCCTCTCTGAGCTTCAAACGAGTAACCTGTGAGACTGCTGGGAGAGCTGAGACAGAGCGCCGCCCCCCCCCCCCCAACAGGCTGAGATCTTATCCTTTTCTTTCTTTAAAAGGGCAACCTTGAGGCGATCTTCACGGTGACGCAGCTTCTCCCGGAGAGCTTCTCCACGCCAGTGTTCATCCTGTTTAGAGGAGAAGGGAACCATCAGAGAGTCTTTCCCTCCTCCCACCCTCCAGTCTGCTGGACTCATATGGGGGCGGTGGGGACCACAGGGCCCTTTCAGGAAGTCCAGGGAACAGCAGGGTCAGCAAGCGCTTACCATTATGTGAGCGTGGGAAAAGTGCAGTCTCTCCTCAAAAGGTGACGGCCTCTCCCCCAGGGCGAACGGGAAGTTCTCCTTCAGGCTCTCCAGCCCTCCTTCTAGGTGTTCGCTCCTTTCCAGAGCGGCCTCCAGGTCTGCCGGCAGCTCTGGGAGAAACTGGCTGAGGCCCCTCAGGCTGGCTCTGATCTCGTCTTTCACTTCAGACTTAAGCGTCCTCATTGCTTCGCTGATTTCTACTTGTCTTCTTTCCAGATCCTTCTGGTTTACCATCTGCAGAGTGAGTGAGAGTCAAGTACCACCAGGTACTGGAACTGAGCTGTTATGTAATGATTTAATATTTTAAATACATGTATCATGTACCGAAAAACCTACAAATGTTACTTATTATGATTAAAACTAAAATTTTGCCATTTTTCCAGCTACTCAAGCATCTCTAAGCTACCAAGTAAACGATTTTACTGGCCTTCCAACTGGAGCGACTCCTGTTTGGAAAAGCCCAGGGTGGTGTTGCAAGCAGGTAGCCCCCACCACTGAAGCCAGCCTTGCTGCAGCTGGACAGAGCTGGGCTCCAGCCTCACCTCCGATAAATATCACCAGCACGACTCAGGGCAAGCTAGCTAACTTCTAAACCTCCTGTGTCCTGAAACGTGAGAGCTACATGAGAATTTAGATGCGGCACCGTAGCGGTCCTCAAATGAGAAAAGGGGCATTTACCGAAAGCAGCTGTAGGTGGTCTAGGTTATAAACGTCAGCACTGAACGGGGCTTAGCAAAGGTCTGCTTGTATGTTTTCATTTTACATGTGAGAACCTGGTGGTGTGGAGAGTCTGGAGGTTTCCTCAAGTGCCACAGATTGTGTTAAATACCCGAGACCACTCTTGTGGGTCTCTCCATAAAGAGCGCGGTGAAGAAACTACATTTGCACTCACTGCTAACTGCCCTCCCAAATTTACAGAGGCCAAGGGGCCTTTAAAAGTAATTTTTTCTTGAGCCAAAAGGGGGGTGGGNGTGTGTGTGCTGGGTGTGTGTGTGTGTGTGCTGGGGCTGTGTGTGTGTGTGCTGGGGGGGTGGGTGTGTGTGTGCTGGGGGGGTGGTTATAGGAACAGATGGAACTAAAGAGCCACACGGGGTCATCCAAAGGACAGAGTGTAGCAGGGTCAGTCGAGGGGCCCGAGCAGCCTGACTAGAGAGTTCTGGGGCGGCCCAGCCCCTGACACGGGCTGAGGGACACCGGGGCGTCTAGGGTGAGACCCTCCATCGAGGACGAACCGTCCTCCTCTCCTCAGCCTGGCTGCACAACAGGCGATCAGAGGTTTCCTTGGGAGTTTCTCTTACAGACTTGTTTCTGGCATAAAATCTAGTATTTCAACACAGCACTTTGGGACTTGATAAAATTTTATGCTGAACAACTGCCATTTTTCTTTCAAAAACTAACTTAAGTTTGGTGAACTTAAGGCATTTCAAAAGCGTATCTTGGGGGTATTTTAAAAGTGTATTTTGAACAAATACTTTCTTCTTGTGGAAAGTTCTAAATTTCAAGACTAGAGCAATCTGATCGCTGGTCTGACCGTTTTCACGGAGCTGCGGCCCTTGCACGAGCGCCGCCGAGACGAGCCGCGCCCCTTGCACGAGCGCCGCCGAGACGAGCCCAGCGCCCGGGCCGGGGCTCACCTGCTGCCTGAGCTCCGCGTGCTCCTGCTGCATCCGGCCGAGCTCCCGCATCAGGCGCCGGGCCCGCGCGTGGTTGTCCTGCGCCACCTGCTCGATGGTCGCCATCTCCTTCTGCATGGAGCTGTTCTCCTGCTTCTGCTCCTAGCACGGGAGGAGGAGGGCGACTCTGGAGGGGCACGCCGCTGCCTGGCACACTCACTAGCTCGGAGACTTCGTTTCCGGTCTGGCCTCCAGCGATAAAAGGGATGATCGACCGGCCCTCTGCAGCAGCGGTGGTAGAGCTGGGAGCAGAAAGCCTGAACCCTAGCTGTGCCCTGTTACCACTGCGATCAGGTTACCCTCCCGTCTGGGAGACGTGAATAACGGCCACGTCACAGGGTTCCTGGGAGGATTAAAGCCTAGACATCTGCCCACTCTTTTCACAGTCCTGTTGCACGACCCTGGCTGTGAGTGGTGTTGCCCTCTGGGAAATACACCCGGATGCAAAGCCACATTCACACTGCAGGGCGACATGAACTCCTCCAGAGGGTTAGAAAAACCCTTTTCTGGGACAGCCCCCATCACTGCCCGTCGGTCTCGAGGCGTCAGAAACTGTTTCAACTCATCTGAGTACCACCACCCACAATTCATCTCAGGGATGAGAGCATGACAGATTGAGCCTCCTAGTCTTAGGATAATGATTAAAGCCGATGCTGACCAGAAAGGGTACGGTGAGAAAGCCTGTGAGCACAGACTGCAGCTGGGGAAGACAGTCTTCAGAAGCTTTCCCGCCCCCAAACCCCTGTACCCCCGCTGGAGAGGTGTGCAGAGGCCGGCTCACCGAGGGTGCTGTCTGAGCCTGTGATCAGCATTCCAGCCAGCCAGCCAACTCCGCTAGGGCTGAGCCCAGACGCAGGCAAAATCTACTGTCAGCTTCAGGCACAAACTATGCACAGATGCACCCCAAGCAACAGCTGGGTTAGGGACGGGGCTGCCCGGTCTTCCGTTCTCTCCACGTAGAAGCCATATGCTAGTTAACAACGGACAGGCATCAGCACACAAGCTGCCGGGCCAGGGCAGTGGCTACTCACGAGGAGGGTCTTCTCCAGCTGGCTGCGCTGGGTCTTGAGCGCTTCCTTGAGGCTGGCTACCTGCTTCTCAGCTTTCTTCCTTTCTGTCAAGAACTGGTTTCGCAAGAGGCTGAAGTCTGCCCTCATAGAGTCCGCCTCTTTCTGAAGAGCCAGCAGCTCAGCTGACTTCTCCAACAGCTGCTGCTCCCGTTCCGAGAGCTGTCGTTCTGAAACGGCATTTCAGGAGTTTAGCCGAGGCCCTGGGCTGGCCAAGGGCAGATTGCACAGCGACATGCCGCTCACTCAGCCACTTTCTTCCACCGGCCAGCTGCCTGACTCTCCCCGACCCACACCGGCGGCCCAGACAAAGCTTCAGAGAGGGCTGCCTTTTGATGTAGTTTGTTCCCGAAGGACCTGACTCCAAAGTGGCAGGCGGCCACCATTTTCTCTTTTGAGTCTTTGAGACCCGAGAGCACCAATCCTGTGAGGCGCATGGAACACGGAGCAGGCCACCGAGACGCTAGTTACCTATCCACTTGCTCATTTAAACGTCTATTCACGCCCCTTCTCCACTTTTACATTTTTGGCCGCTCCACGAGGTGCGCAGGATCTTAGTTCCCCGGGCAGGTCTTATTTCTACAGAAGGAGCCCGTTTCCTGCACTGGAAGTGCGGAGTCTCAGTCACTGGCCGGCCAAGGAAGCCCTGGAATGCTTTGTTATAAACCTCCTTTCAAATAAAGGGAGGTACACAGAATGTCTTCCTTCATGGGAGGCAGTGCAGGAAAGGAGCAGAGGATTTGGAATGGCAAGAGTCTTATTTCTACAGAAGGAGCTCATTTCCTGGTATTTAATGGGGATCACGCGCGCAAACACCTAATGGATGGTGAGTATACTCAACAGACAATGCTTATACACATAGTGATATTTAACACAGATTTTTCTAATCAACCTGTGTAGCAACACCCTGCCCAGATATCACTTCTCACACCTCTGGCATGGTCAGACTCAGCATATTTAGGTTTGTTTCAAAATGAAAAAGGTTGGGTCTGAATCAAGAGTTCCCAGGGAAAAAGGAGTAATAACCCTTTCAAAACCCAAGTCCTCAAAGTTTCTGCAGGGGTGAACATCATTTTCTGAGCAGTATTCAAACCTGAAGTCTGAGGGGAAAAAATTCTTTTACTGATGTAAGAACCATCTTTTGCCCTGGAGTCAAGTTCATTTATGTATGGCTCAAAAGAACAAACAGGCCCAACGGCCAACAGCTGTATCATAGAACTGTTACTATTGCTTTTTGTAACAGGCCGAGACAAAATGGATCATTGTTCCAAAGCTCAGAATTAATGTAGTTTTATAGAAAGCCTTTAGGGCACCTTTTGGCACTTCTTTGCCTTAATATTCCACTTCCTTGAAAAAGCATTCTCAAAGAAAGCGATAGAGTCAAGGAGAAACACCTGACGGTGTCGGGATCAAACCCCATCTCCATAAAGACAGACCCTGCTCGCTCTGGGCCCGCCTCCTCATCTCCGCAGGACCGGAGGGCCGACTAAGGGGCTGCACGTCCCCCACACCGGTCCTGCCCCGTCTGGGCCACGGCCGAAGCCCGGGCCTCCTCTACACACTTCGTTCGGCAGCCAGTGGGTCCCCCCGGCAGCGCTCTGGGATACGTACGGGTCTGGGAGAGCGTCTTCTCCAGGGCCTCACCGCGCCTGGCCTCCTGCTGCAGAGTCCTGGCGCGCTCCTCGGCCCCCAGCACCTGGCTGAGCACCTGCTCCAGCGCGCCCTTCCGGTCTGCGATTTCCTTCTCCAGCTGCTGCTGCTGCTCCTGCAGGGTCGCTCGACTGGCTTCTGACTTTTTTTCTTCACTTTCTCTCTCTTTCTGGAGTCTCTGAAACGTCTTATTAGAGAACACCCTCAGTTAGTCACCAGCTAACAAACAACGTCGGGTGGGAATCCTCATGGACACTAGTTGGATTCCAGTTCAAACAGAAAGTAGCGAACAGCCCGCGGTGATGGAGAGGGAGTTCTCTTTGCAAAGAGGGTCAGGTGGGGACGGACAATGACTTGGTAGCATGTGAGGAGGGGATACGCGGGAACTGACCCGTGGCCACCACGGTTCTTCATGGGGCCTGATCTACAGCCTTAACGGTCCATAATATTAACACCAAGGGAGTCAAAGAGCTGGTGTGAAATCCCCCTCAGGTCACACAGGCAGGCACAGCGAGCGAGGCCCGGGTGGAGCGTCTCGGCAGGGCCCCGCCGGGGGGCGTCTGCCCTCCTGCGGCCCCGCGGGGTGCGGTACCGTCTCCTGGCGGGCGAGCTCGGCCCTGCTCTCCTCCACCTCGCTCTGAAGCGCTCGCAGGCGCTGCTGCTCCGCTTCCTCTTCTTGCTGGCAGGCCTCCAACCTCTTCATGCGCTCCTGGAGGTCCTCCTGCAGCCTGGTCTGCTCCCCGAGCAGGACGTCCTGGCGCTGGGTGGTGTGGAGCAGGTCCTTCAGGGCAAAGAACAAACAAACCACGGACAGAGCCGCCTCCACCAGGGCGCCAGCGCCACAGCTGCGCCACCCAAGCCGGCGAGAGGACGGCCGGAGAGCGCCGCGCCCGCACCACCGCGTGGACACGCGGAGGCCCCAGGGCTCAGTCGAACCACTGGCTGCCCTCTGTTTCCTACCGAAGATGACAGAACCTCAGCAAGAGACTCGGTTCCTCCGAAACTTAGCCATCTCGTCACTGAGGTGGGAATAAACAGCACCCGCCTCACAGGATTGCTAAGGCTGAGAAGAGCGGTGAACAAGCCTTAACTCTGACTGAAATTGAACCTGAAGTCATGGTTTTGTTACCATCTGAAATATTTATACAGGTTAAAAAAAATTCATAAACCAATAAGTAATTCTTTCTTCAAAGAACCCTAATTAAACACTTGTGGAAAAGTTTTCATATTTCTAGTAACATAGAAAATGTTCATAAGAGCCGTGTAAGACTTTTTAAAGGACAGAATACTTTAAGTTTCATACGTCTTAGAAACACAGAATCGTAAAGGTGGAAGGAAGAACATTTAGATGGCTAATCTAACCTGTAACTTACAGAGTAGAAACTAAGGTCTAAAACTTGCTTGAGGTTCTTTGGAACTCAGCTCACAGCAACACTCTCACAGGACAACACTGAATCACTGCAGGAAGACGCTGAGAAGCCTAAAGGCCTCATCTGTGCCTCGGGGAAGAGAGGCCCGTCTGGTCCCTGAAGCCCTCAGAATGGCGGCTGACCAACTACGGGCCTCTTCTAGCCACCACCCCTTACTTACCAGCTTTGAGCAAACATTGTTTGAATGGAGAATTCTAGGGCTAAAATAAACTAGAAAATTACTGCTCTGCATCCAAGGTTTTGCATATATTACATTTGTGTTAGATACGGCTCTGTGGGACCTGCTCATATGAGAAGGAACCAGCCTCTGATCTGTTATTTCAAGCAGCTATCTGCACACCTGCGGGACCCTACTGGAAGGCTGTGCTTGTTAGGCTCACCTGTTTCGCTAGGTTCAAACGGTCTTGGACATCAGCTAGTTCCTCCTGTAACGAGTTTACCGCTTCTCGTTTTTCTGCAGAAATAACATTTACACAGAATAAGAAATACATATGTATACATTTTCCAGTTTCCCATTAGTCCCCTTAAAAATGTAGACTGAATGAGAATTCATGCTTCCTTCTGTTGTGGTGTAACAGGCGACTTCGCCACCCTATCTTATTCAAGGCCGAGAGAGGCACATGTGCAAGCCAGATCTGGGCTTGGGGCCGTGCGTTTTTTAAAGACTTACACGTTAAAAAAAAAGATTAACACATTCAAAACCTCATGATAAAAAACTCACACACAATACCTAGTGTTGATGAGGTGCATAGTTTAAAAACAGGTACCTTCCACACTGCTGATAAAAATGTAAGTCTGGTACAACCTTTCAGGAAGACAATTTGAAAATAAATTGTATGATCTGACTGGCTTTGTCACTCACTGACCGGGTAAGCTGGAGCAGGTCACTTCTTGCTTAAGCAAGTCCCGAGGAAACTGGATTTAAGCTGGCTTCTTTAAATGGGGAAATAACAGTTTCCACCTCATAAAAATGTGATAAGAATTAAATGATAAAATGCATATGAAACACCTACACTCATGCCCAGTACACAGGGCGTGTTCAGCACGTACACTGTTGGCTGGGATTACTCAGTGACTTATAAACAAACAGTCATGAGGATTTATAAAAATTTGGTCATAAATACATTATTTCCATTTTTTCTTTTAAATCTATATACACACACTACCCCTCAAGGAAAAATCTAGAAGGATATTTACTATATTGCTAGTAGAAATTATCTCTGAAGAGTGTGGTCAATAGTAATTTTTATTTTGTCACTTTGCTATGTTTTAAAATTGTTCTCTAAGGAATATGAATTCATTAAAAAAAAAACAAACAGCTGAGATGTAATTCACATATAATGCATTTCACCCATTTAAAGTGTACAATTTCATGGCTTTTGGTAAATTCAGAGTTGTTCAACCATCACCATACCTAATATTAGAACATTTTTCTCACTTCTAAAAGAAACCCATGCCCTCCAGCATGATCTATTTCTGTAATAAGAAAGCAAACAATTAAACAAAGACTCGGGCAGAAGGAAGACGTTGCCTCCCCGCTGCGCCCTCTCACCCTGGAGCTGCTGCTGCACGGCCGCAATGTCTCTGTGCAGCGAGAGCTTGTTTCTGTTTAGTTGGTCTAGTTCCTGGTGCAGTTTTCTGATATCCAATTCCAACTTTTCCAAGTCTGATTGCTTTGCTTTGCTACTCTCTTCTGTGGCTGCTAAAACCCTACGATACAAGTGAGACTGTTAGACTGTCAAACACAAAATGTCCAAGCACAAACACCAGACAGCTAACGAACAGTTACGCATCACAGCGCAGCTGCGGAGTTTGGATTAGTAAATTAATAACATTAATAATTTACTAAAATAACAAACATTAGTAAGTATTAACAAACTGTAAGGCTCTTCAGCTCATTCTCAAAAAACCCCTTACTTTCAGCTTTCCAAATAGAACATTTGGAAATGTTTGTCATTTCAAAAAGTGACTTGCTAAAACTGAAGTTTTATAAAAATCAGGGACAACATGGATAGCACTTATAATTCTAAACATGTGATTAAAATGGACTTAATTTAAAAGTGAAAAAGCAAAAAACACAATTTTATGTATAATAAGATTTGTCAAAAAGAAAGGCACGTATGAGCATGTGTTCCTTTACATGAATGGGAATCACACGCTACGGGCTGGTTTTTGTCTGGCTCCTTTCACTGAGCATGGTTACTCTGAGCCGCAGCCACGTGGTTGCGTGCTATTAACACTCCGTTGCTTTCTGTTGCCTCATAATATTCTACGGTACGATGTATTGTTCAGTCCCTAAGTCGTGTCCGACTCTCCTGTGACCCCGTGGACTGTAGCCTGCCAGGCTCTCCTGTCCATGGGGTTCCTGAGCAAGAACACCGGAGTGGGTCGTCCTTCCCCTCTCCAGGGTATCTCCCAACCCGATCAAACCCGCGTCTCCTGCGTCGGCAGCAGACTCTCCCCGCTGAGCCACCGGGGAAGTGCGCTCTATGGTGCGCCTGGGTGTGTGCTGTGTCGTGTCCAACTCCTCGTGACCCCATGGGCTGCATCCTGCCAGGGTCCTCTGCCCATGGAGTTTTCCAGGCAGTAATGCTGGAGGGGTGGCCATTCCCTGCTCCAGGAACTCTTTCCAAGCCAGGGAGCGGACCTGTGTCTCCCGCATTGGCAGGTGGGTTCTATGCCACTGTGCCACCTGGAAGCCCATTCAATGGTGTGGATATACCATAATCTGCCAACCCATCCATCAGCTGATGGGCATTTAGGGCGTTTTCAGTGTCTGGCTACTGCAAATAAAGCTGCTAGGAACACCAGTGTACAGTTTTTGTATGGATGCAGGCTGTAACCTCTGGGCTTCCCAGGTGGCGCCAGTGGCAAAGAGCCCACCTGCCAACGTAGGAGACACAGGAGGCGTGGGTTTGATCCCTGGGTGGGAACATCCCCTGGAAGAGGGCATGCCAACCCACTCTAGTCTTCTTGTCCAGAGAATCCCATGGACAAAGGAGCCTGGTGGGCTACGGTCCACAGGGTCGTGAAGAGTGGGACACAGCTGAAGCAGTGTAGCGTGCTTGCATGCGCGTGCGCACACACACAAGCTGCACGCTCTCACCTCTAGGCGTGGGAAAGCTAGGTCCCCTGGTAGGTGTAGGCTTGCATTTTTGAGTCTGACTGCCAAACTATTTTCCAAAGTACTCTTACGGACATTTTATCCTCCCACCAATTGCGTATGAAAGTTCCCTGACAGAATTTGGTATGGTCAGTGTTTAATCTATTCAATTAGGTACGTAATGATATTTAGTTGTGGTTTTAATTTGCATTTCCTTAATTGTTAATGACACTGAGCATCTTTTCATGTGCTTATCTGCCATTCATCTATTTTCTTAAACAAAATGTTCAAATTTTTGCCTATTTGAAAATTGGGTTCTTCATTTTCTAATTACTGAGTTTTGAGAGTTCATTATCCATGTACATACATCCTGGGTACAAGTCCTTCATCAGATACATAGTTGCAAAGATTTATCTCCCAGTTTGATATGTCTATTTATTGTCTCAACAGTGTCTTTTGCAAAACAAGTTTGTTTTTTTTTCCTCAGCCTCACTGTGCAGCTTGTGGGATCTTAGTTCTACAATAAGGGATTGAACTTGCCCCTCTTGGCAGTGAAAACATAGAATCCTAACCACTGGATCACCAGGGAATTCTCAAGAAACAGAAATTTTAAACTTTGATGAAGTTCAATTTTATCAATTTACTTTTTTACGGATCATGCTTTCAGGGTCTTATCTAAGGAATTTTTGCCTAACCCAAGGCCACAGAGATTTTTTTACCTAGTTTTTTCCCTTACAAATTTTATATTTTGGTTTTACATTTATGTTTATGATCCATTTTGAGTTAACTTTTACACTTAGTGTGAGTATAGATCAAGGTCCATTTTTTCGCAGTGCTTTTAGCAACATATTTTGAAAAGCCATCTCTTCTCTATTTTGCATCTTTGTCAAAATCAGCTGTGCATATATTTGTGAGTTTACTTGCAAACTTTGTTCTGTTGCATTGACCTATCTACCTATCTTTATACCAATACCACAGTGTTCTTGATTATCATGGTTGTATGCTGTCTTAAAGTCACATAGTGTTAGCTCTAAACTTTTACTCTTTGTTAAAGTTGTTTTGGTGTCATATCTAAAAAGTTTTATATTCTAGGTCCTCTGCATTTCAATATGAATTTCAGAATCAGATGGCAAATTTCTGTTTAAAAAAGTCTGTTGGGATTTTAATTGTGATTGTTTTGAATCTACAGATCAATCTGAGGAGAACTGTATCTTAACAATGGGTTAATACTGGGCCTTCCTACCCACAACAAGGTATATTTCTCCACTGACTCACATATTCCAAGCATACATTATTTTACTTAAATCACAAGTTATTAAAATAAAAATGCTTTAAGGGAGGGAAAAAAGCCTAAAAGGAAAATTCATCCCAAAATGCTACTGGTGAATTGTACTGTGATATGGAGTTTGTGGTGTTTTTTTTTTTTTTTTGCATTTTCCAATTTTTTAAATAGTGTGTTTATAACGCTTTAGCCTTCCAGAAGGGGCCTTGCAAGCTTATTCGTTCCTGCTCTCACCGTTTGGTCTGTGCCAGCTTCTTCTCCCAGCTGTCACATTTCTCCTCGAGATCTTCCTTTTGTTTGCACAAAGATTCCACACACGACTGCAGTGCTCGGGTCTCAGCAGCGACCCGCTCAGCCTCCCGCCTGCCCCTCTCTAGGAGCTGCTTCTGCCCCTCAGCCTCCCCTTTCTGCCGCAGGGCTGTCTGCTGCAAACTCTCCAACTCCAGTTTCCCCTAAAGAAGGTAAGAGAGGACTCAACTGTACAAATGGAGAAAGGCTGTGTGGTTTGCTACCAGTAAAATGCCTTTGTGTATTACCTCCAGCACTTCAACCTGAGTCTTCTCTAACTCAGACATCTTTTGGTCATGTTGTAGCTTCAAAGCTTGCAACTCATTGTTTTCGAGTTGCAACATGTCCAGAATATTCTTAAGTTCTAACAGAAACAAAGCATGGCCCAGGTTATTAATTGAATGTGGAAACATCTACAAAATGAAACAGAAAATAATGCTACTGGCTGATATAACAATAGGTAATAAAATACATATTTGTTGTGCTGAATTAATGGAGCTAATTAATTGCATTTTGAATGAAAAAATCCTTTAAAAGTATTGCTAAACATTAAATTTCTGAAAAAAATTAAACA
>SJYQ01096179.1:210537-232237 GCA_006410935.1 Redunca redunca | reverse complement strand
CCTACCTAAAAGAATTTAAATCAAACAGAAAAACTTCAAACTATATCAGCTGAAATTTATATATCAATTCTTTTGTCCTTTGAAATATAGATTGCTAAATATTAACAACTTTTCTGATTGTAAGAATATTTGTTCATTATAGAAAATTTGAAAAAATAAAAAAATTAAAACCCATCATTATCCTACCATCCAAAGATGATCACTACTGCAACAGCACTTTGGTACTTTCCTTCCAGAAGCTTATGTGTGGGCATATACACACCCCCACATGCATATTTTACTCTTTTAATATTTTGGTGGCTCAGACAGTAAAAAAATCTGCCTGCATTGTGGGAGACCCAGGTTCGATCCCTGGGTCAGGAAGATCCCCTGGAGAAGGGAATGGCAACCCACTCTAGTATTCTTGTTTGGAGAATTCCATCCACAGAGGAGCCTGAGAGGCTACAGTCTATGGAGTCGCAAAGAGTCGGACACAACTGAGTGACTTTCATTTCACTTAAGACTTTAACAGTCTTTTTTTTTTTCCAAGTTTAGTTTTTATTCATTTTTTTTCACTCTTCACTTATCAGTATTTTTGCATGTCATTAAATGTTAAAATATGGTTTTTAAATTGGTCATTTGTTTCCAGATTTTGTCATTATAAATTCTACTGTAAGTAACTCAGCTTAATTTGTTAAACAAGGAAATTAAGGCTTATTTCTTAATAAAACTGAAAAAGAGAAATAAATATTGCTGTGATGTGCATAAATGATCACCCTCTCTAGATAAACAGAAATGGCTACCGAGTAAGTTTGACAGGTGTGTATTTTAAGAGTTTAAGACACTGGGAGGTTGTTTCATTTTATAATTCAATCAACAGCCTATAAGCGATCTTCTTTCATCACACTCTGGTAGCAATGAAAATTTTGCTTTCAGTTAATTTAAATATTCCATTTATAATCTGCTTTTCTTTGATTAGAAATAAGGTTAAACTTTAAACTTACCAGTTTTATGTTTAGACATCTGCCCTAAAACTACCTGAAGATTTTCTTCCTCTTTTTCAATTTCTTGCTTTATAAGTGAAAGTTGATTTTTTTTCTCACTAATCTGGACATTCAGTTCTCCCTTCTGAAAACTCAGTTCTTCCAGAAGACCTTTTAGTTCCTATGCAAAGAAAAAAAAAAACAGTCAACCCACCTCTACCAAGTTATGAATAGAAAATACTTTAAAATCAATTCTGTTATTAACTGTCTCACATATAAATTCTCATTTGAAAACAAGCTCATCTTTGTGTTTTACATTAAGAATAGCACTGTATTTACACTAACATATTTTAGTATAATAGAAGTAAAAAAGTAATATAATATCTACATTTAAAATGTATATGCAGTTATTACTATGGGCAAGGCTGTGTGTTACAGAGAAAAGGCTGATTCAGGTCCATCTCCTGCCCTGCAGGGGCTGTTAGCACCTTTTGGGAAAGTAAAGCCGGGAACAGAAACGTGATCAAGAAAGGCTAAGGTTCTGTAGGAAACGTGCAGAGCGTCACCAACTCAGAAGCAAGATAAGTCGCTTCCAGGAAAAGCTGGGGAAGTCCCTTAGTGGCGTGAGGCTGAACTATGCAAACTAGGTCAGATCTGGGCATTCCCAGAAAGGAAGCTCCTGAAGAAACAGCATGAGAAACAGAGGCAGAAAACCTCAGGCATGTCCAGAAAACATGGAGGGCCAGCTGCACACAACAGCCCCAGCAGCTAGAGACCAGCGAGCTGGCAGGCGAGCGGTGAGACTCAGGGATTCACGTCTGCATTTGGGGGAACCGACGGAAACATCCGGAAATCAATCTACGGCACTACAGGGCTCTTAGAAACTCCTGTGAGACACACCCTGATGTGGCTGCACTTCTCAGTCACTTCAGTCTCCCCCAACCTCAGCGCTTCCTGGAGGTCAGCTCTGGCCTGGACCACGCTTCCCTGGAGTAGACGCAGCTCCTCCTTCTTATGCCCCAACTGTCTGTCCAAGACAGCCATCGCCTGCTGCTGACCCGCCACCTGCATTAGAGAGGGAAAGGATACGCAGCTTGACCAGAGCGCTGAGATGGAGAATATCTCGTCCAGCCAAATGCTGTGTGGAGGTGGCAGTCTAATTCTAGTTATCTTAGCTGCAAGAGTCGGAAAGGCCGGGCTGGGGAATGCAGGCTTGACATGCCTAACGAAGGCCCTGAGCTCGCTCGAATCTCAGCGAAAACAGCAGCATGAAAACAATGACCAGCCCTCAGGTCACGGTTTTCAAAGAACTTCTCTATCTCTACTTCATTCCGACTGACACCACCCTGGCAATGAAAGTCAGGCAGGGACTTAAGAAATTTACTCGTTCTGTAAATATAAAACTTACAATTTTAAGGGCAATACATATTCAGTTACAGAAAAACAGAAAATGAAGACGCGTGAAAGGTAGAAAACAGACAACATTCACTACCCTCCCTTATCAGATAACCATGTTTGTACTTTGGCAGAGACTAAAAATTTAAGCACAAATATTTGTACACACATTTAACATAAATGATCTCAGAACGTTGATCATGTTTTGAGACTCACTCATTCCGTAAGATATTGTTTTGAGTTGAGATTCAAATTTGGGTTGGGGTCTATTCTTATCCACTAGGATATACAGCCTCAATCGCACTTTACTATGTATTTCCCAGTTTTTCCCAGAGACACGTATCATTTTTATAATCGCAGCACGAATGGCGGCTCCCAGCAGCATGAGCTGGCCCTCGAGCTGCTGCTGCCATACCTGGCTCCGCAGCGTGTCCAGCTCCGCCCTCTTGGCCTGCAGGAGGGCCTCCGACTCCTTCAGGACCCGCAGGTGGTGATCCTCCGTGCGCTCTGCGGCCTCGATGTCTTCCTGCAGCTTCTGCAGCCTGCCAAGCACCGGCAGCGCTGGAGCCCAGTGGGGGAGGCGGGCCCCAGGAGCCCTCCCAGCACCAGCCCCGCGACGCCGGGCAGGGCCGTACTCACGCTTCTGTTAGTTTTTCCTTCTTCTTGTTTAAACACTGGAAGTCTGAGTCTTTTGCTGCAACAACTTTGTTTATCTCTTTCAAGATTTCTTCTTGCTCGGTTTTGTGCTGCTCCAAATCCTTTGTGTCAGCCTGCAACAATCTGAAACACATCGCTTTATTTCCCCCAGACTCCTTAGACATGACGTGATGTGTTATTTATCCTAAAGCAATCACCATCCTCTTAGAATCAAACTTCCCATTCATCACTGGGTGTATCAGTGGCTGAGCGAGTCTGCCTACCTGAGCTGCTGATCAGCTTTGACAAGGTTAACAGCTGTTTCCTGAGCTCTCCTTTCTAACTCCTCAGCATCTTTCTCAGTTTGCAACAAATTCCTCTTGGCATCAGTGAACTTGTCAACAGCATTTTTTGTCTAGAAAAGAAACTGTCATTAAAAGCAATTCAGCTGCAATATTCTCTTACAACTATTGGTACTGTAACTTGGCACAACTCTTGGAAAACAACAATACCGAAACAGTGATAAAAATGTTCATTCACTTTCACCTGCCAGTTCTCAGAAAAGAATTCAGAAGAACTGCTATATAAAACCGATCATTGCATACTGAGATAATGTAAGGCTTGATAAATAATTGATTCAGTAAGTGATAACGCATCAACACAATGGAATATTGTGTAGCCTTTAAAATAAGATGACAAGGTAGTAACATGGAAGAATGTTAATGATAAAATGTTAACTGAAAAAAATAAATTTAAAGTGGTACAAGCACTATAAGAGCGACTATATAAAACTGTATCTTGTCAACAAAGAGAAAGGCTTTGCAAAATTAAAAATAGTAATTTGAGGGTGGTGAGATGGTAGATGATCTTCTATTTAAAAATAGTCTGTACTATTGTTATTTTTTTCACTTAAAAATCATCTAAACCAAAACCACCACCCCCCAAAAAAAAATTTTAAAAGAGAAGAAAAGAGTGAACAAATAGCTACCCAATTAAGTGGCAAAGACGGTATTTTACCAAAAGTCCCTCCGCAGAGACTTTTCTGTTAGTAAGGCTACCAGCTCCTCTTCGGCTGAGCCGGTCCCCACTGCCGCGGTGCGCGTCCCCAGTCGTGGCGAGCGGGCGCGCTCGGGGCGCAGCTGCAGCTGCTCGGCGCAGCGGCTTCTGCTGCGAAGCACAGGCGCCGGGGCTCGGCGGCGGCGGCGCAGGGCGAGTCGCTCCGTGGCGCCGGAGTGCTCCCAGGCCAGGGACTGCACTCGGTCTCACACCCTGGCGGGCGATTCTCGACCACTGGGCCACCACGGGAGTCCCTAGAGACTGCCTTTACTCTCGATACTGTCGTTAAGTACAACTCCATTACTCTAAGGATAATTTAAGTATGTCTGGGAATCAAATATTTAATACTTCTGAAGTATTTCAAAACCTTCCGAAACAAGATTTGGCAAAAATAGCACTTTTTTTCCCTCTCAGCTTGGTTTCTTTTTCTGTCTAAAATAAGAGGCTTCACAGCAATGTCATGAGAGACCCGAAAGCAGAGTATCGTTAGAGCTCGGCCGGGCGGCGACTCACTGCTCAGCAACACGCTTCCTACTGCAGGGCACTCAAGTCAGAGATGTCTGCATGCGAAGCTCATCTGGTAAACACTCTGTGTGGACACAAGAGGGTTTGGCTGGCTCCCGAAGTGCTGACTATTTCACCACACTGCTTTCCACTTTGGATGGCCAGTTTCGACCAGATTCATCAGCAAGCCACTGGACAAAACTCATTACCCACTGTGGAAAGCCAGCATGTCTCCAAGCAGCTTTTTATCTCCGTGTATGTCAGGTTTCAACAAGTCTGGCACATTCCTTACAAAATGCTGCACTTTCTCCTTCCTCTTCCTCCTGAGCAAGCTGCCTCCCTGAGTCATTTTGGGAGGATGAAGGAGGAGCAGCTTATTAGCCTGAACCTAGGTTCACCTCCTCTCTCTGCCAACTACCGGTCTCAGTAACCTTCATTTCAGCTCCTGGGTGACAGATTTCTACTCATTCAAACTGGTCCATGTTGAAGCAACAATGTAAAAACAGCAGTTCCTGAGGTGCCCCATACGATAAGGGACTTTTTTACCCCTGGAATTCCCATCTAGCTAAAAAGCTCTTTTGGTGAGGCAGGACTTCAGCCGCATGATCACAGGCTAGACCAGGCTCTCTGAGTTACATCTGGGAACTGGGCTGATGACCATCTAACAGGGTTGCCAGGAAAGTTAAAAGAAGAGGTATTTACAAAACAGCCAACGTGTGGCCTGACGGGCTCAATAAGAGGCAGTTCCTTTCTCTCCCCAGATTACTCTGTGTTTAAGTCTCAAGAATATTACCTCAGGCCAAAAAATACTTGATTTTATATCAACTATCAACTTGGAGAATAACTAAGAGTCTGACTGTGAGGTCCACTGTTATTTTATAAGAATATAAGATTAGCCCACTTAATAAACATTACAGCCCAAGTAATTTTTAAAACACACACAGGATAAGGAGGTGGGGTGTGTTAGGAACTGAATGGCTTTCAGGAGCTTTAAACACATGCCTTCATCTCATCCATACTGAGCAGCCCAGGCGGTTTGCTTTTTGCTTGCTGGGTCTTCCCTGAAGCTCAGCAGGTGCAGCGTGTGGGCCTAGCTGCCACGCAGCATGTTGGATCTTAGCTCCCTGATCAGGAACTGAACCTGTGTCCCCTGCCCTGGAAGGCGGATTCTTAGCCAATGGACCACCAGGGAAGTTCCCCAGCTTAGGTTTTCTTAGCCTGAATTTACAGTTGAGGAAAGCAAAGCTCGGAGACTTAAGTGACTTGCCCAAATCCTTGCAGCTCCTTAACCAGCAGAGTGCAGCCTGACTCTGACGACTGCGCTCTTACACGTTCCCTTTCTAACCCATCCTGCGGATGACAGTAAGCCACCTCCATCCAACCACAACAGCACATACTTTCTCTGTTGTGCATGAAAGTTCACTCTCGGCTTCCGCCAGCAGTCGGTCAGCCTCCCTGAGCTCTGCTCGGCGTTTCAGGAGAGTCTTCTCGATGCACTCAATTTCATCTACAATATCTTCATGGTGCTTGAGTGATTTTTCTATTTCTAGCTCATTCATAAGACTCTCAACATTTCCATCAATGAAGTCTCTAAAAAAATTCACATACACACACACATAGAGATTTTAAATGTGACCACATCAATACCTATAGCCTAGTGATAAAAAGATGCACGCTGATTTTCTAATATGAGAAGGGGTGGGACAGAAAGCTACATCTGATTAAGCTCAAAGCCTATGTCTACCTGGGTTCAAGGTCTAAGTATACCTAAGTTCAAGGTTATGTTACCATATTTTTACTCAATGTGGCACATTGCCGACAGTAAGTGAATGGTATGTATAATGTATGATGCTGCTGTTTTGTCCTTTTAAATATAAGGATTTTTTTTTTAATCAACAGTCAAGACAATGCTGATACGTCAGTTCTTCTGTGGTATAAAAACAAAGCAAGCCACTCCCAAGACAACCATCCACTTTCCTAAAAATTATTCTACATTTCTGCTAGAGTAAAATTATGGTGACGATATCTGACAAATCAAAAAGCATAACTCAGGACTTAGTAACTCAAGGCTAAAGTTAAAATTGCTTGAAAACGGGACTATCTATACAGAAAAACATGAAAATAAATTTAACATATTAACAGTTTGTCTTTAAATGAATACAGACAATTCTTACTTTCTTCTTTGACCATTTTTGTGTTATCCAAATTCCCCCAAATGATAATTTATTTTTATAACTAGGAAAAGAAGTGGCTGTCCCACTGACCTACACCCCCCTCAAAAACTTCAGCCCCTCATATACACCTGCACGAATGAAACAACCCTCCTGTGAGCCTCCGGGCGTCTGGCCCCAGCCTCCTCGGCGGCCCTCGCTTTCTCCTGCCTGGTCTGCTAGTCGCTCTTGCATCTGCTCCTGGAAGGCAGAGACCCTCTCACCCACCTCAAGGTCCTCCACAGGTCCTCCTCCAACCCTGGCACCTGGGCCAGTCTGGCTAAATGGACAAAAGCTGCGGAACTGTCATAACTCATGGTCTAGTGCAGAAGACGGGCTTCTGTGTGACTGACCCACGCAGCAGATACTGCATTAGCTAACGAGTGCTATGCCAGACACTGGGGCACATGCCGGGCACAGAGAGCGAGGCCCTGCGCCTGCCCTCCTGCCCGCCTGGGTATCTCACAACACAGTATGAATAGCACTATGCCCAATGTTGCCAACTCTTAATTGTGGGAGCCTGAGGCGAGAAACCTCTTATGTCAGAGGGGATCCCTGACCTTCACCTGGAGAGACACACTGGAGCTGTGCGGGGCAGGTGGGGAAGCCACTGCAGGCAAAGGACAGGGCATGCAAAGGCAGGGAGGCAGGAGAAAAGGTGGTGTTCAGGGAAACCGCAGCAAAGCGCGCAGGGCCAGAATAAGCACTGCGTGGGGGAGAAAGACGAGAGAGAGGGGCAGGGGGCAGGGCCGGGAGAGCAGTATGTCCGCTGGTGGGAATGAGCGCCGCATGGGGGCACGCACGGCCAGGGCTACAGCCACGCTGAGGGTGGGACAGAGCGACAGAGACTAGACCTGGAGAACCTGGCCTAGGATGAGTGCCTGAAGGCCAGGGCAGCGAAGATGAAAGAAGGGGCCAGTGCGAAAGCCCTTTGTGCATAGCGTCAGCGGGGCTTGGAGAGCAGCTGGACGCCTAGGGGAGTGGAGGGAAAGGGGAGTGTTGAGGACAGCTGGCAAGCCTGCAGCCAGGGCGACGGGGAGGGATGGCCATTCTCCAAGAGCGACCATGAGAGATGCTGACTCGGATTATCGGCCACGAGAACTTAGAAATCACCATGTGGCTATTCAAGTCAATTCTGTTCCCCAGTTTCATTAGCCACATTTCAAGTGCTCAACAACCACACATGGCTAAGGCTACTGTTCTGGACGGGACAGATCTAGAACATTCCCAAGATCACAGAAAGTGCTACAGGACAACACTGATTTTGGTTACCTTAATGAGCTAATTCATCTGAATCATAAAAAAGAAATGGCTAATAATTACTTTCGCTGTTGATGTTTCTGGATGGTTCTATGTAAACCTTCTACTTCGTGCTCTAAGTCTTTCTTCTCTTGCAAAAGTTCATCAATATTACGATGCAGTTCTTCTATTTCTTTCTCAGACTGCCGCTTGGATACTCTCATCCTCTGTTCCTGCTTCTTTGATTTTAAATGCTGTATTATGTCTTCCAATCTAGAAACCTCATTCTCCTGAATAAAGAAAAAAATGCAATACTGAAATATCACATGAGGTCATTTCCCCTTTTTCCTGCCCCAAACTGAAATGAACTGTGGTTAAAGTGGTATCTATGCCCTGAAAATGGTGGTAGCTTCCTAAGACTTCAGTTTGAAAAGGAAAATTAAGTCAAGCCAATGTCTTCACACGCCATAGATGCAATGGACGGATCAACAGGTTCTACGGCTCTTCCACCGGTCCAGCTACGGCTGCCTGACAAGCCATCAGCAGGCACCCCCCGCGGGTACTGTCTGGTTCCAGAGTTCAGCATCTGATGCACGCGTCTCCCCTCCTCTGGACACACGGGAGGGGAGTGGGCTGAGAAGGCTACTTAGAGGGAGGGGTGCTCTGCTTGGTTTTGAAGAACAAATGAAATAGGGAATATCTAAGCCGAAGAAGTAATGTACAAATATGGGGAACCATATAAACAGCTGGGTACTAGTTGAGGGTAAAAGAGCCAGCTTAAGAGATTAACAAATGCTGAGACAACAGAATTGTTACAAAAACAGTGTGCACCAGAGCACTGCAGTTTAACAAGAGTAACGGCCATTTAACCATGTAAACATCCACAGCTCTGGAACTAGGCTGACCGATTAAAACTGGGCTGGTGGCTTCACACCCGGGTACTCGACTCCTTTATCCTCCTCTCAGTTTGCTGAGAGGAAAAGGGAAAAATCAAGAGCTCAGGAAAACATCAGGATCCAGGTGTCCTGAGTTTGAAGGAGGTACTTGCAATGCATTTTATTTCTTTAGTGCCAAAAGCTTGAAAAGTAAGCTAGGGACTAGGAAGGAATCATTTCTTAAATTTAGCCTAGAGGAAAAATATGAAATACAGTAACATTTATACAAAGTTAAATGAACTACACTGCCTACAAATAAAGAAGTGTTATGCAGTCATTAAAATACTGATGGAAAATGTCTATGAAAACCATGGGAAAAATGCTTGTAACATTAAGTAGGAAAAACAGAACACAAAACTATGGGCACAAGAAGAGAACTATGAAGAGAAAGAATAATCATTAATCTCACCACTGAGGGATGACGCCCAGCAAAGCCTTACTGTGTGCTGCTGTTACACGTGTTTACACATAAACACACGTCTACACGTAAACACACGTCTACACGTGTGTGCACAAGTACAGGCAGGCACACGCATGTGCTGGGTTGCAGAGTCGGACACCACCGCAGCGCCTGAGCAAGCACATGCCTGTACATGCACACTCATACAGGCTCATCAACAGAAACACACAGCAAGCCTTC
Organism: Redunca redunca; assembly: GCA_006410935.1. Taxonomy (NCBI): domain Eukaryota; kingdom Metazoa; phylum Chordata; class Mammalia; order Artiodactyla; family Bovidae; genus Redunca; species Redunca redunca. The sequence goes on along the minus strand of SJYQ01096179.1, from coordinate 222,660 downwards.
TTAAGAATGGCTAGCTTCTGGGCTGAAAGCATTTCTGTCACAAGATGGTTAAGCTAGGTCCACAACGTGATCTGGCACCCTAACTTCGGACCAGAACAGTATTTTAATAAGAGAATGTTTGCTGGGCTCTACACATCAGCCTTAAAAGCACACTTCTGGGACGCAGACCCTGAGGCGGCCCCAAGGGAGGCGGTGTGGCCTGGGCTCGCGCGCCTCCCCACTTACTAAGGCGTGGTGCTCCGGGACGTTGCAGTGCAGCACGCCCACCGGGATGAGGGGGACGGAGAGGCTGGGGGGTGGGGGCCCGTACACAGTGGGGGCACCGGCAGGGGGCGGGCCATACACAACAGTGCCAGGGGTGAGAGGTCGGCTACTGTTGGGCAAGGGAGGCGGCGGTGCGTAGAGGGCCATGCCCTGCGGTACAGGAGAGCCGTCCGGGAACACGGTGTACATCATGTATCCAGGAGGAGGGACGAACGGGCGGTCGTCGCGGTCATCCGGCTCGCTCTCGTCCCGGCTCTCTCCTCCACTGTCTGCATCTTCAAACAGAAACACAGGAGCATGTCTTACTCCCGTGGCTTACTGTAAACACACTTAGCAGAGAACAGCAGCATTCGGGCCAAGATATCAGAGATGCAAAAATAAAATTTTGTAAAAAAAAGTCAAAAGTTTTGAAAAGTGGATCAAAACAGGGATTCCAATGCTTTCCACCAGGTGAACCTGAGTTTCTCTGACACCTATCCGTTGGTTTGCTTTTTTCCCGTCTTCATTCATTCATCATTCAGCAACATTTGGGTGCCTGCTTCGTGTTACATGAGGCCAGCAGAGAAGTGCTATGAGACCCACAGAGCACAAGCTCCACCACTGTCAGGGCACACAGCCTCTCTCGGTGGGGGCTTGCTCACTTATCTCTCCAGGAAGCAAGAACTAGCTGTGTTCATCACTGATGGCAGAGAACCAAGCACACAGCAGGTACTCCATTTCCTGAATGAACAAATTCTCAGAATGTAATATTCCCATTTTACAGATTAACACTCTGAGAGCAGCTAAATAATTTGCCTAGTATGACACAGCTACTTAGTGAAAGAGCTGGGATTTACCCCAGGTCCGACTCTTTCCTCTAGGGCTCTGGGAGACAGACCTGCAACGCTTCGTTTCAGCTGTGGGAACTACTTTGTTCGCTAACCCTGAAACAAGGATGTAAACTGCCACGCTCCAGGAGCACAGGTGAGCTGCTCAGCGTGCCTGGGTAAGGCAGCGAGGAGGAAGGGTCCAGAAGAAGAGTGCTCTTTGAGGACCTGGGTCTTGCTGAAGTCAGGATGAGCAGGGACAGTTTGGGAGAGAAAGGAAGAGTAGCACATTCCGAACAGAGGGGTCAAACACGGAGGCGTGAGAAACGCAGCACGCAGCGGGGCACGGCGACAGGCAGCAGAGCGGCGGGAAGGGGGGCAGGGGCCACTGGCCAAGACCAGGTCAGAGGGCCTCCCGAGCAAGCTGAGAGACTGGACTGTACTTTATGGATTTCAGGAGACCAAAGTCATTAACCAGGCAAGAGAAATGCAACTTCCCGGATGTGATCTGACTTACCCTTATTTGAAAACGATTTATGTAACCCGCTCCTGATGGGAGAATAAACCCAGTATCCCGAGGCAGCTGGAGGGGCACCGTCTTCCTTCCCGTCCTGCTGTGGTTTTCTAATAGGAGTCGAGGCTGTATGCCTCAGCCCGACACCAGAGTCCTTAGTGGCCTGGGAACTGTGGCTGGAAGCCTACACAAATGACAGAAGCGCACAGCGTCTCTTAAGAACGAAAAGACTGATGTGGAGAAAGATCAAAGTCTGCAGCAAAGCCGACAAAGACCTGGTTTCTCTTCCTGCATCATGATTCTCATTCTCACAGGGAGAAGTGAGGCGCAGGCACATGGTCATGTAACCTGCCTGGGTGTCAGCCTCCGGGCTCCCGTTCCCATCCCTCCTAGCGGTCTCTCTTCTTTTGGTAAGATCACAGAAAGCAGGTGCTCACCAGGCTGCCTGGGGTCTCCGTCTCCTGCGGCGCTGGGGGCCGGGCCTGGCCTTAGAGCTCTACTGCTACGCTCCTTCTCCTTCCCAGTTGCAGGTCGGCCCTCCAAACCCTCAGCCAACTAGGGCTCTGCTCTAACTTACGCTGCTTCCACCTGTGGGCCTGGTTGTGCCAAGATGTCTGGCTTCCTTAGAGAGCTGGGAGGAGGATCTTAGATTCTGCTCTTGGGGTTCTGAGGAAGTCCACACGGCCCCGGGATCCCAGCGGGTTAGGGCTGCTTCTCCCGACTGTGGCTGTCAGCGGATTCCAGCAGGATGTCGCTCTCGGCTCTGGAGGACAGCCTCTCCTTCCTTCCCACATTCAGGCCCCAAACCTTTACTCTGTGCCCACTGAACACCCCTCAACCCTCCTCTCCTCCAGCTCCTCTGCTCTAGCCTCTTCCATCCTCAGCTCACGCACTGCGGGTCTAGCTTCACACTCTGCCAGACTACTCCTCCGAAGCGAGAGCTCCGATCCTAGCACACGCAACTGCAGTTCCCAAGGCCACATAATCAAGTGTAAGGGATTCTGAGGTCCCTTTAAAAAAAATTCACAGCCCCAATCTACTTTGCCTTTCACTGTTCCCATCCCACCCTCGAGCCCCGCAAGGCCACCTGCCATGGCTAACCCGGCGCCTCTCGTCCTCGTGGGCTGTCCCCTCCCCCTGAGAGCACACCCTGTGAGGGCTGCTGAGCGCTCACTTCTCGGCCCTGCTTGTGAAGGCTTCTTTCCTAAGCATTCCCATGAGACGCATCTGTAGTTCCCTGCGACGGGGGTGCGGCTGTTCCTCCCCAGCTCGGGAACTCTTGGAGGCAGGGGCTGCATCATCCATCATGGCTTCCCACCAAAGTCTCGCACTTGACCTAGACCTCAGTGGGTGCTGAATGAATGTCTGTTAGAAGGAGAGGAAATCCAGGTGCCTAGTTTTCTGTCTCAGCCTCTGTATAATTCTACTGCCAGTTTCAACAGTTTCAACAGGCTCTCTGGGCTCAAGCCACTCCATCTCCCTTACAGGATCCTTATTCTAGGACCCCACCACACACACCTGAGCATGGGTGGGCAACTGCCACATTCCTTAGGAATGCCCTATTTCCATCTCAGTATGAAAACTTAAGAACCTCAACACATGGCTTAGCCTAGATATGTTGTTCCTGACACCTGATCGCAGATTTACGGAAGGCAACTTTGTTACGTTTTCTTAAAGAAAACTTAGTATATATTCCCAACAACACAGACTTCCTACTTTTGATGATGATGGTGGTGGCATAAAGTACCAATAGCCCCGTCTTTTGAAAGGATCTGCCATGCTGCTGATGTAATCATTCTGGTAAGAAACTTCACATCGGAGTTCAGCAATTTCTTCCAAAATATTTTCAATGCCTCCTCTGTTATCTGTAAAGGAAAGTGATTCCATGAGTTGGGCATGAAATCATCTGCTTCCTTTCTCTCTCAAAATACAAAAGTGATTCCACGAGAGCCAATGACCCCTAGCTCCTCACAGCTGTCCTTTGGTAGCAAGTGTTTGCTGACACTTAAGAAGGACAGATACCCTACTGGTATTCACTTAGAAAGCGAGCCAGAGAAAGAAACAGACTTGTAAACATTCCTTTTTTTGAAAATACAAAAATGAATCTCTTCTCTCTTTGTAATCAAGTCCCTTGATACTGCACTTATATACATTGGAAAAAGTTCTTTATTTATTAAGCTAATTATCACAGCTCTGTAAATCAAGCGTGGGCTTGATTGGTAACAAATAAATCTGCTAAAGGGAAAAAACCAACAGAATGATCTGACTTTAAAACCAAAGCCTGCACTGTACCAGCCCCGGCGAGGTCTAGTAAGTTCCGCAGCCTCGCGATCTCTCTCCTCTGTTTCTCCACGGCCGCACCCAACTTCTTGATCTCCAGCGCCTGTGAGCTTGCTCCTCGGGTGCCCACCTCTACTTTCTCCATCTCACTTCGAAGCTGTTAAAAAATCCCATATCACCAGTTGCCAGTGAATCTTCTTTTCCAGATGCATTTCTCCTTGCAGTATGATTTACAATCCTCTGATTTTTCGCTTCTACTTTACTAATGAGGAACCCCATTACTCCGGACATTTAAGCCATGCAATGCCTGGCACACAGCAGAGGATAGAGTACTGACTGACTGCTGACGGGACCTCAGAACCCTTTGAGAGGGCCCCTACCGCGATTCAGTCGCTTAGGAACTGGGAAGGAGGAACAAGAAGGAGGCGGTCTCACGGGGTCCCGGCACCGACCTGCTCCTCTCTCTCCCTGAGGAGGTTCTGCAGGAGTTCGATCTCCGCTTCCGCTCGGGTCAGGTCCCTCGAGGCCTGTGCCGCCTTTCTGCTGAACCGCTCTGCTTCCTGCAGGTCCTGCGGGACGGAGGCGCGGGGAAGGCAGCGCGGCGCTGCGGGCTGTGCTCTTCTCTCTCCCTCCCAGGCTCAGCCTCTGCTCTCACCAGCTCGCACGCCTGGCCACCCCCTGCACAGGAGGCGCCCGGCCCCACCTCGCCTACCCGTCGCTTGGCAGCCCCCCAAACCCCTCTGAGGGGTCCAGGTGGGCAGGGTGCTACATCAGAAAAGCAGAGACCAGCTTTTCCTCCCGTCCCACAGGCTCCCTCGGTTAGGCTCCTCCCTCCTACGACCTGCGGTCTTAATCGCATCAGCATCTGCATCCTCTACAGGCTGGGACAGACTTTTCTCGGGTGGGACTCGTAATAACCCTGTGAAGAGGCACGCGAGCCTCTATACGTGATACAAGGGCTGAGGCTCAGAAGGATGACCCCGCAGGCCTGCAGACTCCTGCTTAGCTGTGCGCTGACAGCTGCCTCCCTCAGCAGGCCCCTACACCCTGAGGCGAGGGCGGTGCGCTTCATTTGATGGTTCTCTGGGGACTCGCTAGAGCTCCACACCCATGGCAGGGCTGCGATGGGGGAAGTGCACCCATCAGGTCTGAAGAGAAACAGACAACTTTACGCAACAGCCAGAGTCTCTAATGAGAGCTCAGAAACGCAGATGGCTAGGTGTCTCGGCAGGGGCAGCCTTGGGGGCACTTGCTGTGTGTGGGACTCACCTCTGCTCGCTCCTGGTTAATTTTCATAACGGTTCCGTGAAGGGACTTGAGCTGGTCTTTGGCGATGGTGAGCTCGGCCGTGGCGATCTTATCCGAGGCGGCCACAGCCTTCTTTAGTTTCTTCAATTCTTTATCTAAACCCAGAACCTGCGCCTGAGATTTGGCATCTTCAAGTCTCTTCTGAGGTTAAAAAAAAACAAAAAACAAAAAAAACAGAGAGATGACTCATTTGGTAGCAATGAACTAAGATGCAAGCCCCATGGGAGCAAGGACTCTGGTCACATGCCCCATGCCTAGAACAATACCTGCTACACAGCAGGTGCTCGGAGTTAAAAAATAAAAATGCCTCCAAACTGTACAGTAACTTAGAATGAAATCAGTATACTTAGTCTGGAAGCTTTGTGCTCGTAAATCCATTCATCTGTTGGAAAAACATTTCTTGGCACCACTGGCAAGCGATGGACCAGCCCCTTGTGATCACTGGGGCATACGGTGGTAAACCAAACCGACCTGCCTGCTGCCCTCGAGGGGCTTATGAGACACACACGTTAAACAAACACTGAGGCAAATGTGTAACTGAAACTGTGAGTGCTGCTCTCAAGGGAGAGAACAAGGCACCCACCTCTGTGAGAGGCTGGCAGGAGAGACCTCGACTGGTGGGAGAGGGAGTCAGGGAGAAGAGAGGGGGAGACACGTGGTGCAGGGGGGAGCCGGAACTTGGGGTCTCAGGAACTGCAAGCAGCAGCACGGTGAGAAAAGGAGCGCGCTAACAGAGGCTCAGAGGCGAAAGCGCTTTAGTCTTTATCCTAGAAACAACAGAGGCTGCTGGAGAGAAAGGAAGAGGGCAGGGACTGACAAGAGTCTGTTTATGTTTTGTGCTGGCTGCTCCGCGGAGCCGGTGGTAAGTGGAAATGGCGGCTGTCCCGTGGCCGCAGCCGTTGTCCAGAAGAGATGACGCGTCACAGTGGATGAGGCTGGTGGCCCTGGAGAAGGACAAAGTGCAGACATTCCAGAGAGATTCTGGAGGCAGACTCCTAAGACTAGGGAACTGATGTGTTCTCACTAAAGCATGAAGCAGGCCACTCACGGGGGCGGGGAGAAGGTACAGAACAGCGCAGCCTGACAGCGAGGTTCCAGAGAGTGAGGCGGCAGCCATCCGAGGCTGCAGTCTCAGTGCCACCACTATGCGAGTGAAGTGGCTGCCCACCTGAGGCTGGCAGCCGCTCCCAGTGCCACCACCTGGAAGTGAGGCGGCCGCCCACCTGAGGCTGGCAGCCACTCCCAGTGCCACCTCTCTGCCTGGATGTGTGGTTTCTAATTCAGGAACACGCAGCCACGAGTGCGGGGCTAAAGAAAGCAGACAGCTGCTGCTCTGTCACAGAAGACAGGAGCAAGGAATTTGAGGGTATTTGCAAACAACGGTGATAGAGGGAGACCACGGAATCTAAGGTGGACAAGGAAGAAAGGAAGGACCGGAGGGCCCACGCCAGGAGAGCCGGGCTCGGGCGCTGGGATCGGGCGGCGCGAGGGCGCTGGCAGCAGGGGAGTCTGCGGCCGGTCGGGGCGCTCCACGCGTGACCTCAGAGACGCCGAGTGCAGCTTCTGAACCGCACACGGTGTGACAAAGGGAGTAGTGGCCGAGGTAGCTTTGGAGAAGCTTAAAAAGAGGCCAGGGAATCAGAAAGCAAAGTGAGGAGCTGAAAAGTAAGGTTCCACAGATGTGCCCAGTTTGGAAAGGGGTGTGGAAGGAGGCAAATCACCCCAACAGCACTTAAGTGCCACCCAGCCGACTCTTCGCTGGCTCCTGACATCCCAAGTCCCTTGCTCCCATCCACCATGCTCCCTCGTCTCAGGCTCCAGATCCAGAGACGTGCATCCAGGTCTCTCGAGGGCGGGCCCCTGAGCCAGCCCTGCAGCCAGGGGAGACCGTGGACCACAGCCCTCTCGGCAGCCCCCTCGCTGAGAGCCGGCGGCAGGACGCATGTGTCTCCCCTGGTCTTGCCCACCTTCTTCTCCAACTCCTGGAGTTGGGCTAGAATTCTCTCCTTCTCTTCATCAGCTTCCTGCAGTTGCAGATCTGTAAGGCCTTGGATTTCCTCCATACTTTTTAGATTTTCTTGTAAATAGTGAATCTCATTCTCTAGCTGCTGAATTCTTGCTTCATGTTGCCTCTTGTCAAAATTAATCTGTGAGGAAATCAAGTTTCAAAAATGACTTTTAAGCAAAATACTTTTTGAGCAAAATAAACGCCTTCTGGAGAACTGTATTTCATTTTGCTAAAGAGCATTAATGGCTTACTGGGGAGGGGTTAATGACAGATGTTCTCTATAATCCATTTTAACATTTGCCTCGTCATTAAAACAGTTACATCAACACCTCAGACTCTGGCACCACACTACGCTCTAGCAATGCAGTGTTACTGACCTGCACCTTAGGAAACAGCTCACTTGCTTCCAAAACAAGGAAAACAGCGCCATGCAGAAGCCCGACTTTGCCACCAGGCACCACACTCAGGGCTACGTTTCAGTAGCACACAGCCTGACTTACTAGGAGTGAAACTTACAGCAATTACTGTATTTTTTAAAAATTATAGCTTTATTAATTATACCTTAAAAGGTATAATTACCTTTACTAAGTTATAATTAATATAACAAACACTTTTTTTGTGTNCACTTGCTTCCAAAACAAGGAAAACAGCGCCATGCAGAAGCCCGACTTTGCCACCAGGCACCACACTCAGGGCTACGTTTCAGTAGCACACAGCCTGACTTACTAGGAGTGAAACTTACAGCAATTACTGTATTTTTTAAAAATTATAGCTTTATTAATTACACCTTAAAAGGTATAATTACCTTTACTAAGTTATAATTAATATAACAAACACTTTTTTTGTGTGGCCATGCCATGCTGCGTGTGGAATCTCAGTTTCCCACCCTTAAAAGGTATAATTACCTTTACTAAGTTATAATTAATATAACAAACACTTTTTTTGTGTGGCCATGCCATGCTGCGTGTGGAATCTCAGTTTCCCACCCAGGGATCGAACCCCAGCTCTTGGCCATGAAAGCGAGGAGTCTTAACCACTGGACCACCAGGGAATGCCCTTCACTGTATTTACACAGAAAAGGAAGCAATGTGACTTGCTGAAAAGCCTGCATGTTTTCTAAACGCTCCCTCCCTCCGGCGCCTCCTGCCCACCTCTCACCCTTGCGTCCTGCGCTCTCTCACAGGCCTGCCTGAGCGCTTCCTGTCCGTCCGCCAGCTTCTCCTGGCGCAGAGCCATTTCTTCCCGGAGTTTCCTTTCCCTCCCTTGGGCTTCCTCTTTCTCCCACTGAGAACGTGTCAGCATTTCACTGAATTGTATCTGCAAGTCAGCAAGACTTTTCCCTAAGACATCTGAAGGACTGTGGATTCTGGTAAGGGGGGAGAGGAAAGATGTTATAAACGTGACGTTTTATTTTTGGTGCTGGACGCAAGCACGCCAGTAGCATTAGTGCAGGAGTAAGAAGAGGAGCCGTGGGACAGCACCTGTTGCCAATCCACGGCAAATCACTGTGCGCCTCCGGAGTGCACAGCATTGTTTTATCAACTGATGCTGCCACTCTGAGAGCACAGGCTACCTTCAGGCCAACAATGTGTGTTCAAAGAACAAACGTCCATTTCACATTTTCAAATTAGCCTGTTTTTCTATAGCTATTTGTTTTCTACTTAAAGTGTATAATGTGACTCTACTTCCTGACCATCTGCAGTAAGCTTTCAAGAATGAGTTACTCATAAAACCTTTATGCTTTTTAAATAACAACAAAACACATAAAAGATGAAAAATATCAGTGATGGACAACTTGAATTAAGTAATCTGTGTCTCAATCATGGTCATATGATAAGGAGAAAACATTACAAAAGAAATCAGCCATGCACAGTTACGGTGAAGGGATTTCATCACAGGAGCCCACATTCGCGGCTCGGCCCACTCTATACCTGGCGGCCCTAAGCTTCTATTACCTCAGCTCTCCAGCTCCTGATTTCCATTTTCTCCTCATTTCATCTATACGAGCGGCCACTTCTTCTGGATGGATCAGGCCATCGGCTACATGACTGAGGTGATTCTGGAGACCTGTAAGCTGCTGTTTTAACAGGTGATTGTCATCCTATGGAGGGAGGCAAAATGAAGAGGGGTAAACGTTACCAGAACAAAATTTAAAAATACACTCACACATACACACATAGCCTATATTATTTACCATATAATAGTTCTAGTCAACTTCTTTTACCAGTTTTTTAAAAATCCTGTCCACTGTGGCTGACAATGTCTGAATCTACTGTTTAATCCAAAGCCACAAAAGACACAACAGGCATTACGATCTGTGTCGTGGGGATGCAAGAGGAAGTGCCTATGGACACTGCCTTCCTCTTGCCAAAACTAAATAATGTGACTCTAAATAAACCTCTATATAGGAACGTGTTAATCAACACCGTGGGGTGCAGCCAGCAAGATCTAGACTACGGGAGATTCTACAAGACAAAGACCTGGTTTTCTTCAGGATGGAACAAAGGTCAAAAAAGAGCAAACCGACAGATTACAAGAGACTTAAGAATCAAGTCAACTAAACGCACTGTGTATATGTCATTTGGATTCCAAAAAACACTTCTAAAAAACGTATGAGACAATTTGACTATTCTTAAGGAATCTGATGATATCAGGGGGTGACTATACTTTAAGGGATCACAATGGCATCCACGTTTATGGGTTTCTTTTCTGTCCATGCCGCGCAGCTTGTGGGATCTCAGCTCCCCAGCCAGGAACTAAACCCTGGCCACGGCACTGAAAGCCCAGAAGCCTAACCCAAGGCCTTCAGGGAACTCCTTTATGCGTCTTTCTAAGGCCCTTCTTTTCCAGAGACACATACGGTGGTATGTTATCTACAGATAAAATCAGATGCTTTGGATTTACTTCAAACTAATTCACTGGGAACAGATGTGGGGTGGGGTGGGGAGAACGTTCAGTTCAGTCGCTCAGTCATGTCTGACTCTTTGCGACCCCATGAATCGCAGCACGCCAGGCCTCCCTGTCCATCACCAACTCCCAGAATTCACTCAAACTCATGTCCATCGAGTCAGTGATGCCATCCAGCCATCTCATCCTCTGTCGTCCCCTTCTCCTCCTGCCCTCAATCCGTCCCAGCATCAGGGTCTTTTCCAGTGAGTCAACTCTTCATATGAGGTGGCCAAAGTATTGGAGTTTCAGCTTTAGCGTCAGTCCTTCCAATGAACACCCAGGACTGATCTCCTTTAGGATGGACTGGTTGGATCTCCTTGCAGTCCAAGGGACTCTCAAGAGTCTTCTCCAGCACCACAGTCCAAAAGCATCAGTTCTTCAGCGCTCAGCTTTCTTCACAGTCCAACTCTCACATCCATACATGACCGCTGGAAAAACCATAGCCTTGACTTGACGGACCTTTGTTGGCAAAGTAGTATCTCTGCTTTTGAATATGCTATCTCGGTTGGTCATAACTTTTCTTCCAAGGAGTAAGCGTCTTTCAATTTCATGGCTGCAATCACCATCTGCAGTGATTTTGGAGCCCCAAAAAATAAAGTCTGACACTGTTTCCCCATCTATTTCCCATGAAGTGATGGGACCAGATGCCATGATCTTCGTTTTCTGAATGCTGAGCTTTAAGCCAACTTTTTCACTCTCCTCTTTCACTTTGATCAAGAGGCTTCACTTTCTGCCATAAGGGTGGTGTCATCTGCATATCTGAGGTTATTGAGATTGCTCCCGGCAATCTTGATTCAAGCTTGTGCTTCTTCTAGTCCAGCGTTTCTCATGATGTACTCTGCACAGAAGTTAAATAAGCAGGGTGACAATATACAGCCTTGATGCACTCCTTTTCCTATTTGGAACCAGTCTGTTGTTCCATGTCCCGTTCTAACTGCTGCTTCCTGACCTACATATAGGTTTCTCAAGAAGCAAGTCAGGTGGTCTGGTATTCCCATCTCTTTGAGAATTTTCCACAGTTTATTGTGCTCCACACAGTCAAAGGCTTTGGCATAGTCAAGAAAGCAGAAAGAGATGTTTTTCTGGAACTCTCTTGCTTTTTCGATGATCCAGCGGATGCTGGCAACTTGATCTCTGGTTCCTCTGCCTTTTCTAAAACTGCCTTGAACATCTGGAAGTTCATGGTTCCTGTATTGCTGAAGCCTGGCTTGGGGAATTTTAAGCATTACTTTACTAGCGTGTGAGATGAGTGCAATTGTGCAGTAGTTTGAGCATTCTTTGGCATTGCCTTTCTTTGGAATTGGAATGAAAACTGACCTTTTCCAGTCCTGTGGCCACTGCAGAGTTTTCCAAATTTGCTGGCAAATTGAGTGCAGCACTTTCACAGCATCATTCTAGAACCTCCCAACAAGCTCTCAAGGTGGAGGATGTTATAGATTAAATAAGACTGGATGTGTGTTACAAATGAAGTAAGATAGGCCATGTGTTGAAACTGTTGAAGATGAGTGATATATACATTCGGATTCACTTTAGTATTCTACTTTGGTATATGCTGGAGAATGTACACAATTCAAAGTTAGAAAAAACAAAAACAAAAAACACCTTCCTGTAACACTGAAGCTTCTCTAACAGCTTACAATACTCTGTGAGAGTATTTGTTATATGCGAGCATATAACACTAACAAACTAGTGAATGCATCTAGACCCCAGAATTAAATCCAGATAATGTCTCTTTCAAGTGAAAAAAAAAAACCTGATAAAATTTCCCTAAATTAGACAGAAAAATAGTTCTACATCCTAAGGTCCCCCAAATACCTATATGCTACTTCAATGATTAATTTTCTTCCAACCTGGTATAATATTGGGTTTTTTGTTTCAACACTGTGAACTTCCTGATGTTCAAGCTGGTTTTAGAAAAGGCAGAGGAACCAGAGATCAAATTGCCAACATCCGCTGGATCATCAAAAAAGCAAGAGAGTTCCAGAAAAACATCT